>UESW01004727.1:608715-673165 GCA_900491605.1 Calamus simplicifolius
GGGAAGTGCCGGGGCCGCCTAGCTTGGAGACGTAGGGGGCCGGCTAGGAGAGTGTCGGGGCCGACTGGGGGTGTCGGGGCCGGCTAGCTTGGAGACGTAGGGGGCCAGCTAGGAAGATGTCGGGCCGCCTGGGAAGGTGCGGTCTTGGAGGTGCGGCCTTTGGTGCCGTCGGTTGGTGGTGTCGGCCTTTGGGGCCGTCGATCTAGGAGGTGTCGGCCTTTGGGGCAGTCGGTCTTGGAGGTGTCGGCCTTGGGGGCCATCGGCCTTGGAGCCGTCGGTCATGGAGCCGTCAGTCTTGGAGGTGCGGCCTTTGGGGCCGTCGGTCTTGGAGTGTCGGCCTTGGAGGTGCCAGTCTTTGGGGCCGTCAGCTTTGGAGCCGTCGGCTTGGAGGTGTCGGCCTTAGGTGCCGTCGGCCTTGGAGCTGTCGGTCATGGAGTCATCGGTCTTGGAACCGTCGGTCTTGAAGGTGTCGGCCTTTGAGCCGTCGGTCTTTGGGCCGTCGGCCTTGGATCCGTCGGTTATGGAGCCATCGGCCTTTGGGGCCATCGGTCTTTGGGGCCGTCGGCCTTGGAGCCATCGGTCTTGGAGCTGTCGTCCTTGGGGCCGTCGATCTTGGAGGTGTCGGCCTTTGGGGCCGTCGGTCTTGGAGGTGTCGACCTTAGGGGCCGTCGGCCTTGGAGCTGTCGGTCATGGAGCCGTCGGTCTTGGAGGTGTCGGCCTTTGGGGCCATCGGTCTTGGGGGTGTCGGCCTTGGAGGTGCCAGTCTTGGGGCCATCGGCCCTGGAGCCATCGGTCTTGGAGGTATCGGCCTTGGGGGCCGTCGGCCTTAGCCGTCGGTCATGGAGCCGTCGGTCTTGGAGCCGTCGGCCTTTGGGGCCGTCGGTCTTGGAGGTGTCGGCCTTTGAGCCGTCGGCCTTTGGGGCCGTCGATCTTTGGGGCCGTCGGCCTTGGAGCCGTCAGTTATGGAGCCGTCGGCCTTTGGGGCCATCGGTCTTTGGGGCCGTCGGCCTTGGAGCCGTCGGTCTTTGAGCTGTCAGCCTTCGGGGCCATCGGTCTTGGAGGTGTCGGCCTTTGGGGCCATCGGTCTTGGAGGTGTCGGCCTTTGGGGCAGTCGGTCTTGGAGGTGTCGGCCTTGGAGCCGTCGGTCATGGAGCCGTCGGTCTTGGAGGTGTCGGCCTTTGGAGCCGTCGGTCTTGGAGGTGTCAGCCTTGGAGGTGCCAGTCTTTGGGGCCATCGGCCTTGGAGCCGTCGGTCTTGGAGGTGTCGGCCTTAGGGGCCGTCAGTCATGGAGCCGTCGGTCTTGGAGCCGTCGGCCTTTTGGGCCGTCGGTCTTGAAGGTGTCGGCCTTTGAGCCGTCGGCCTTTTGGGCCGTCGGTCTTTGGGCCGTCGGCCTTGGAGCCGTCGGTATGGAGCCGTCGGCATTTGGGGCCATCGTCTTTGGGGCGTCGGCCTTGGAGCCGTCTGTCATGAAGCCGTTGTCTTGGAGGTGTCAGCCTTTGGGGCCGTCGGTCTTGGAGGTGTCGGCCTTGGAGGTGCCAGTCTTTGGGGCCATCGGCCCTGGAGCCGTCGGTCTTGGAGGTGTCGGCCTTGGGGGCCGTCGGCCTGGAGCCGTCGGTCATGGAGCCGTCGGTCTTGGAGGTGTTGGCCTTGGGGCCGTCGGTCTTGGAGGTCGGTCCTTGGAGGTGCCAGTCTTTTGGGCTGTCGGCCTTGGAGCCGTCGGTCTTGGAGGTGTCGGCCTTAGGAGCCATCGGCCTTGGAGCGTCGGTCTTGGAGCCGTCGGCCTTTAGGGCCGTCGGTCTTGAAGGTGTCGGCCTTTGAGCCGTCGCCTTTGGGCCGTCGGTCTTTGGGCCGTCGGCCTTGGAGCCGTCGGTTATGGAGCCGTCGGCCTTTTGGGCCATCGGTCTTTGGGGCCGTCGGCCTTGGAGCCGTCGGTCTTGGAGATGTCGGCCTTTGGGGCCGTCGATCTTGGAGGTGTCGGCCTTTGGGGCCGTCGGTCTTGGAGGTGTCGGCCTTGGGGGCCGTCGGCCTTGGAGCCGTTGGTCTTGGAGGTGTCGGCCTTTGGGGCGTCGGTCTTGGAGGTATTGGCCTTGGAGGTGCCAGTCTTTGGGGCCATCGGCCCTGGAGCCATCGGTCTTGGAGGTGTCGGCCTTGGGGGCTGTCGGCCTTGGAGCCGTCGGTCATGGAGCCGTCGGTCTGGAGCGTCGGCCTTTGGGGCCGTCGGTTTGGAGGTGTCGGCCTTTGAGCCGTCGGCCTTTGGGGCGTCGATCTTGGGGCCGTCGGCCTTGGAAGCCGTCGGTTATGGAGCCGTCGGCCTTTGGGGCCATCGGTCTTTGGGGCCGTTGGCCTTGAAGCCGTCGGTCTTGGAGGTGTTGGCCTTTGGGGCCGTCGGTCTTGGAGGTGTCGGCCTTTGGGGCTGTCGATCTTGGAGGTGTCGGCCTTGGGGGCCGTTGGCCTTGGAGCCGTCGGTCATGGAGCCGTCGGCCTTTGGGGCCGTCGGTCTTGGAGGTGTCGGCCTTTGAGCCGTCGGCCTTGGGGCCGTCGGTCTTAGAGGTGTCGGCCTTTGGGGCCATCGGCCTTGGAGCCATTGGTTATGAAGCCATCGATCTTTGGGGTCGTCGGTCTTTGGGGTCGTCGGTCTTGAAGCCGTCCAAAAATTTTTATTTTTCATGAGTCAACTGGCACCATCAGAACCATCAAGTATCCAGGTGATTCAACAAAGGAATAATATGACCAACTTGAGTGGTGGTCCGCTTGTTTTAATGTGCAGTTGAAAGGATGCTTCCGCGCTTGACGTTACATCGAGACGTTAGTCTGGTGACGTCCATGCATCAATTTATTTGAAACCGAGAAGCCGTCAACCCAACCAAAGCTAACAATTTTCCATGTCTGCACCTTAGATTCCAATAAGCACCAATCAAAATAAGAAATAAATAATAAAAGTGAAAAAAAATAATATTATTTTATTAAAAATATAGAAACAAACAATAATCTCATTTCTCTTTTCATTTCCATTATATAATATCTAATACAATTATTCCTAAACCAGTTGTCCACAAAATTAAATCTATTTTAAGGGACTTCTTATGAACAAAAACAGAGAATCAAAAAAAAATTATCCATTTACATTGGATAAGATTTGTCAATAGACTTAGAATGGTGGATATGATGCTTTACAACCCAACAATTTATGATTTTCTTTGATGTTCTTTGATGCTTACTAAATCTTACTTTTAGTTTGAGCTTAACCTTTCCAGCCTCCCATGCAATAGTTCACCTGCATAGGAGGTAACTTGTTCATGTATCTTTAACAATTCTTTTTCATCTTAGGTGAGCTATGGAGAATGAAACATCTAAAGTTTTAGAAGATCTATGGATTATAACATCACTCTCAACTATTGTCTTTGATGGCTGGTAATTTTCACAATCTAACGATCAAAGATTTGTTTCAAAATGAAAATAAAGAATATTTTGAAATGTCTTACTGATTGAAAAATGAGGATATCTTACAAATTGTATCTTTTTTATATAAAAAAAAAAATTTATGTCTCTTTTATCTAGTAGTATTCTATGAAATGACTAACAAGAAAGCTACCTGGATTTGGACCTAAAGAAAGCTACCTGGATTTGGACCTTTGGGGTGGTCTTGGCATCTTACAATCGACTAGACAAGTCGGGAGAGAGAGAGAGAGAGAGAGAGGAGGGAGCAGGTTCAGCTCTCTTTCTTCATTGCTCAACTAAGATGGCGGACGTGATGTGACACCAATTGGATGAAATTTCGCTTCGCGTCCGATTGATGGAGCTTGAGCTGCGATTGACCATCATTTGACTTCATTGACTTGAGACCTGAGGTAGCCGTTGGCCTACTCGGACTTTCATAAAAAGTTCGAATAATAATAAATCAAGACAATAAACCTGCGATAAAATGAAGGCATTCCCAATCCAATTGAAATATCGTGAGCCCTACCATTCCGATCGGTTTCTCTTGCACTGGGTTAGTAAACGGACCCCTCCCTTGGGTTACGGAAGCCAATCCTAGAGAACCGGAACAGCGACGGAAACGCACCCGAAGAAGTGATATCTCAGCATAAACGAGCGACGACCCAACGAGCCAGTTAATTTCCTCCACACGATATTGTTCTCTATATAATGCATCGGGTGCGGTTGGAGGGGCCTCAAGACTCATCTGTGCCTTGGCCCAGTAAGCATGGATCTCCTGTATTGCAACCATTTCTTCTCTTTACGAACTCCCTCACGACAGCTAAGTACTCATCTCATGCAATATTTACTACTACTCCACGTCCATTTCGCCATCCAGTTGTCATTCCAAACTTCTGCACTTCCCACCATTAATTCAACGAGAAACACCGAAGATCTCCATGCTCTCCTCTCCATCAAAGCTCATCTATATCCCTCCGAATCCTCGTCGCTGTGGGGCGGTGAAAACCAAACCACTCACTACTGCCAGTGGCTAGGAGTGAAGTGTGATGAGCCTCATGAACACCCAGGTAGAGTCACGGCCCTGGAACTAGGCTCCCTCAACTTAGCGGGCCACATATCGCCTGATATAGGGAACCTCACCTTCCTCCAAAGGCTCAACCTCTCTGGTAATCTACTGGAGGGATACATCCCACAAGAGCTAGGCCGCCTGTCCAACCTCCAGATCCTCGTTCTGATGGGCAACGCTCTTGAAGGCATCATTCCCGCAAGCCTAGCCAACTGCTCCAACCTCGTGCTCCTAAGCCTTAATAGAAACAAGCTAGTAAGAGAGATTCCGGCGGAGCTCGGGAGACTCCCGAATCTTTCTGGTCTCCTCCTCTCTGAGAACAATCTCACGGGGGTCATCCCTCCTTCCCTGGGAAATCTCTCTTCTCTGGCATGCATTGAACTGGTGGGGAACAACCTATGGGGACAAATCCCCTCGAGTCTTGGAAGACTTGTCAACTTAAAGCATTTCACTGTGTCCAGAAATAGATTGACAGGCGAGATCCCATCCTCCTTTTTTAACCTATCTTCTCTTTGTAAACTCTACGTTGGATATAACCAGCTTTCAGGGGTGCTCCCATCCAGCATGGGCAACACGCTCCCTAGACTTCAAGTCCTGCAAGCGTTCGGTAACCACTTCCACGGTCCCATTCCCATTTCTCTGCCAAATGCTTCCGGGCTTGAACAAATTGTTTTGTGTGACAACAAACTCAGTGGGCCGGTGCCCAGAAATATTGGCATGCTCCGAAATCTATCTTCGCTGAGCCTCTGTGATAATCTTTGGAAGCCAAGCGGGAGGAGGACTGGGAATTCCTGACATCCTTAGCCAACTGCAGCATTCTACAAACGTTGTCTCTGTCCAACAACATGCTGGAAGGCCTGCTGCCAAACTCGGTAGCCAAACTATCCACACGATTGACTTGGCTAGGCCTGGGAGGGAATCCAATATATGGAAGTATTCCTGCAGATATTGGACAATTTATCAACTTAGAGGTTCTTCTTATGGACCGGATGCTTCTCACAGTATCATTCATGATTCCACGATGGTAAAGACGGGTGACTTCAACGTGTTGGAGGCACCTGTGTATTTGACCCAAGTTTGATCGAACTTGGGTCTGGCCAAGCTTGGTTTATTTGTCATTATTTAATTTGGGCTAAATTAAAGCTTAATCTCCAACAAGCAAAATACAAGCCTAATTAATTGATAATCTTGAATTGGGCCGAAATCCATCGGTGATTGAAGAGCTTGATTTAAGCTCAAATTAAAGCTTGATTCTTGACCTAAAGCTTCATTCAAAGAAAGCTTCCCTAACCCAAACTTAACTTATTAATATCTGTACAAGAACTTTTCCGCAATTTATTAATTTCATTAATTTATAGACCTTTTTTTTTTTGAGCGAGATACAAGCCTGCTTTAAATCTGTGTTTCCTAATAGATTTTACGCTCATGTATATATACCGTACCCAGTCCAACCCCAACAAGAGTTAGATACCGGGTATCTCTTTCGTATTCAGATCTAACATGTGAACTCTGGAAGGACTTTGAAGTTCTCTGACGCGTTTGACGGGGAGGGTATGACCCAAACTTTAAATTCAATCCATCCCTTATAGTATTTTTACTGAGTTTGGGATCCAACTTCTAGTTTGGTGAGCACTATGGTTACATATTAGACCATCTTGTTACAAAATAAGAGTCCGTGCCTAGCCCAAGTATACATGTATGCATGGTTAGGTATAAGTTATATTCTTTTAGAATTGAACAATTGAGGTTCCAGATAAATGATTTGAGCCATTGGATTGATTCAATATATAAAAAAATTATGTAATTAAGAGATCCTGAGCTTATATCAAGTCATCAAAATTAATGTTATTTAAATTATCTAATTATTTTACTACTACTATATAAGTTAAGGTCTCTAAATCATATAATTTTTCATGTGCAATTAGTTTAGATATAATAGATCAAAGCTAATAGCTCGGACCATCTATGTAAAACTTAGAGTTGATCAAATATCAGGCTCAATGCTGATATCGGGACCTAATCTAATCTGGGGGCTAATCTCAAAACTAGCCATTAGGTTTGACTTTCCTTTTCTTCCCTTACACCCACTCCCTCAACCCTTGTGCCCATGACGGCTTTTTAGTGCCTAAACTAATAAAATTCCAGGTTGGGTTGGGCTAACCTGTGATTAGCTCAAATATATATGTATGTTTGTATATATAGGTTCAAATTTTATTTTAATTTTTTTATGTTTGATTTGATTTTAGCTCGGTTCTACTTTTTTTTGCTTAGACTCATCCCATAGGCATATTTTTATAATCCAATTATCCTATAAATTTTAAGTTGGACTAGGTGAGTCACATGTCCCATGATCCACTCTAGCTGAACCCCATCGTTCAATTTGAAAAAAGTGTAACTCAATTTGGACTGTGTATTTGTTGTGTGTGTGTGTCTTGTATCGAAACAATGAAGTGTGTGTATATATATACACACCTACATACATACATATGTATATATGTATACATAGTGAAATTTTTATGAGGATAAGAGATCAAACTATGGATTATTATCCTCTCTTAATCAACTCCATTTTCAAGTTTGAAATCAAAGAACATATAAGAGAAGGCTCATAGCAAATTTTCCTTTTCTCCTCTTGATCTTTTAAATAAAATTGTTTAGACATTTTGTATCCAACTTTTTCTCAAAAATAAGAGAGGGTTTAGAGCAGAGGAGTTCTAAATAATTTTTTTCTTCGATTATTAAACAATTAGAATTCGATCTAATGAATAATTCAAGCACTTATCTAAATAATATAGGTCTCTATATAAGAACATGGGCAACACAAAATTGATAGGCTTGAAGAGGCAATATAAAGACCAAAATGATGACAGAAGTGGCAATATCTAACTTGAACTTGTGAATCCTTCTTAACCAATTCAAAATAAATAAGTTTAAGTGAGCGTTTTTAATTTTTTTTGGCTATCATTAGTCACACTTGGGTCAACTATTGAGAGAAGGCAACTAGTTAAGAAAAGAATAAAATAATGAAACATATATATAGGACTATGCATTAGATGTTAAGTTTTAATAAAAACTAAAATTTAAAACTCAGTTGTTGCTATCTTTAATGTTATTATTATTTTTGTTATCAATGTTGTTGTTGTTGTTATTATCACCATTGTTATTGCCATTTTTATTATCATTATTATCATCATTGTCATTATTTTTATAATTGTTTAAAGTTTATAGGCTAGTGTTTCATCAATATGGTGTCAGACTTAAAGGCCTTGTATTCAAATCACTTTAAGTGAATTTTTAAATTCCTTAATTTATTTTCTTTTTCAAGAAATAATAAATAGGATGAGATATCTTGCCACTTTAGAATTTATTGAAGTGGGATCCTATATATAGAGATAGAAGGAGAACGAAATGAAATAAGACAGAAATTAAAAAAAGTAACAAAACAAGGGAAACATGAAGGACTTGTTTGTGGTCATGATGTTTACTCATTATTGCTTTTAAAAACTAGGTTTGGACTACATGTAATGGGAGGAGGAAGGGTGCTAATACTTGATATACATTATTGACTTTATCTCCATTAGCTTGATACACAATCACTATTATCATCATTATTTTGATAAGATGCAAGGATTCTTACCATCCATTTATACACTCATTTGATATATAGATAGGATCCATCAAAATTGGTCCAAAAAAAGACAATTTGTTACCACCGCTATTGTTGCCTCATCTTGTCATGGCAATCACAATGATCACAACCAATATGCCATTATAATTGTAGCCATTATCACTACCACTAATGCCTCCATCTTACACCATTGCCACCATTGTTGACATAACCACAATCACAACCATCATTTTCATTCTAATCACTATCATTTTCTCTACCTTATTATAATCACAGAATTTTTTTCTATATTTTTTGTTAAAAAATAACTATACCAGACATATTTTAAGTTTTTAAAAATTAACATGCAATAGAGCTAGAATTTCATTTTTTTACTATAAAATTAAAAATGATTGAAAGTGATAAAAATCACAACATTGATCAATGTACTTATTTTTTTCCTTCTTTAACATATTTGTATCCTAAAATAAGTGAATCAGCCATGGAACAATATATATGTATATTATTACTCACCTAGAAAAAAGAAATATGATATATCATTTTGTCATAATCTCCATTTGTTTAGTGCACTCAAGATACATCCATAAATAAGATTATGCATTCTATGAAACAAATACTAGTCAAATGTTAATCTTGCGCAAGGTTATTCACACATTTATATTGATATATGCAATATTTCACTATCATAGGTGTCATTCCTGCTACTATCGGAAAGCTTCAGAAGTTAAAATTTTGGACTTGCATGAGAATCAATTCACAGGTGCTCTTCCATCCTCACTGGGTAAACTGACGCAGTTGACTGAACTTCGTTTAAATCAAAACAATTTGCAAGGAGGAATATCTTGAACTTTTGGAAACCTACAAAAGCTGGTACTCTTGGATTTCTCATACAACAAGCTTAATGGTTCCTTTCCTATGGAAGTCATAGGCCTTGCTTCTCTAACACTGTACCTTAACTTATCGTATAACTCATTGACCGGGCTCTTGCCATTAGAAGTTGGTAGATTAAAGAATCTTGGAATATTGGATGTTTCTGAGAATAAATTATTAGGAGAGATTCCTAACACTCTTTTGGAATGTCAAGTCTTACAGTACCTCTATATGCAAGGCAACCATTTTCAAGGAGGCATTCCAACTTCCTTAAGCTCTTTGAATGGCATCACTATACTAGATCTCTCTCGGAATAACTATATGGTTCCATTCCAGAATCTTTTGAGGGCTTTCAAAATTTGCAACTTTTAAATCTTTCCTTCAATGATCTTGATGGTCAAGTACCCAATGAGGGGTTTTTTTTGAATGCAAGGTTTGGTGTCTATTACAGGAAACAACAATTTATGTGGAGATAACCATGAGTTAGACTTGCAGCCATGTCCCAACCAAGAGTTTAAGAAAACAGATGAGCCTCATGAATTCATAGGATTCACTACAATTGGAATTTTGATATTCTAATTATCGTAATATTTTGTGTTTATCAGCTTTGGAAACCAAGGTGCAAGACATCTTTGCCTCAGCATCACTCAGAGAGCAACTATCTAAAGATCTCTTACTCTGAGTTAGCTAAAGAAACTAATGGGTTTTCTATGTCTAATCCAATCAGTACGAGAAATTTTAGCTATGTGTACAGAGGAGTGGTAAATTTTGAACCAAAAGAGGTTGCTATCAAGGTACTCAATCATAATCAATAAGAGGTTTTAAAGATCTTTCAAGCTGAGTGCAATATATTGAGAAGCATTCGACATCGAAATCTCCTTAAGACCTTCACTATTTGCTCTAGTTTTGATCATAATGGTAACATTTTCTTGGCTTTCATTTTTAAGTTCATGCCGAATGGGAGTTTAGACAATTGGCTGCACCCAAGAGCATACGGGGATGCAGAGTCTCAGAACTTGACCCTTCTTCAAAGATTAAATATAACAATTGATGTGGCTTCTGCTATGGAGTATCTCCACCACTACACCGACATCTCAATTGTTCATTGTGATTTGAAGCCAAGCAATATCCTTCTCGATGAGGATATGGTTGCTCATGTATGCGACTTCGGATTGGCAAAAATTTTAGTAGTCCCTTCTTGTGAGGATTCTTCTTCAAATACAAGTGACACTGGTGACATAAAAGGATCCATTGGATATGTTGCTCTAGGTGATTTCTTTAAGCTAATAACTTCAAGCAATTAATTAATCTAGAGAATAATTTTGACCTATCAATGCATTATGCTTATATCCTTTCAAGAAGAGAAAATTGGATAAACATTAGCTAATATTTATCATGAGTATGATATCGAATAATGGAACTTTTACTTTGATTATTATTCTTCCTAAATGTGAATTATATCAAATCAAAAGTATTTTAGTAAAAGAAATTTTTTTTTTAATTAAACTATTTTGAAGTCTAGACATCATGATGAGTGATTGCATCTCATAATACTCATTGAAAGCTTCGTTTTAGTTCTTGGCCCATTGAAAACAAATATTATATAGAAAGTCATGGCCTCCAAAATTTAAGATTTACAGATGAGCTACCGATATAATAAATCTTACTCTAAACCCTATCCAAACCTATATGATAGGTTGAATGGTCCATTATAGTTCTGGCGATCCTTCTAGATTATTAGACTATTCCATTTTATTATTGAAAAAAAAGAGGGTTGGCAATATTCAAGGTAAAATAAGGGAACACCATGTTAAAACCTTCATTTTATTTTTAAAAAAACTCAACAAAATTTCATTTTTTATGGGGCCTGTAGGGGGGTTGGGAATATGGAGACTTTGCAAAGTTTAATGAGGTTATAGCTTCTATGGCCCATCCCTTAGCATTGTCTTTTTCTATGTACTAGTTAAAACCAATATGTAATGGCAAGCACCCAATATGCATATGGTTACAAATTTTTTACATAATATTTTATTAATTGAATAGTTAAAAAATAAGAGTCAATATGTCTGCTAAAATAGTTATATCAAAATGTTAATAATAAAAAATGATAGACATCCATCAAATTTAAAGCCAAAGATGGAAAATTTCTCACTTTGCACTACCACCTCACTCTTCTCTTCTCTTCCTCTCTCATATTTTGTTTCATCCTTCCCTTTTCTTCTTCTTTCCTCTTCTTCCATTTAGCTCTTCTCCATCTATTCTTCTTAGCCCCTCCTCATCCTCATTGTCCAAACCAATCAGGCCCTTTGAGTTTCTATTATTGTTTACATCACATTCATAATTAGTTTTGGTTTGATATCCAAAAGACCACCCTAGCCATGACTCTCTATCTTGTGCTTGACCACTATCATGTATCCGTTGTCCTCCCTTAGCTTCCATTCTTCTCCTTCTAATGAGGTCTATGGTATACTATCCTATGAACAACAAATACACCACTCACCATAACCAGCCACATCATGCACTTTCTCTCTCCTAATTTTGTTTTTCTTTAGATGAAAACTTAAGTTGATTAGCAAGTTAGGTGTTGATCATCTATGTGACTCTATATTAAGTAAATTCTAGGTCTAATTGAGATTAAATGTCCCCAACATGCTAGTAGGTCAAGTTAGATTTGGGTAAAACCTTTATAAACTTAACATAAGATCTTGACCAACCTAACTAATTCATAGCTATCTCTAGATTATCTAGAAAGTATTATATGATTAGGATTTGCAATAAAGAGAAAAAGAAAGGACTATATAAATCTTTTCTCTCACCAAAATGTACTCTTTACCTAAAGTTATGGTAATGCTTTTCTACAAAGTTTTATTCTTGTATCATTCCCAAAGTGATCTCAAAATTTATATAGGCCAAGATAATGGAACATGTAGGTGATTTTGATAACACCAACCTACCTAGAAATACAAATAAAACTTACCACCTTAAACACTTTAGATTTTATTGACATTATACCTACTACATTAATTGCTTAATGATTGATGCTTTAATAAGAAAATTTTAGGTAACTTTTTTTTGTTTAAGTATTTTAGCTTTTAATAGACTTATCATTAATTGCATTATTAATATAGATATGATTATTTCATGGGTTTCAATGTTATTTCTACATGCATGAAACTTACATATTCACCTAATGATATTTTCCATGTGTACATTAAGTTCTTTAAAGCCCTTCATTATCAAATTTAACTATTACATGACCAATTTTATGGATTCTATTATTTTATGAAGCCATTTCCTTCTTCCTTTAGGTCTTTTATTAAACTAAATATTATGGCACTTTTTGGAGATCTTACATGCATATTAAAAATCTTAATTTGGACTATCTATAAAGATGAAGGAGCTCACCATCTCAATAAGCATTTTAGTGAAATGAAAGCTTTAAATCGAATGACAAAACTAGAAAAAAATAAGGATATATTTAACAAAGATTGAAAGTAGAGCGAAAGATTTTTTTTTTTAACAAAAAAGAGCCAACAAAATTTGTGTAAAATCCACCAAGCTAAGTTAGTAGCTCAAAATATTCATAGAAGCCTTTTTTATCTTGCTTTAGCTCTCTATATAAATTGATCTTAATAAAATTAATCTAAAAGAACTTCTAGCCCTAACTCTAGCTACATTAAACTAAAAGACTCCTTGTATGCCTATAATCCCAAAGTCAATATAAAACCATCACTAAGTTATATTTGTAGCATTTATTTACCTTTTGATGTAGAAAATATAGATTTTTGCCAAGGTACATGATGTATTAACTATGAACCTTGACAAGATCCTTCCAATAAGTCTAGAATCACCGAATTTTATATTTGTTCATCTAGTTAGATCTATCCCATATCATGATTTGATACTACCTAAATTTATCTTTTATATTTGATAAAAGAAAAAAGAAAAGGTGCTACATGAATTTGTACAATATAATATAATTTAGTGTCAAGAATAGAAGCCCAATATGTCCTACAAAGTATGAACCTAAACCATATTGATACAACCATATCTATTGAGAGCACAAATAGCAATTGCATTTAGACTTAAAGCACCAAGGATATATTAAGAGGATTATTAGATCCACTTGGATTGGTTTTGGCTATTTTGAATCAGTCTAGATAAGAATTAGGAGTAAGATCCTCAACATCCATGACCCTATTGTTCATAGAAAAATATTCAAAAATTGTAACTTTTTCTCAAATGTTTACCTTTACTATCAAATACTAAAACAAAACTCTTGCCTTATATATAGTATGAGTTACAGCAATATTTGAGATCTAAAATAGGCTATCAAAGTAAAATTTTTGTTTGGAGGTAAACTTTGATAGGCATATCTTTCAATTTGAGAGGAGTCAAAGATGTGACTCTTAGATTATTTTCATCTTAATTTAATTTCATCGCCATGTTTTGAAAGTTTTTGTTTGTCTTACTAGAAAAAGAATCTAGCCAAGATTTAGGGATTGAAACCTTACTAAAATAACAAAGGCATGATAAACCATTTTTATTGACACTTAATAAAGGCAAAAATGATATGACATCCTAATTTGAAATTCTTTTGATTTTCTATTATCTTTTGTGAGAGGTCTTAGTTGAGTAAAATGAAGGAATTGTTTCCTTTTCTTACACCAAATTAGAATAGAGAATATAGCCAAAGGAATCTTATAAATTTTAAAGCTAAGAAACGGATTAACAAACCATTGTCCTAACCAATAAATCTAGTCACTTTACTATATTAAAAATAAATAGAACATGCTTCAGTCCTAGTTATAAGTAATACTTCAAGACAAACTTGGTATTAAGAAAAAACCTTTCCTAGATTCAACATCACATGATAGAAGGAGATTGGTGTAAGTCATGAGGTCAATACAATATACATGTAAATGAAATGTATGAAGGGTTATGAGAGCACCTAGGTTTGTTGAATCCACCATGAGAAAAAAAAAGTTGATTCATATTCAAATAAAATCGTTTATTGAATACCTAGCTATGGCTTTAACATGGACGTGAAACCCCCATTTTTTTATGTTCTACATCTTCCAACCTACATTGTTATATTTGAATAATTTTTTAAAGGTCCTAGTGATATAATACCAATAAATTCCTAATCTAACAATGTAATTTCATTTATAAGAATGACATGACAATGTAAGATCTAGTGTCCTAGTTATTTTCAACTATATAAAGGTTAGGTTTCTTTTTAAATTTGAGAATTAAAAAATTATTATCAGAATTCAAGCTCCTATTTCTCTTATTTGAAATGTCTGATGGATCTATCTATCTTTTCTTAAAGCTAAGAAAAGTTCTTATTTCTCTATCAAACTATTCTTCAATTCAAAGAATAATTCAAAGATAACATCTAAAATATAAAAATTGAACTCTCCATTCTTTATAAATGAATTTTTCTTCATGAAACATGTTTATGTTAACAATGAATAGGGTACTACTTTTAACAAGTTTAATTAAGTACCAAAAATTTACTTATGATGCTGAATAAATAATTTTCTTTTAACATGGATGTAAATGACAGAATATGGCATGGGTGGCAAAGTGTTAACTAAAGAGATGTGTATAGTTATGGGATGCTTTTGCTAGAAATGTTTACTGGAAGAAGACCCACAAATGATGCATTCAAGAATGATTTAAATCTTTGTAGCTATGTTCGAATGACATATCCTAATCATGTGATGGATATAGTAGATCCAACATTATTCTTGCATCAAGAGAATGAAGAAAGGGCATAGAATTTCTTAGTGACAATCATTAAAATAGGTCTCTTATGCTCAGAAAAAATCGCCAAAAAGTGAATGAAGATGGGAGATGTTGTCAAACTTATTCATGTTGCTAAGAAGACATTTTTAGGAGATGAATCTAATAAGAGGCCCAAATAACTTGATAGAACAATTATGGTTGTTACAAGATTATTATGTTGATTAGTAAGAATGTGTGTACTAATGTATTTTACAAAGCAATGAATTGTAAATAGTCATTATATGAGTCACATTACATGTGATAATTATGTAGTGACACTGTATTGGAATATCTTTACATAAAAAAAGAAAGTTATTATTTTATAATTACTTAAATCAACCCTAATAAATGTTAGACTTTTCACACTCGGTAATGTGTTGCAACCTATGGGCGCATTGTGTATAATAATTGAAAAATGGGATTAAAAGTTGAAGACAACTAAACTATGTATTTATTGAGATATTGAGTTATTCCAAAGAACTTCTTTGTCCTTTTCTCTTTTATGGAAGTCACATATCCATGGTTACTTTCACTTATGTTGAAATTATTTTCCTCAACTAACATGTAAACTAAAATTGCCATTTGGTTTAGCTAGAGGGAGTGTTTGATATTATTTAAAAATGCTTTTATGACTTTAAAAATAAAAGCATTTTTTCAAAAAAAATAAGTGTTTGGCATATCTAAAAGGTGCTTCTATAAGAAAAAGTGAAAAATACTTCTAGGAGAAGGAAGAAAATTCATCTTCTGACAAGCTTATCCTCTTTTTATAAGGTAGAACCATTAGTAAACAAGCTCAAATTCTATTTTAGAGCAACTTGAAAAGTTTATTTAAATCAATTAAGTGCTCCTCAAAATTTTAACAAATTATAGTACCTAGTAGGTTGCTATAATACATTCAAGGCAAAGCAACATAATAAAGCCCTTTCCATTATTCTCCTTGTCACTTAATTTTAGGATATATGGTAAGAAACTATATTAGGGTTGGACTGGAGATAGGGGTGCAACTTGGGCTGGGTTCAACTCGAGCCCGGCCCATCGAACTCGATTTACAGCAGTGCTTAAACTCATGTTTGCCCAATCCGAACCCGAAAGATCCGAATTTAACCCGGTCCGATTTGCAATTGATCCGGGTTCAGGTTGACCGCAACCCAAATCCGAGATAACCCGAACCCGAGGGTTACCCAAACGGACAATAGCTTATCGGCATCAAATTTTTGGGAGCATTGAGGGTGCCAGTCGGGTCAGACGAGATGGCCAATTTGAGGGCGAGAAGGCAAGGTCGTCAGTTGCAGGCGAGAAAAAGAAGAAAAATATAAAGACGGACCATCCGCACATTTCATTTCACTTTCCGCCTCCTTCTCTTCTTTGTTTACGGTACCTCCTCCTCTTCTTTGTTTCACGTAAGACTTTTTTTAAATACAATATTAAAGCCCCGAGTTCAGCTTATGCGTTCGGCAAGGAATTTTATTTTTTCATCTCTGGGATCCATAATTCGGTATTTATTTACTTTAAAAAAAGTATTTTTTTTTCATCAACCCGAATTCCAATCCGAAACATAATCCAAATCCGATTTTTAAAGATAGGGTTAGGGTTGAGGTTTTACAAATAGGATTAGGGTTAGGGTTAGGGTTGACATTTTATAAATAGGGTTAGGATTAGGGTTGAGAAAAACCAGAGTTTCATGAGTCCGAGTTGCACCCCTAACTGGAGATATCCACTTGTCACCAAGTAAAGACATTTTCATATTGGCTTATAAAAATCAATTCAAGTCCAAAAGGCATTATAGGATGCCATGAATTTTCAATTTTAATTATCTAAAAGTCAAAAGATTTTTTAGGCTTATGTTGTTAGTCATTTCTTGAATTGAGTTAGTTAACCTCTCCTAGTACCTAAGGATATCTAGGAGTCTTAGTGTATCTTAGCTTAAGGTTTGATATAATTTTTTGCTGTGCTAAATATACAAACAAATAGAAAAGATTTCTCATTTTTCTTAAGATTTTGCAATTGTCATGGATTTTTGAAATTTGTAGTTTTTAAAATGCATATGTTTTAATTTCTTTTAATTTTTTGTACTTAGATTTTTTTTTGATTTTTTAGTCAAAAAATCATTCACAAGATCAAATATGTTTATGAAATCTGTTTACAATCAATCAAAAGTCTTTTTAAGGTATTAATCTTTCCTTGTCTACGTACATGCCATGGGTTGGAAATCATGTGCGAGTAGATTAGGGTTTTCCTATAGTTTTGTATTATTCAACATTACAATTTTTGTGGAAATCTTTTGGCCTAAAAATATGTTATAAAGAGCTTCATTCCTTCCATGATATGGATCATGTTCTATTGAAGCTCCTCAATTTCTAAATATTCTTTTACCCTTATCCCTTCAAGGAGAGCCTCACAAACTTATAGTACTTTGGTTTCCTTAAAGATCAAGTTTCCATTAATAACTTACTCTCAAAACTCATAAATTGCATTTCAATAGATTGATAAATAAAGACAAGAGAATGTTGCTCGAGAAAACTTCATAAAAGAGCAAAGTTTGATCCAAATCTTAAAATTGTAACCAAATGAAAGGATCGGGTTGAATATTGATGGGTAGTTGGGAGATAGTTATCATAGTGAAAATGATAGAGTAATGAGGTTTGGGAAATGGGAGACTCGACATGTAGGACAAAAGGTAATGAGATAAACACACAAAGAATTTGATCAATATACATGACTCTAACTTGAAAGAGGAATTACTATGTATTTATTCAATGGATCATGAGATAGACTATCATTGAAGTCAAATAGTTAACAAATCATCATGACATGCTATTAGAGATAAAAAGATAGTATGACAAGAAGAAGAGTTACATGCATGATGATAAGGTCCATACATGTGAGCAGTATAAGCAAAAAAGAGAAGGGCTATCCATGATTGAAGTTTATTAAAAGAAAAAAATAGGCATGGCTACTACTTCTGCCTCAATAAACGATGAGATGAAAGATGTCCCACCTAACTAGAGAAGAAAATTACTTAACTCAGCTTGTGTATTGATTGACAATATCTCAAATCAGATACACTACCAATTCCTGTAGCAAGATTTCTTCAATATTTAGAGATGAGAATATAACATCTAGTGAGGAGAATGAGTAATTCGTAAGGCACTACAAATTCTCGTCTTCAACCTTTCAAAGTTGAAACTTGATGATATTTTTGAAGTTACACAATTGGCTGGACTGGTTAGAGGCCTATTTACAATATACAGACATACTAATATTCAAATAGTAGCTTTTGTTTGCCTCAAACTTTTCAGGCATGCTCTTACTTGATTTATTTATGCAAGAGGGCAATAACTTTTTAGGCATGCTCTTACTTGATTTATTCAAATAGTAATGCCTCAAGTTCACCTACTAGCTCAATTAACTCGTTAGTAGATCGAAATCATAATCTAAAAACTTGAGGGAATGTTAATGTGCAGGAAGTGGACTTGAGTTATAAGCACAACATATTTCTTTCCCATCCAACATGGGGCTAAATTTAGGATATCACAATCTTTTCTTCTTATAATGTGATATCCTCATCTCACGCCACAAGCTATCTAAAATCTAACCCTGAGCTGGATTATTTGTGCCGTAAGGGTGGCTTTACGCTATGACGGGACTCTACCACCATCCCATGAGTAGACTTTTCCTTATGCCTATCAACTTCTGCATACTCTGATTGGCTATGATACTATTTGTAATATTCCAGAGCCATTGGATGGATCTAAAGCATCCGCCGCACACTAAAAAATAAATCCTCAATATGCAAGGCATCATTCATGATATCATAATAAAAAATATAAAGTTCTAATCATAATCTAAAAGTATTCTCAAGTAAAATAGACCTTGGCTACAAAACTATTATTCTGAAAGAATACTAAATTTCAACAACTAATTCATAACTTTTTTTTTTTTTTTCTACACATCTAGGCACTCTTCCAGCTGTATCCCCATGTACCAGTTATAATTGTATCTAGAAAAAAAGGTAAAATATAATGAGCATGATAGCTGAGTAAGCAATGATTAGCCTTTTAAAATGTAATATAATATCAGCATATAGATATGACTTATTAGATAAAACAATAATCTATAATAATAACTATTTTTTTAGTTTTCATTATTTCATGTCTTTTAATCTTAGTTCTCATGGTGTCTTATCATCTAATCCTGTTATTCGAACTCAACTCCTTTCTGTGTAAATCTGGTTAATGGTATTTTTATGCGAAAGAACCCATTTGCAAACCTTCTATAATATTTTGCCATACCCAAGAAATTATCTATCTTAGTGACATTCATCAGCCTGTTCCATTCCATGACAACTTCAATCTCTTTTTTTTGGGGAGGGATCTACTGATATTCCCTCCCTAGAGATGATATTGCCTGGAAATGCCACCTTCTCTAATCAGAATTCATATTTTTTTTGAATTTTGCATAAAGTTTCTTCTCCCTTGGAATTGACAGTATATCATATAAATGGTCTTTGCGTTCTTCTTTGCTCTTGGAATATGCCAATATGTCATCGATAAATACGACGAAGCGAAGGGCTTGAATTTCATGATGAGGCTAGTGGTCAATTTGGAATTTCATGTTCATCATAATCCAATCTTTGAAGGCTATTCTGGTAGAGCATTAGATCAATTCAACATGGCATAACCAAAAACTCTTAATGAAGCCTTAGAAATAGTACAAGTGCAAAGAATTCTTGCCATAGACTTTCATAGATACACAAGTGCTTCCTCTAAATACCCTTTGAATTTTGACACTAAGATGGCTAACTAATATTCCTGATCGGAAGATCAATCTTTTGAGAATAATTTAAGTTTGCTTCTTGTAGTATGGTCTAAATTAAAAATCTAAAGCCTTATTCTTGGTTGATATTGGTACTACTTTTTTTTTTCTAGATGGCTCTAAAGTGACCTATCAACAAAAACTTAATCATCTATCTAGGAATGATAAAATAAACACAATACGTGAATATGATGTCTAATACTATGATGATCATATTGTATCATATACATCCCCATATTTAAGTGGATAAGTGGATCATATTAAGTAAGTTGTGTCTATTCATATTGAACGAGTCATACTGTGTTCATCCAATAGGATGGACTCTGCATATTATGCCTTATTACTTGTGTAATAACCAAGTTGAGCTTGCATTTAAATTTTTGATACGATTAATTAAACATATCATGTTCATGTCGATCCACATATTGTTATATCTTAATTTTAATATGACATGGAAATGATATGAAAACATAAATTGCAACTCCTATATCTAGTCATTCAATCCATATAGACAGTATGTTTCTTAAATGGTAGGTTTCTTGCTTTTTAATATCTAATGAAGGTTATGTTCATCATCCATTACTTTTCAAATTTAAAAGAAGCTTAGGGTTTAGCTTTTTTGTCAAGGGAAAAAATTATGATTTTAAACTTTAAACATTTTGACCAGATTTTTTGTTCGGATTGTAGGGATGGTTCTACCTATCCAAGCTCTCTAAGACTTCGTTTACTAAAATCCCCCTTGGAACAAGTGGCTCCAATTTGGTAAACCCTAATTTCTCACTCTTTTTTTGATGAGAGAAAAAAAAAAAAACCATCAAGTTGGTAGTTTGATATATAGCACCACTGAACTTATGCCTAATAAAATTATTTTTAGATTAATAAATTTAATTTAATTTTTTTAATTTTTTTAAGTAATTAAATTTAAATCGAGACCTTTTGGTTAGTCTGTCATTTTTAATTATAATGTCAATTTATCATAATCCTATGCATTGGTTGATGGAGGCACTGAAAATTATCTCTTTTTTTTGTCTTATATTTTTATAATTATGGTATTAAGAATCTAATGAATAATAAAAAAAGTGTTAATCCTAAAAAAATAAATTAAATCAAGGTTCTAAGTAAAATTATTCTGTAAGAATTTAATTTATTTTAAAATCATCCTTTAAGATGCGTCTTAGTAGTTTGTTCTACGAAGGTTATTGACCATTGCACGATGGTGCTGGTCTCTGGTACCGAGAAGTTGGTCCAAATGATGTGCAAATTAAGCGACTTTGATTTGAGCATTGTCATATATATATATATATAAAAGAAAACAGAGCCGCAGGACCCGTCTTATTCTTCTATTCATTTTTCTCCCCTACACTCTCCTTAGATCTTAGACAAATGGCAGTCAGTTTAAATTAGATCTCTATGGATCATCCTAGTCTGAGTGCGACTGTGAGCGTCTGAGTGCAACTGCTTTAAGATTCAGAATCCGTCTTCGTCTTCCTTGATTCCCCCTGTTTGTTGCTGCTGCTTTTGATCAGTCGTGCCCGGTGATGGCTACCTCATCTGCCCAGCCTCCGGTGGGACCTGATGTCCCAAAGGATGTCGGAAAGTCATGGACCAACGCCCATGCAGGCCATTTCGAGTGGGTTTCCCCATCTCCATCTCCGGTGGTGGTGGCTGAACTGGAGCGGCTTTTCCCTAATATCATCCAAGTGTCGGTGCAGTCCTTGGAGGAGGAGATTGGGAGGTGGAAGAATCAAGCGATCCTAGTTTGCAGCCTTACTCGATGGATCCCGCCGGAGGTGCTGGTGCGTGAATTCTGTCGTGCCGGTGTGTCTAGTGAAATCGAAGCTGTAGCGATGGTGCACCGGCACTACATATTCTGGTTTGCTGATGCTCATGCCTCGGAGCTTATCCTTGGAAGACCATGGGTGGTTAATGGCTAATCCATTGCTGTGTCACAGTGGCAGTCGGAGTTTATTCCATAGAAGAACTCTTTCCTCCAAGCTCTTCTCTGGGTCCGATTGCCGCTGCTTTCCATTGAATTCTGGTCGGAGGACATCCTCTCTTCGATCCTCTCAGTGGCTGGAGAGTTTCAGTTCTCGGATGATTCAACCATGTATCGAAAACGGGGTGGCTTCGCTCGCGTTTGTGTCTGCATCGACCTCAGCAAGCCTCTCGGTCTGGAGCTCGAATCAGAGGGTCTGGATCTCCATTCTGGTAGCCATTTGTTTATGAGCACCTTGACATAATCTACAGTGCATGTGGATCCTTACATTTATCAGGGGATTACGGATCGGTGCCGGACTCATCTTCTCCATCTTTGGGCCTTCGGTTTGGGTCGTGGATGGCGGCGTTGAGGAGGAGGAAGCCACCCCTACTGCAGCTGCCTGTCTCTCTCAAGTCCCTTGTTCCAGGTAAGTCAGCTCCTCCTTCCCCTGTTTTGAAGGATGACTGGCAAATCCCTAAGTTGGCTCGAAGGCAAGGTGGTCGGGGGTCGTCCTCTGCTGTGGCTCCTCTGGGTCCGTCTTCTTCTCTGAAGAATGGTCCAGTGATTGGAGGGGTTGCGTGCCAGTTCGGATCCAGCATGCCGGTTAGTGCTGTGACTTACCATTGCTGGCTGATGCTGATCCAGAGATGAATGTGATACAGATTCCAGTGAAGATTGCAACCTCTGGCCCCCTGAGTCCATTGGTTCAGCCCAGGGGTGTAGCGTGCCGTTTGGAGTGGAAGGGGGTCCCCAGGTTTCTGAGACTGCCTTAGTCTCTGTCCCTGTGTTATCTGAGGTTTCAGGGACTATTGTCACTAACCCTTTTGTGTCTGGGGGCCCGAGCATGGGACCACTCGCTCTTAGTCTCGTGGTGATGGCTTATCTGGCACATCGAAGCGAGCTCAGCCTATGGAGACTTTGTCGCATCGGGTTGTCTCCAAGGCTTCTAAGGCAAAAGGGAAAGGCCCAGTCAGGGGAAAGCTAGTGAGAATGGTTCATTTTCTTTCTCGGCATCACTCGAGTCCCCTAGGAGTTCGGAGAGCTTTGTCAGGCTGAGGCTGTAGAAGGCCCGCCGTAGAGAAGGTCTGGCACCGGGGTCTACCTTAGTATTACCCCAGTCGGCTCCGTTGGTTGGACCGGACCACGAGGTGGCGGTCGCCCTTCTTAAGGAAGCCATTCAGAAGGATGGTTTAGCCAAGCCTATGGATTCATCCCGAGTGGATGAGTGTAGTGGTTAGGGATCTAAGGGTCCCCTGTTGCTTAATGATCACCTTGATGAGCAGGTGTTGAAGGACACTGCTGAGATCCCTCCCTCTCTAATTTCTAAATGAAGATTCTTAGCTTGGAATGCGAGGGGCCCTGAAACCCTCGTTTTGGTTCTCTTTTGGGAGGCTTCAGCAGCTTCATAACCTTGATATCTGTATTTTGATGGAAACTCGTCTTCGGGGGATAGTCTGGCTCGCCTTCGGAGGCAGATCTCTAGACTGTGGAATTCTTATGCTAGTGGAGTCTGTTGTCTTCTGGAGGTATTTTGGTGTTTGGAGACCGGATAAAGTCGTGTGGATGCCTTTCACGGTTGTGGCCAGCAGGTGGCTTTGGTTGTTTCGGAAGGGTCCTCTGCTCCTTGGCTGCTCTCAGGGGTTTATGCCAGCACTGAGTTTAGGCTCGTCGTGTGCTTTGGGATGAGATCCTCTGCTTCTTGGCCAGGGTTTTCCCTCCCTCATTGCTGGTGATTTAATTGTATTGTGGGGGCCTCTGAGAAGAGAGGGGGTAGACAGTTTGTTAGCTCTCCGGACATTGTTGAATTCAGGAATTTATTTCCTCGATGGGTCTTTTGGATTTGGGGTTAGCTGGATCCCAGTTCACCTGGTGCAATAACGCCAGGGCTCTGCTAGAGTCTGGGAGAGACTGGATAGGGCTTTGGCTTCTGCCAATTGGCTTCAGCTCTTTCCTTCTGCTACTGTTACTCACTTGCCAGAATTGGTTCTGATCATTGTCCTATCCTCATTTCTACTGATGTGACTCTTCAGCGGTCTAGACAGTTTAAGTTTAAAAGTTCTGGACTTTTATTCTTCAACGAGGCACATCATTTCTCAGGTCTGGCGGTTGCCGATCAGGGGGAGTGCCACTTACAGACTTTCTAGACGGTTGCTTCTTGCAGCCGTAGGCTCTCTAGCTGGAATAGGAGGGAGGTCGGGGATATTATGAGGCAAGTTGAACAGGCGGAGTCTATTATCTCTTCATTGCAAACCAAGGAGGATCAGGAGGGATTTCTTCTCGATTCGGATCTGTCCACCCTCAGATCACTTTAGCCATCCACCATTCTCTTATGTTGCAGCAGGAAACTTATTGGAGGCAAAGGTCTCGTATTCAGTGGATTAAAGAGGGGACCACAATACGAGATTCTTTCATCAGACTACTTTACGCGGCGATCGGTAAATCGCATCAGGCATTTAGATGATGATGAGGGTCAGTTTGAGGAAGACCCTCAGGCGATCAGGGATCAGCTTCTTGACTTCTTCCAGTCCAGATGGACCGAGATGTCAGGGATGGGTTCCCAGTTTCTCCTGTTCTGCCTTCCTATAAGGTCTCTGATGTGGAGAATGATATTCTTATCAGGCCTCTTCTCTATGGAGGATATTCGCCTCGCTTTATGGGAGCTGGGCCGCGACAAGGCCCCGGGCCCTGATGGGTACCCTCCTTTATTTTTTCGTCATTATTGGGATATTGTTGGTTCGGACGTGGTCTTGGCTATCCAGTCTGTGTTTCAGTCACTCATATGCCTTCTGACTGGAAGCGACTCTTGTTACCCTGGTGCCCAAACGTCCTGATGCTTCCTCTCCCTAGCATTTTCGGCCAATCAGTCTGTACACCACATTATATAAATTTGTGCTCGGCTTTTGGTACTCGGATGGCTTGGTTATCCCTCGTCTCATCTCTCAGGAGCAGGGTGCTTTTCTTAGGGGGCGCAGTATCACGGATAACGCCCTGTTGGCTCAGGAGTTTATGCATGACCTTCAGAGAGCTTCTAGACGTCAGTGCCTCATGGCTATTAAGCTTGATATGGAGAGCTTATGATAGACTGAGGTGGGACTTTCTGCGCCGAACTCTTCATGAGTTTGGCTTCCATGAGTTTTTGCTGACTGGGTGATGGAGTGTGTCCAGAGGCCGTCTTTCTCTCTCTTATTAATGGGGGTCGGACGAGTTCTTCCACTCGGAGGTTGTCTAAGATAGGGATGTCCTCTTTCTCCATTCTTGTTCATCCTCTCTGCTGATGCTCTATCCCGGGAGCTTTCTGTGGCTCTACGGACTTCGGCTCTTGACCCATATGCTGCTGCCCCCTTGGCCCTTCGCTGTTCCATTTACTTTTGCTGATGACTGTCTCCTGCTGGGGAAGGCTTCTACCAGTAATGCCACCACCTTTGCTCCATTCTTCACTCCTATTGTCGTGCTTCGGGTCAGTGTGTCAATCTCAGCAAATCTTCAATTGCTTCAGCCCGAGGACGTCCCCTACTTTGAGAGGTTTATATCTCAGATTATGGGTATTCCCGCTCAGTCCGATCGGATGTCCTATTGGGGATTCCGATCACCGGGAGACGGCCATGGTGTTCGGATTTAGCTTTCTTGTGAGGCGGATCCGTGATCGTCTGGATGGCTGGCAGGTTTCTGGCTTTCTATGATAGTGCGGATTACTCTTATCCGCTCTGTGTTATCTTCTATGCCTAGCTATATATTGGCTAATACTGCTATTCCCCTGGCATGTTTGCGAAAGATTGAGAGATACTTTCGGGACTTCCTTTGGGCTTCGATGCAGGAGGGCCACGGTGTTCATCTTGTAGCTTGGGACACTGTCTGCTTGCCAACGGCTAAGGGTGGGCTTGGGATCCAATCGATGTCTGTTAGAAGAGAGGCTTGACTGCTAGGCATGCCTCTCGGTTCTTGCTCGATCCGATATTGCCTATGGAGTTCCTTCATGCGTGCCAAGTATGGCAGTTGGATCCCGTCCACTCCTTCTCAGTCTAACCGGGGGCATTTCTTTTTCTAGAAAGTAGTATGTCGTTATGCTCCAACAATCCTGCATAGTACCTCATGGATGATTGGTGATGGAACTTCGGTGGACGTCACTCAGGACACGTGGATTGCTGACTTTCCTTATCTTACTGGCTGACTTTTGTGTTCTGACATTCCTGATGGTATGCAAGTCTGATTTTATTTCCCGGGATCGATCTGTTTGGTCGTCCTCTCGGTTGTCCAGTTCTTTCGGGAACGAGCTATGCCGGCGTATTCTCTCTATTCCTCTCCTTCCGGGTGCTATTACTGATACCAGGGTATGGAGGAGATCTTGCTTGTCTCGTGCTCCCATGAGGGACCTCCTATCTATTTACAGACCATACCCTCAGGAATCGGTGGATTTGGATTGGGTTTGGTATCTGCTTGTTCACCCTAGAGTGAGACTTTTTACCTGAAGTTTGCTCGGGATATTCTTCCTACCTGCTCACTTCTATTCGAACGAGGGATGAGTATTCTGCCTACGTGCCCAGTGTGTGGTATTGAGGCGAAACGAAAGATCATGCTATATTCTACCATGCTATGGCAAGTCAGATTTGGCAGATCTCTAGTGCCTGTCCCTGGTTGTCTGATCCTGGTTCTCATCGAAGCTCTTTTTTGAGACCGTTGAAGCAAGGTAGGGGAAGGAGTACCCACCAGCGGGGTCCATTATGGGCTTATACAGCTTATCAGATCTGGTTATCCCAGAATCATATTCTGTTCTCGAACGTGAGGCTTTCCCCTCGTAGGGTTTTTAGGGCGGCTGTCTCCCTTTATACTGAGTATATTTTCCATCACGGGTTCTTGATTCTGCGAACCCTGGCCACTGGGTCTCCCGTGCTGCTGCGGTAGCGAACCGGCGTACGATTTATATTTCATGGGAGCCCCCCCTCTAGGGTTTGTCAAAATAAACTTTGATGGAAGTGTTCATGGTAGATGTGCCGGATCGGCTTTGGTTATTCGTGATGCGGATGGTATGATGTTGGCGGCAGGGGGGTTTCGTTTAGTTGATGTCACGGTGCCTCTGGCCGAACTATATGTGGCATAGGCGGGTATCTCCAATGCTGCTCAGATCCTGGGTGCCCGTTATCTTATCATTGAAGGTGACTCCATTACTGTCATTCGCTGGATCCGGTAGGAGCCCAGCTCCCATTTGCCTATTATCCCCTTACTGTGCGATATCCGCTCTATAGTTTTGGAAGCTCCTAACATCCAGATTCGTCATGTCTACCGGAAAGCTAATGCTGTAGCTGACTGGATTGCTGCTAGGGTGGCCTCTCATTCTGGTAGCTGGAGTTGGAAACAGGGCGACCCTTGCCCCTCAATCCTTTCCCAATTATTGTACTCTAATATATCGGCATGACCCATCCTAAAGTGGTGTAATCATCCGTCTGTACCAAAAAAATAAATAAATAAATCTCTATGCCCTCGCATTGAAGGTGTCAATTAAAGTTAATAATCCGGCTTGAAACACAAGAGAGGCAGATGGTATCCACATGGTCCATGGACTCCCTCGTTTTCTTTATATTTTAATTTTTATTTTCTTGAACAAAACTGGAAACTTTTTTTTTTTCATATTGCGTAATGATATTTTTTAAAAAAATAACATTCGTATATTATTTATTATTACTCATACCATATATTAGTGAATGTTTATTTTCGTCGTGGGTTTGCATGTTTTATGGTCCCAACACCGTGCTTCTTGCACCAATCACCGAAAAATTTTAGGGGATCTCAGTCCTCAATTCGTAGGTCTAACGGGCCAATCTCTTAATTAAATATTTTTTTATATTTATTTTGAAACTATGCATTCAGAGATCATTAGAGTCACAGGAAGGCGTGATTTAAATTTTAAAGATAAAAATTATAAACATATAATTTTTGATAAAAAATATAAATTACTTTGACATCAAATCTAGTAGCTTGGATATATCATCTATGTGAAATCTATAGTCGATCAATTATTAGGCTAAGTTACACGTACACTAGTAAATAGGCATCATGCTCATATCTAAATCCAATCCAGTTCAATCTTAGAGCTAATCCTAAAGCTGCTTATCAAACTTGACTTCCCTTTTACTTCCCTTACCTATCCCACAGGCTAGACTGTGCTGAAATCTTTTTAATTTTCTTAGGCCTAACCCAATTTTTAGCTTGATCTTCTGTTTTGCTAGACCATCAGATTTGCTACTTTAGGGGATTTCTATCAACTAATTTTCTGCGCTGATACTTATTTTGTATCTAGATTAGGACTGAAAGTGGGTCTGGACCAAGCTCAAGTTGAGGTTTTCTGAACTTTGAGATGGACTTGGGTTCAAAATTGAAACCATATTAATTTTGAACTAGGCTTGGGTTGATAATTAGCCCGGCCTAAGCCTTAACCCAAGCCCAATCAAGGCCCAATTATGAGGCTTTTGGTTGGATTGACTAAATCTTCATTTACTTTTAGTTTAGACAAAATTGAATCCCTATATTTATTGTCTAAACAAACAACCATTTTTTATATACTTTAATTAGTCTAAATAAATATCTTATATATTTGAGAAAATGAGTATATGGCTTTATAAAACAAATTATCAAAATTGGACTAAAATCGAACCAAAATGAGGACAATCCAATGTTTTGGCTCAAATGGTTAGTAGGATCGAGCTATACGAAAGCCAATGCCAAGCGCTTTGAATTTTATTAATTAAGGCGAAGCATTATATTTAAAAGTGCGGATGTAATTAGTGATGGCGTAGAGGACCAAATTGGAGTTATTGCTGAAATGCAAGCAAGTGACATATAAGGTAGACAATTGATTTTTTATGTTTAGAAAGAGCACTGGCCCAATAGGTTTCGGGCCTAGGTTCAGGTTGGCCTCAGTTTTGAGTTTGACAAAAGCTTTCGAGCCTTTCCCAATCTGAAACCTGAAAAAAAAAATTTGGGTTTCAAGTTGGAGTTTGGTAAACATTTCGCCTGACCTAGGTCAACCCACTTCCAGCCGTAATTTAGATTCATCATCCTACGTTCCAGCAAAAATCATTTAATTGGTCAAGCCCCAAAATAGGAAACATGCTATAGTACATAACTCTGAGCAAATGTGTGAGTGATTCATCATATAACTTGAAGCAATTAATTAGTATAGAGAACAGGTTTTATGCTCATATCCTTTCAAGAAGCGGAAGATTGAACTTGTATTATATTATTATTTATAATGATTATTATATCAAATAATGGAACACCTTTTCTTTAAACAATAGATAATCTTATCTTCCCTTCCTTATGTGATATGGGCCCAAATTAGGTATCAAGACCATAATTAGATGTTGATTTGGATCAAATCAACTCAGGTTGGGCTTGATCTGATCTTATCCTGATTTGGCATAAGTCAAAATCAAATCAGGTTTAGGAGATTGGGCTGGGTGTGAAATATATTGCTACATCTAGTATGAATTTGAGAGAATCAAAATCGATTATTGAAAGAGGGTTGGGACTTGAGTCATGTGGTTAAGCAAGAACGTTGGGTTTGATCTAGCTTATTAAATTTAAAACCTAATTAGATTAGATGATTGAGTCAAGTGATATCCATTACAGTCCTCATCCATCAAATAGATGTATGCATATGTCTAAATATAGAAGATTAGATGATTAAGTCAAGTGATGAAAACTGTGATGTGAAAAAAGAAATTCTATTTATACAAATTAAATACAAAAATTTGAACAAAATTAAAGAAAAATCATCCTCTCCCTTATGGGCAGTGGGAAAGATATTTTTATGATTTTGAAAACTTTATCAATACTAATATATCTTTCATAATTAGTTCATAACTTTTTTCATTTGACCTCTATTTTGAGTAATTGAAGATGCATTGAAAAACTAACTTGATCATGGATATAGTGGAAGTAAATTATTTTGAATAATTTAATCATGTTGGTATTGGAGAAGTTTCATTTAGATTAGTACATGTTGAATTATCTCTTCTAATATGGTTGTAGATAAACTTTAAAATTTAAACTCAATAAAGTCCTATATATTAAGCATCACCTTTCTTCTTTTTTGAGTAAGTTCACTAGTCTATTGGTCTTACAAGATATATTCCATTGTACTATCTTAGCTTAGCATAAATCTGATAGAACTATTTTTTAAGCTCATCCATATATAGTTTATGATGTAAGCATACTTTTTTTTTTTTTTGAGTATTAATAGTCTTTCTTTGCATGAGTTTCCTTGATGAACATTTCTTTTAGAAATCATTGTCTCTAATTTAGATAGAAGATGCAAGAACTTTTGGTTGCATTAATTTTCTTGATTTGAAAGATTTTGCTTTTGATGAATCAATATGAACTAAGAAGTAGCAACCTTCAAATTTACCAATATAAAAAAATTGATAAACAACACAAATGTAAACATCCTCTTGCATATTAGATTTATCTTCTTTGGGATTGAAGAGGTCTTTTTTGATTAAAGAATTAATCTTTAAGTTATCTTCTTCTGTTGTTGATGTATAAACAATTGGAGACTTCTTATCTTCTTTTTAACTTGTTCCGATTGTAACAACTAAAAACTACTTGACTATAGAATTTAGAGGTTGCTACTTAATTAAAGGCTTCTCTTCGATCATTTCAACATTCTTCTTAGTAGTAATAGGAAATAACTTTTGAGAAAGCAATGCTAGATCTATCTTGTTTATTTTAAAAATATATGTACTATCAAATCTATGTTATTTATTTTGAAAGTATATATACTGCCCTTTTTTCGATAAGTGACCGTTTTGTTATATAACTATTGCTGTAGATTTCCATTCTCCTATTGGGGGTCAAGATGGTAGTGCTCGTTGGGATTTGGATGGCATCCTTCCATCCTCATAAACCTACAAAATAGTTTTCATGCAGGGATTGAGATGGGTGGTCCTTATGGAAGACCCTCCGATGCCTTAGTCAGTGGAAACCTTTTAGCCATAGATAATGTGAAGAAGGTTGTAAAGAGGAGAAAGGGGTTCCAGAGGATGATTCTGAAGAGCAATGGCGTTGGCAAGGGTTTTCCATCTTACCTCATGGGTTCTGGGATCCAGTGTTTTATAGGCATCAGAGAGGATATGCTGTTTACCTGATTCTTGGAGATCAGATGAGGAAGTTGGTAACTGATAAGACCAAGTTCAACATATACCTTATCAGGAGAATTCGGAATCCCATAATTCATGAAAAGGGGGAGCTATATTTGGCTCCTATTTCCATTCATGGGGAATTACTTTGGGAAGAAGTTTCGAGAGCCTCATGATTTTGAGTGATCTGATAGCCAGAATGTTCGGTGCGGAGATCAAGCTTGGCCCTGTCGAGATTTGGAGATGAGGCTCGGCCCTACCGTGGTTCAGAGATGAGGCTTGGCCCTGCCGAGGTTCGGCAATCAGGCTCAGCCCTGCCAAGGTTCAAAGGTTAGGTTCGGCCTGCTGAGGTTCGGCGATAAGGCTCATCCCTACCGAGGTTCGGAGGTCAAGCTCGGTCCTACCAAGGTTCAAAGGTCAAGCTTGGCCTTGCCGTGGTTCGGCGATGTGGCTCAGCCCTACTGAGATTCGGCAATGAGGGTCGGCCCTCGGCGGTGAGGCTCGGCCTTGCCGAGGTTCGGCGATAAGGCTTGGCCTTGCTAAGGTTTGGTGGTCAAGCTCGGCCCTACAGAGGTTCTATGGTTAGGCTTGGCCCTGCTGAGGTTTAGAGATGTCGAAACAGTAGCTCAATTAAGCGTTATTTAGCTTACAGGGATTGCTAACCCACAGGTAGGCCTCACCGCCTATCTATGTCAGCCGATTTTTGCTGGAACATTTTTATTCCGCATCACTTGCCCCCCCACTCCCTAGTCCAAAGTTTACGTTTGGGTTAAGGGAGTAGAGTCTTGATGAGTTTCAAAGATAGTAACTTAGAGAAGTCTTAACCTGGCCAAAGCCTCGAGGAGGCAGTATGGTATACTCGGCCCTGCTGAGGTTTGAAGAATTCACTCGGCCCTGCCAACGTTCGGAGATAAGACTTTACTTGGCTCTGCTAAAGTATGGAGAATATTTTTATTTGGCCCAACCAAGGTATGGATAATATATTTACTTGGCCCAGCCAAGGTACGGAGAATACTTGACCATACCAAGGTTCGAAGAAATTTTTACTTGGCCCTGCCAATGTAGAGAGAACATTTTTACTTGGCTCAGCCAAGGTATGTGATAAACACATAAATAATTATCATTAAACCTATTAATTAATAATTTAACGTACCTATTATTATTTAATATTTTAATATTTTATATAATATTTTAGATAAAACCTTATCAATTTAAAGAGCTCGATTTTAGGGATTTAATGACGCAAACGGCACTCAAATCGGATTTAAGATGAGCTCGGAATTGATTTTATAAGGATTTAGCACGGATTTTAAAGCAAAAACGGCAAACCAGTGCCGACTTCATCTTCTCAGCCGATTCTTCTCATTCAAATTCTAATTTTCCTCCACCAATTAAGGAATAGATTAGATTGGAAGTTATCAAATTGAGAGAATTAAATTTGAATTTGAATTTTATTGAGATTTATCCAGATTTTCTTCCTTCCGCATCTCTGTTTTCGCGCCGCGTCCGGGCCTCTACAAATAGCAGCAAAGGAGAGGGGAAGATGCATCCGGGAGAAAGAAGCTCTGTTCCCAAGAATCTGTTCGTTTTCCCCCCAGAATTAATGCATTAGAAATTAAAACTCTTTTATTTTAGATTTTAATATGCACTCTTGGATGTTATTGAAATAAATTTTATTCATGTTTAATTGTTATTAAATTCTATTTAAGTGAAAATAATTTAGACTGATCTATTCTTAAAAGGGACGGGCCGTGATCTACGGGTACGAGCCGTGCTCTTATAAGATAGACCATATCTTATTATTTTGCACTACTAATTATCTACTTAGTTATCTATTTAGTTAAATTTATAAATTTATTTCAAGATAATCGCTAAAGTCCCTGTGGAATCGATCCCTTACTCTCGCTATTCTAATAGTGAAATTAAGGTGTTTTAATCGTTGCGCTACGACACGCATCAGATTTTTGGCGCCGTTGCCGGGGACTTAAGTGTGTTATTTTAAAAAAAATTAAAAAAAAAAAAAAAAAAAAATAAAAATATAAAAAAATTAGATTAATTTTCTCTTAATTTTTGAATAGTTATTGTCTCTTTATTTTATTTCCTTAATTGTTAGAATTGTTTCTTTTTAACATAAAAAAATTATTACTTTCCTTTTTGCCACAAATCCAATTTTAACCTAATCAAATTTTCCTTTTAATTAACTTACCTAAAAAAAACCTAAAGAAAACCCTAAGACACCTTCCATAAAATATAATTAATTTAAGGAAAAAAAAAATTATAAAAATAAAAATAAAATATATAAACAAAATAATTATTTTATTTTCTATATAGATTGACTTAGGTGAATTTATTTTCTGCAAAACTCAAAATTTTTCATTGACATCTCATAATTTATTAGGAAATTAGAAACTTAATTACAAAAATTAAAAAATAAATAATAAAAAAAAAACTATTTGCTTTAGAGTCATTGGTAGGGTGTATGCTTGGTCGCCGATCGTTGCAACCCAACCTTATACCCTTAGATCCTGAGATAGAAAGAACTATTAGAGCAAACAGACTCAGAATTATGGATCCTAATAACGAAAATAATCAACCACGACAGTTAAAAGAGTATTTCACTCCTTCAAGGTATACCTACTCTCCCTGCATTCAAGTGCCTCCAGTAGAGGCTGCCCAATATGAAATTAAGTCAAGTGTAATCCAAATGTTACCATCTTTCTATGGACTTACAAATGAGGATCCCTACAAACACTTAGATGAATTCTTGGAAATTTGCTCAACTGTCAAGATTCAAAATTTCTCTGATGATGCACTTAGGCTTAAGTTATTCCCTTTTTCCCTAAAAGATAAAGCCAAGTATTGGTTAAATTCATTAGACACTGTTATAATTTCAACTTGGGATCATCTTCAGAGAGAATTTCTTAAGAAATATTTTCCTATAGGAAAAACGAATCAAATTAGAAAAGCCATAACAAGTTTTTCCCAGACAGATGGAGAAATGTTCCATGAGACATGGGAGAGATTCAAAGAACTGATTAGAAAATGTCCACATCATGCTATACCCAAATGGCAACTGGTTCAGTGCTTTTATGATGGTTTATCAGAAAAGCATAGGCAAATGGTTGATGCTTCATGTGGTGGGACATTTATGTTAAAAAATGAACATGAGGCTTGGCAACTCTTTGAGACATTGAGTGAGAATTCATTACATCATATGTCAGTTGCTCGTCGAGACCCTCCCGTAGAACCTAAAAGAGGTGGAATATATGAAATAGGTCATTCTACAGATATCTATACTAAGGTAGATGAATTATCCATAAACTTGACCGGATTCTACAAGTTGGAAACATCTCTTCCCCATCTACTCAATTACATGAGGTCTGCATAATTTGTTCGAGTCCAACCCATTCTATAGGTGAATGTCCAGCTGCATACCAATTTCCTGAACTTGTTCAAGAGCAAGCCCACCAAGCCCAAACCCGATTAGCTCCTAGAACAGGAAATGATCCATTTTCAAATACTTACAATCCTGGCTGGCGAAATCACCCAAATTTTTCTTGGAAACCTCAACCTGTACCAATTCATCGATCAGACCTAATTATCAAGAAACCAATTTTAGAAACATGCCATATTCACAATATCCAAACATCCCACAACCTCCACCGAATAATCAGCCTACTTTTGAAGACAAAGTGTTACAAGCATTGAAAGGGCTAGAAATGAATACTCAAATCCTTCACTCCCACACACAATCTATTGCAAAACTAGAAACTCAGATAGGTCAATTAGCCACAGCATTCAGTAGAAGGGAGGAGGGTAAGTTACCTAGTCAGCCTATCGATAACCCGAAAGGACAATTCATGGCTGAAGGTTCCAATAGTCCTGACAAATTCCCAGAACATGCTAAATCAGTCATGACTCTCAGAAGTGGAAAACATTGAACCCACCTGAACCAACCCAGAAATTAGAAGTGGCTAAACCAGAAGAGAGAAGAAATGAAAAAGAAAAGGAATTCAATGATCAAGCAATCATACCTAAAGCCCCATTCCCTAGTGCTTTAGAATCTCCTTTGCCTTCAGATAAGAAGAATATAAAAATGAATGAGATGCTTGAGTTATTTAAGCAAGTCCAAATAAACTTACCTCTTCTCGATGCTATCAAGCAAGTTCCAGCTTATGCCAAATTTTTGAAGGATCTATGCACACAAAAACGGAAAGCCAAGACACAAATACCAAAAAAGATACATTTGACTGAGCAAGTCAGCTCAGTTGTTCAGCAAATAACCCCACCCAAACTAAAAGATCCTGGTACCCCGATTATATCATGTGTCATAGGAAACTTCACAATCAAGAAAGCATTATTAGATTTGGGTGCGAGTGTAAACCTTCTCCCAAGTTCAGTGTATGAATTATTCGGATTTGGAGAGTTGAAACCCACGACAGTAACACTACAATTGGCAGATAGATCAGTCAAAGAACCTCGTGGAATATTGGAAGATGTATTAGTAAAGGTGGATGAATTCTATTTTCCTGTCGACTTCCTTGTGTTAGATATGGAATCTAGCGGTAATCCTAACCAAATTCCCATCATCCTTGGAAGACCTTTTCTAGCTACTGCTAATGCATGTATAAATTGTAGAACAGGTGTGATGGATGTATCTTTTGGAAACAAGAAGATGAGATTAAATATTTTTAATGCTTCCCAAGGACCACCTGTGTATGATTTAAATGAAGTAAACATGATAGAGGAAGTAGTAGATAAGAAATTCCAAAGTTTGATTGATTCGGATCCTTTACAAACATGTCTTACACATTTTGGAATAGATGACTTTGATATTGATGAGTATACCAAAGAGATAAACATGTTATTAGAACCACCTAAGTTCGACACCATCCCTCCTTGGACTATAAAATATGAACCACTTCCAACTAAACCAAGTCCTTTAATACCATCCTTGGAAGAACCACCCCAACTAGAATTGAAACCTCTTCCAGATGACTTAAAATATTCATTCCTTGGACCCAATGATACCCTTCCAGTAATCATTGCATCTACCCTAACCTCTGAGCAAGAAGATAAATTGGTAGATGTACTTAAAGAACATAAAGAGGCAATTGGATGGACAATAGCTGATCTTAAGGGAATTGACCCTTCCGTTTGCATGCACCACATTCATAGTGAAATTGAAGCCAAACCACATAGAGACATGCAACGAAGGCTAAATCCAAACATGAGGGATGTTGTTAAGAAGAAGTAGTAAAATGGCTTGATGCTGGTATCATTTATCCAATTTCAGATAGCCAATGGGTCAGTCCAATCCAAGTAGTACCTAAAAAATCGGGTATTACCGTGATTAAAAATGAAAAGGGCGAATCAATTCCTACTCGCACATCAACTAGTTGGAGAGTGTGTATAGATTATCGAAAGTTGAATGCCGTGACTAGGAAAGACCACTTTCCTTTGCCTTTTATCGATCAAATTCTAGAACGGCTAGCGGGACAAAGTTTCTTTTGTTTCTTAGATGGATATTCAGGATACAATCAAGTCCCAGTATTTCCTGCAGATCAAGAAAAGACCACCTTCACTTGTCCCTTTGGAACATTTGCCTTTAGACGCATGCCGTTTGGTCTTTGTAATGCACCAGCCACGTTTCAACGATGTATGTTGGCCATATTTTCTGATATGATTGGTCAATTTTTGGAAGTATTTATGGATGATTTTTCAGTCTTTGGTGCATCATTTGATAGCTGCCTCGAGAACTTGACTAAGGTACTGAAACGATGTATGGAAATGAATTTAGTCCTAAGTTGGGAGAAGAGCCATTTTATGGTTCGTGAGGGAATTGTGCTTGGACACATTGTTTCAGAGAGAGGTATTGAGGTTGATAAAGCCAAGGTTGAATTGATCTCAAATCTACCACCCCCAACCTCAGTTAAACAAGTACGATCTTTCCTTGGTCATGCTGGTTTTTATAGACGCTTCATCAAAGATTTCAGTAAAATTTCTCGACCATTGTGTAATTTGTTGACCAAGGATAGTTCTTTTAATTTTGATAAAGATTGTCTAACAGCCTATAACATCCTTCGAACTGCTTTGACCACTGCACCATTATCAAGCCCCCAGATTGGACCATACCTTTGAAATCATGTGTGATGCTTCTGATTATGCTGTAGGGGCAGTTCTAGGACAGAAACTCAATCGAGAACCCCATGTAATTTATTATGCTAGCAAAACTCTTTCAGATGCACAAATGAACTATACTACCACTGAAAAAGAATTACTAGCAGTTGTGTTTGCCCTAGAAAAGTTTAGATCATATCTGTTAGGGTCTAAGGTTTTAGTTTATTCAGATCATGCAGCGTTGAGGCATCTTATATCAAAAAAGGATACAAAACCCAGACTGATTAGATGGATCCTCTACTACAAGAATTTGATCTAGAAATCTTAGATAAGAAGGGTTCTGAAAATATGGTAGCAGATCATATCTCTAGGATCTCAGTGGAATACAATAAAGAAATAATCAGAGATAAGTTCCCTGATGAGCAATTATTCTCAATTTCCCATAGCAGTCTTCCCTGGTTTGCCCACATTGTGAATTATTTGGCAACAGGAAAAGTACCTTCCCACTGGACAAAACAAGAAAAAGATAGATTTTTCTCACAAATCAAATATTACTTTTGGGAAGACCCTGAATTATTTAAGTACTGTTCAGATCAGGTGATTAGGCGATGTGTTCCCGAAGTGAATTCAAAAGTATACTTAACTTCTGTCATTCTCTTGCCTGTGGAGGACATTTTAGTGGAAAGAAAACTGCAGCAAAGGTACTGCAAAGTGGGTTTTATTGGCCAACTCTTTTTAAAGATGCACATGAATTTAGCCGTAATTGTCTCCAATGTCAACAAACAGGAAATATATCTCGAAAAGACATGATGCCCCTAAACCCTATCTTGGTTGTAGAAATTTTTGATGTATGGGGTATTGATTTTATGGGCCCATTTCCTTCCTCTTTTGGATTTGAATACATTCTAGTGGCAGTTGATTATGTGTCAAAATGGATTGAAGCCATGGCAACTCGAACCAATGACCATAAAGTTGTAATCAAGTTTATTCAGCATAATATCCTTAGTCGTTTTGGATGCCCAAGGCTATAATTAGTGATGGGGGTACACATTTCACGAATAGACACTTTGAAGGATTAATGAACAAATATGGAATTACTCATAAGGTAGCTACACCTTATCATCCCCAAACTAGTGGCCAAGTTGAAATATCAAATAGAGAAATTAAAATATCCTTGAGAAAACGGTGAGACCTGATAGGAAAGATTGGTCAGAACGTTTGGATGATGCATTATGGGCTTATCGTACTGCATTTAAAACTCCCATAGGAATGTCTCCTTACAGGCTCGTATTTGGAAAAGCCTGTCATTTACCTGTAGAATTAGAACACCGTGCATTTTGGGCTATCAAGCAATTTAATTATGATATGAAAAATGCAGGTGTCAATAGAAAACTCCAATTGAATGAGTTAGAAGAGCTACGAAATGAGGCATATGAGAGCTCAAAAATTTATAAAGAACGAACCAAAGCATATCATGACAAATTTATTAGTAGAAAAATTTTTGAACCAAATCAAAAAGTATGGCTTTACAATTCAAGATTACACCTTTTCCCTGGAAAACTTCGTTCACGATGGAATGGACCTTTTATAGTAACTCAAGTATTTTCCCATGGAGCTGTAGAGCTTAAAGACCCCAAGCAAGGAAATACATTCAAAGTAAATGGCCAACGTTTGAAACCATATATAGAAGAAATTAATGATGGAGAAATTGTTGAATCAATTGATCTTGTGAACCCAACACTATCATAATAAGTAGCACAGTCTGGCTGAAGACTTTAAACTTAGCGCTCTTGGGAGGCAACCCAGTTTATTAGTTATTTTTAACTTTCTGTTCTTTTAGTGTGTTCTTTTAGTATGACCAGAGAAGAGCAACAGAAGCAGATTGAAAGAAGATGGCAACAATGAAACTTCCAACCTTCAAATACTCTACCAGGTAGTATCTTTCCTTGAAATTAATTAATTTTTCTTCCATTAGGGACAATGGAAATTAAGTTGGGGGGAGGAAAAAGAATAAATAAATCCTCGAGTAAAACTATAATCAGATGTGTCTCGATTTGAAGTTAATCAAGCAGTCTATTAATGAATTAATGGTTAGATTATTATTATTTTTGAAATACTGAGGAATAAATTATTAAGAAAACCTAATAAAAGGTAGGGTTTAGCCCAGAAAATTTTTAGAATAATTTCAGACCCTCCTGACCACTGATCTTAATAGTACAATCTACTTAATAAGGGTATGGGTGAAAATGTTATTCAAAAAAAAAAAAAAAAAAAAAAAATCTCTCTTAAAGTTAATAGATTAGGTTCTTAGCATTTTTCACTGAGTAACCGGGCCCCGTCACCTAAGAAAGTGATGTTGTTCGCGTAAAAAGGTGGGAATGTAAAAGAACCTAAGTAGAGTCAGTCCTACCTAAAGCCTTTTTAACTCGAGTAAGTAAGTCCGAGGGGTGTTTTACACCTAATGCCCTAAAACCAATTGGTTTGGGAGCCATTGGCCTAAAGCTCGCTACAAGGGTTAATTAGAAAGCAAGGGGTTAGGACATTGCACTGACTTTACAAATAAATAAATAAATAAAGAACCAAAGTACAAAAGACATTACACCCAACCCAAATTAAGTTAGAAGACTTAATTAGAGAAGTGGAAAGTTGGTGAAGAAGACTTCTATAAATTCTTATGGACTACACTTTATCACTAAAAAAAACTTAATAATCCAATGAAGTACCTCCCTTATGATCTAAAAAAAAAAAAAAAAACTATAAGATAACTATCAATTCTTGGACTAGCTTGGTACATATTTCTAAATTTCTTATTTGCTCGAGGACGAGTAAGATTCAAGTTGGGGGGAGTGATAAACGCATAAATAATTATCATTAAACCTATTAATTAATAATTTAACGTACCTATTATTATTTAATATTTTAATATTTTATATAATATTTTAGATAAAACCTTATCAATTTAAAGAGCTCGATTTTAGGGATTTAACGACGCAAACGGCACTCAAATCGGATTTAAGATGAGCTCGAATTGATTTTATAAGGATTTAGCACGGATTTTAAAGCAAAAACGGCAAACAGTGCCGACTTCATCGTTTCTCATTTTCTTTTCTTTCAGCCGATTCTTCTCATTCAAATTCTAACATTTCCTCCACCAATTAAGGAATAGATTAGATTGGAAGTTATCAAATTGAGAGAATTAAATTCCTTTCGAAGGAATTTGAATTTTATTGAGGATTTATCCAGATTTTCTTTGGTGGCTTCTGCGTCCTCTGTTTTGGCTTCCGCATCTCTGTTTTGCAACGCCGCGTCTTCACCTCATCCGGGCCTCTACAAATAGCAGCAAAGGCTTGGGAGAGATTCGTCCAAGGAAGCCATCCATCCAGCGCGCTGCATCCGGGAGATCCGCCGTTCGTGAGCTCTGTTCCGTCCATGCCCTGTTCTTCCTTTTTCCTTCCCTGATAGCTCTGTGGGTTCATCCTCTGTTCATGGCTTGGAGCAAGCGGCCGTCCGGATCCAGAGGAGTCTGTGAATTTCGTGGATGCTCTGTTCGTGGGTTTTGTGGAGTCCTCTGTTCCATCCGTGGCTTGGCATCTGTGGCAGCATCCGGTTCAGCCTGTCTCCGAACCGTTCATCCCATATTTGGTTTGGTGTAGGAGAATTTGTTGCTTTCTTATTGCTATCAGAAATTAAAACTCTTTTTTTTAGATTTTAATATGCACTCTTGGATGTTATTGAAATAAAGTTTTATGCATATTTAATTGTTATTAAATTCTATTTAAGTGAAAATAATTTAGACTGATTTATTCTTAAAAGAGACGGGCCGTGATCTATGGGTACGAGCCGTGCTCTAATAAGATAAACCATATCTTATTATTTTGCACTACTAATTATCTACTTAGTTATCTATTTAGTTAAATTTATAAATTTATTTCAAGATAATCTCTAAAGTCCCTGTGGAATCGATCCCTTACTCTCGCTATTCTAATAATGAAATTAAGGTGTTTTAATCGTTGCGCTACGACACACATCAGTATGGAGAATATTTTTACTTAGCCCAGTCAAGGTATGGAGAATACTCGGCCATGTTGAGGTTCGAAGAAATTTTTACTTGGCTCTGCCAAGGTACAAAAAATATTTTTACATGGCTCAGCTAAGTAAAGAAGATATTTTTACTTGACTCAGTTAAGGTACGGAGAATACTCGGTCGTGCCGAGATTCAGAGAAATTTTTACTTGGCCTTGCCAAGGTATGAAGAACATTTTTATTTGGCTCAATTAAGGCACGGAGAATACTCGGCCATGCCGAGGTTCGGAGTTAGCTCGGCCGTGCCTAGGTTCGGAGAGTGGACCAATAGGGTCAGCGATTTGGCGAGACCCACCTCTCATCAACATCTTGGAAAAGATGGTTATTCGAAGAAAATACATTCACATATGAAGAGTCTATTACAAGGAGTAAGATATTCTAGTTGAGTGATATCTTACTGATAGTGCACTCAAAGGTTGTCCAAGTTAGTTTTCTCCTTCTTCTTTGATTGTTCAACTCGCGCTGACCTTTTGGACTCTTCCACTCTGGCATATTTGTCTGCCAAAGTCATCATGTTGAAGAGACTTCGGGGGTAGTTTACCTCTAGAGCCAGTTAGAAGTCTCCTTCCTTCAATATTCCGCTTGCTAGAGTGGACATGACCACCTCATGATTGAGATGGTCGACTTCTAACATGACATTGTTAAAATAGCCCAAGAAACTCTTCAGGGATTCTCCTTCTCGCTGCTTTAATTTGGAAAGAGAGTTCAATCTTTGCTGGTAATGGTGACTATTGACAAACTGGCTGGTAAAGGACCGGCCAAGCTCGTCGAAGGAATCAATAGAGTTTGGCTTTAGTGTGTCGAACCATACTCTGGCTGGTCCTCTAAGAGTAAAGAAAAAAATCCAGCATAGGATCGCATTTGAGGCTCCATGGAATAGCATGATTGATTGAAAGCTGCTCATATGGACATCCGAGTCGATCGTTCCATTATAAGGCTCGATGGCTGGGAGCTTTAAATGTGGTGGAACAGCCTCGTTCATGATTGTTGGCCCAGATGGCAACCCAAGAGAGGGGGATGAATTGGGTTCTTAAAAAATTTGACGCTTAAAAATAATTTCCAAGTGAAGGTGCAAAAAGAGAGTATAGTGAGTGTGATGCTACGAATGCAAAGCAGAATATAAAGATAGAGTGAAGAGAAGAAGAAACAAGCACAACAAATACAAAGGTTTATAGTGGTTAGATGTTAGCTACACCTACATCCACTCCCAAGCAACTCTTGGGCACACACTATAATCACCCTGATACAGCCTAGTTGTTTTACAAGCTCACAATCCAAACTTGTTATTTTACAACGGGATCAAAATGAACCCAGCCGGTTTTCACAGGCTCAACAACTTAACACAAGCTAACTTTAGCTTGCCCAAGGCCAACTGCCTCCCCTGATTCAATCACTTGATTGAATCAGAAATCAAATGTATCAAGAAAATGATTACAATAAAATGAAAGCTCCTCAAATGAGCAAATAAATATAAGTAAAAATGGAGATATAAAAGCCTGATTAGAAGATCTTTGAGGTTGAGCTTTTCTTCTTTTTCTCTTTTCTTCTTTTCCTCATCTCTTCTTGGATGATCTTCCTCAAGATAGGATTGAAGCTTTGGAAGAACTGTTGATACAGAGAAGGGTGAAGAACTAGGGCTCTTGCTTTTCTTCTTCTATATGATGAAAATCCTTCGAATTTGGCTCTTGAGTGCTTTTGGATTTCTTTACTCTCTTTTTTGAACACTTGAGATTTTTAAATCTGAGCTTGTCTCTTGATATTTCTCTCTTTTTTCACTCTTATTTCAAACGGTCAAAACCCTCTTTTTATAATCTTCTCTTAATCCATATTTTGATGCAAAGTAGCTGTTAAAAGTGCTTGTGGATGAGTTTACCATGAGAAAGAAAAGAGCTGTTGAAGTAATCTGGAAAAATATAGTCGTTGAAGTTGTTTCTAACATTTCTAAAAATCGCCTTTGACATATTAGAGTCAGCTCTAATCTGGCCTGGGGTCGGCTCTAAATCGGGTTGTTCAAAATAGTAAGGATCTTCCATTGCGGAGTCAGCTCTAACTTTTGGTGGGGTCGACACATTCCGTTCCTTGGGGTCGACTCTAACTGTATCCCAAAAAATGTAGTTTCTGTTCTTAGGTTAGAGTCGGCTCTAATTTTTCTAGAGTCGGCTCTAATTTTTGATGCAGAAAGGAGGTTCTCTGTTTCTCAGGTTAGAGTTGGCTCTAATTTTCTGAAATCGACTCTAAACCGTGCCGAATATGCCAAACTATTCCGATACGCTTCGGAGTTAGCTCTAATCCCTCTAGAGTCAGCTCTAATGTCTGAAACTTGATACTTAACATTAGAAATCAATCTAAACTTAATTTTCCTTGAGTTATGAATACTTAACCATTTTAAATCCCTGAAACACTTTGTCAAACTCATTAGTAACATAAGAAATATACTCATAGCTTTTGTTAATCATCAAATCAATGAATGGGTCAACAATGATCCTTCCAGTGAAGGGAAGACCTTGTTCCACCCGCAATTCTGGTAAGGAGGCATGTTTGATGGCGTCCAATTCCAGGCATATCTCCTGGATTTTTTGCTTGACCACCACTACAAGAAAACAAAATATTGCGACGCCCAAATGCGTCGCTAAACATGCTATTGCGACGCAATGACGGCGTCACTTAGATGATCGTCGCAACCTCAATTGTCGTAATTACGTCGCTTCACAGCGACTCTCTGCGATGCATCAATGCGTCGCAATATTGCGACGCATCCCAAATGCGTACTAATTTTAAAACTAATTTCTAATATTTAATTATTATTAAATATTACGACGCATTCAATTGCATCGCAATATTGCAACGCATTTAGTTGCATCGCAATATTTAATAATAATATTTTAGATATAGTAGTGATGCAATTTGAGTCGCTAATGCATCGCTAATTAAAATTTTTTTAAAATATTACGATGCCAGGTCATTGTGTCGCAATATTTAATGATAATATTTTAGATATATTAGCGACGCAATTTTAGTCGCTAATGCATCGCTAATTAAATTTTTTTAAAAATATTGCGACGCCAGGTCATTGCATCGCAATATTTAATAATAATATTTTAAAAATATTAGCGATGCAATTTCAGTCGCTAATGCATCGATAATTAATTTTTTTTAAAAATAAAAGATTAAAAATTAAAATGGTTAATACAATTTCGTTACATTTAAATATTGATCGAAACATTCTTCACTCATATTGATCCAAACAATAATCATTCAATTTTCAAAAAAAATTAATATATTAAAATTTTGAAGTTTTCATGTACAAAATAAAAAGAAAAAAAAATACATCAAGAATCCGCGCGATCACGTGGAGGCTGGAGACCCTGCGACATGCGGCTAACCATATCCTGCAACTGACGCATCTGATCTCGCATGTCTGCAAGCTCCTGCTGATGGCCTCGCATATGCTGCTCGAACTCGTGCTCGACCTCCTGCCGAACCTCCTGACGAACGTCCTGCCGAACCTCCTTCGTAATAGATCTCCGAATGTCGTCTAAACGCTCGCAGGAATATCACCAGAATATCGCGAGCTGGAGGCCTGATGGAGAAAATATGTAGAAGCTCTAGTGCCCAGACCATAGACCCTGCGGTCTCGCGGCTGGGCACCAACAGCCTCCAAAAACACACGCCGACTCTCCTCTGCTGAGAGTTCGACGGGCGTCCCCCATCAGTGGAGTCGACCTGCGATGCCTGGGAGCGAAGCTCCTCGACTCGTGTCTTTGAATTATAAAATCAACAATAAATGAATCAATAAATTTCTCTAAATAAAATTTAGAAATTAAACAGATACTACATAAAGCTAATTTCTTACCGCAACCTCCCGTGATCGCGTATCGACCCAGGAACCGTCCTCCTGGTGTGTGTCGCCCTGAATAGACGAAACTCACCAGGATCTCCGCCCTCCTGCTCAGACTATAAAATAAAAAAATTGATATTAATACAAATATTTGTAAATAACTAAATTAGTAATTAAATTATTTATGTTTCTTACCATACGCGTCTGTGCTCCTGAATCGAAATGGAAGCCGAAGTGTGGCGGGAGAGACCCGTGCCAGGACCGCCCTTCTCGGATCGGCGGTTCGTGCTGGCTGATGCGGACCTCCTGCGCCAGCCATCGGACTGCCAGGCCTGCTGCCACTTGCCAAATACCCTCTGGCACATGCCAGGACGTGACCCGATGACCTCCAACGATGAAGCATGTCGGAGTATCGGTGTCCGTAAGAGCCTCCATGCTGCCCTAATGGCATCATGGCTGGCAGGGTCCCACGTAAACTTTTTCTGCATTAAAATAAACAGTTAGTTTCAGAATTATTAAGATTAAGAAATTTTATATCAGTGATAAATTGTATTTAATAAGTTTACCTGAAACTCAGAAAAATAAAACTCCCTCGTGGCTGCAGATACATGGCGCCAATCGTAGCCACTGGGATCTGCACGCCTCTGAAATATAGAGCTGATGTGGCTCGATACATGATGCTGCTCAATAAATCTGTTAAAAAAATGCATGTTTATAAGTAATTGACTTAAAAACATAAACATATATTTTTAATTAGTATATACTTACAGCCCATGAGCATCCAGTCGAAGTACGGTGCGGCCGATGGTGGAAGAACTCTCGGAGGTATGTGCCGATCGGCTGGATGGTAATACCAATGCAGGATCACCGACTGCTGGAGAGATCGAAGGCTGTGCGATGTTGGAGATCCGAACTCTCCATCTCCAAAGCTCATGTGATCTGATGCAGCAGGGCTACGTCATGCTCACTCCGTATGTCGTCGGTAGATCTACCTCTGCCCGTCATACTGAAAATACTAAAGATTCATGCAATTAATTACGATTAATGATTGACTATGTAAAAAATTTAACACTTATAAAATAAAGTTGAATTTAAAAAACCTCTATGTTTAATCGGTGTCATTTGTTTCGTGAAATGTTGGTTCAACATCCGATGCCGTATCGGACTGCGATTCAGTTTCATTATCATCGGAAGGAAACCGAACATTTGCATCCGCAATTTCTTGGACATCACCATTTGGATCTCTAAGTGATGTTTCAGGAGCCCTTGTGTCGTCCTCAATTGCATGCATTTCCATCTCATCCTCTTGAAATGCAGGGCACTCGGCTGATTGACTTGATGAACTCTCCTCTAATATGATTGTTGAACGTGGGAACGATTTTAGAAACAGCCCACCAATCTCGCTTGTCGTTGCGCAAACTTGGATATCCGCAGTAAAACACTTGCTGAGCTTGGGATGCAAGGATGAATGGGTCATATTTCTGCAATCTTCGTCGATGGTTCACTTCAACTAGATTGTAGTCGTTATGAACCCTTTTACCCACAGGAACTGTCGGATCGAACCAATCGCAACGAAACAATACGGTTCGTTTCATAGGCCAACCGGGATATTCAACTTCAACCACCTCTACTAACTTTCCGTAATAATCCTGCATATTTGCTCCAACACTTTCTCCTTTAACACACACGCCCCAGTTGTGTGCCTCTTGAAGATGCTAATCGTTCAATCTGAAATTTGTACCCATTAACAAAATAGCCAGTAGAGGTTGTTACGGTCTTCAATGGCCATTGCGATAGACATTTAATGAAAATATTGTCGGTTGTGGACCATGGACCGTTTACCTATAAATTAATAAGCTATTCACAACCAATTCAAAAAATAAAAGCCATTATTGAAATTGATTGAGTGATACTACTCACAAATTCATAAAACCAGTAAGCGAACTCCGTTTCTAACTTCTGCCCAATTGCAACTTGACTGATGTCGGGATTCATCTGTCGTTGTCTATCACAATACATCCTTATGGGATGATAAGGATTAAAACTTCTGTTAGCAATTAAATATTATGGTATATTGTAATTTAAATTAGAAGTTCCAATTAAGCATTGAAGTATACACTTACTCAATGTATGGATCGACTTCTCTACAGTTCATTAGGATGTAATAATGTGCTGCATTATACTCCATATCGCTAATTTCTTGACTTCTGCCCCCCAAATGAACGGCCGATACCTTTAAAAATTGATATTCTACCGTCATTAGGTTCTCCTTCGTCCACACATACGTCATCGTTACGACCAAGATTGCGGCTCCTCGTGTGGACGTGACCCTCAAAGTAATGCGAGGCAAAAGCTGAAACTTCTTCGACCAAGTGTGCATTGCATATAGAACCTTCAACCCTTGCCTTATACGCACATTATTTTTTAACTTCTTAAGGTACCTATATGTAAAGTTGAAAAAAAATTAACCAATTTTCTCGCAATGAAATAATATTTGAAATGTCAACATGTCTTAATGATGTATATTTACCTCTCGAAAGGATACATCCAGCGATACTGCACGGGACCAGCTATGCTCGCTTCGTATGGCAAGTGAACCGGTAAATGCTCCATTGAGTCAAAAAAACTGGGAGGAAATATTCGCTCCAGCTTGCATAAAATAATTGGAATTTCCTCCTCAAGCCTTTGCCATGGATGCAGAAGTAATGACTGCGGCAGATAACTCCTTGAAGAACAAGCTGAGCTCCGTCAATGCCTTCCAGACATGTTGCGGAAGCAACTCACGAAAAGCTATAGGCAATAACCGTTGCATGAAAACATGGCAGTCGTGACTCTTCATGCCAAACAACTTGAGCTTATGCATGTCCACACACCTACCGATATTTGAGGCATAACCATCTGGAAATTTTAACCCTCTAAGCCAGTTACATAAAACTTCTCGTGAATTTTGTCAAGAGTGTAACAGGCTTTAGGATAGGTCCCGTCGGCACTCCTCTCAAATCACCTCTTCTGCAATACTGATTAAGTTCTTCTCTTGACTTTGCAGTGTCTTTTGTTTTTCCCGGGATGTTTAGCACCGTGTTAAATATGTTATCAAAGAAATTTTTCTCGATATGCATAACATCCAAGTTGTGCCGGATGAGATTTGTGCTCCAATACGGCAAATCCCAAAATATACTCCGCTTCTTCCAGTTATGTTCTTTACATATACGGCCATTTATTCTATCTGCATCTGGTTCCCAAGCATACCTCAACCCCAAATGCTCTATAGTATCAATATATCCGTGCCGGACCTAACCGGTTCGGTGAATTTTGTGACTGCTTTGTTCTTCCGGAAGGCGATCAAGTTACGCCTATAAGGATGATTCGAAGGCAAGAACTTTCTATGATTATCAAACCATGACTGCTTACCACTCTTCTGCAATGTAAATGCATCTGAATCATACATGCAATGAGGGCATGCCAGACGCCCAGAAGTGCTCCAACCAGACAACATTGCATATGCCGGAAAGTCACTGATTGTCCACATCAAAGCAGCCCTCATGATGAAATTTTGTTTTATAGAATGTCGTAGGCTATGACTCCTGTTTCCCACATCATTTTCAATTCGGCTACCAGCGGTTGTAAGAAGACATCAATCTTTCTTTTGGATTTGATGGTCCTGGAACCAAAACTGTCAAAAACATTGCAGTATCTTTCATGCACTTCCATGGAGAAAGGTTATATACAGTCAGTATCACGGGCCACGGGCTACGATCCTTGGCGTGCTAGCAAGGACCGAGGCACAGGTTTATGCCAGGCTAATGCTAGGGCTTGAGTTCGGGTCGGGCCGCAAGGCGGTCCGTTCAATCATGAGACTTCACAAGCATTCAAGTGTCCTAAATTAATTCCACCTTCACTCCATGTCTAAAAGGTAAGGCCCTATCCCATTCAAGAATATTTTTTGTGATATGTTATTCTGCTATTAATTATCATCGATCGGTTACGTTGAAATTTCAGCAGCATTTCCCATATGTTCTCCTAAATGTGTGGCATATATGCCACACTAGGAGAACGTATGAGCAAATACAAACCGCAATCTCAACCAACGATGATTAATAGCAGACTAACATATCGCAAAAAATATTCTCAAACTGTCCACCAGGACAATTTGAGAATTTGCAAGACTAAGTCTTACAAATTCTCAAACGGGTCTAAAGGTTATAGTGCTGTGATTAATAATATGGAAATCCGAAGACAATCGAACTTATGCTTGTTATTCATAAATTCTTGTCAATTATACATATATAGGAATAGTGTTCTATATATATAGTCACTGACTTCTTAAGATTATTATGTCGAATATAAATGTTTGTGAAGACTAAAATATAAATCATTGAAACTACTAATTTGTTGCTGAAAATTAAATAAAACTACAACAAGACTTTCATTCTAGCATTACATAATTTAATGCATCATTCAATTTGAAGCAGAATGTAAATAATCAAGACATAACAATTGTAAATAACTACAAATGCACAAATATTATTGCATAAACAGCTATAAAGAAATGAAAAGCTACGACTGCAATTTTGAAATTAGCTAATCTAAAGAGTTATGGTTAATGAGCTAATTAGTTGACCTAAATAGCTAAGCTAATTCAGCTCGACCTATCTAAAGAGTTTTGATTGATGATCTAAAGAGCTAAGGTTGATGGTCTAAAATCAGCTTACTTGAGAAGTTAAAACTGATAAGCTAAATTAATTGACCTAAATAGCTACGATTTATGAGTTAAATCAGTTAATTTAAAGAGTCATGATTGATGAGCTAAATAAGTCTATTCAAAGAGCTACGACTAATGACATAAATTAATTAATTTATAACTAATCTAATAAAAAATTAGATTAGTAGTCACATTTTTTTAAAAAATTAAGTTCCCCATGTTTTAAAAATATATTTTATATTTTTAATATTTGTCATCAATTATTGGAATATTTTTAAAAACAATAAAATTTGATAGAATCTAATATTTTGAGTGTTTAGTTTTTATGATAAAATTATAATTATAATTTTTTTAAAAAAGTAAAGTATTAATTATTGGTTGGAATTATTTTAAAATATAATTATTTTAAAAATAATATATTTATGATGTTTAAATATATTATTTTAAAATATAATTATTAGTGGATTTAAAAATTATAAAATTATATTAATTGCTGCAATTTAAGAATTTACAAAAGTAATTTATGAGATTCGAACCATAAACTAGAGTAGCTTGTGTATGCATTAAATTTTGATATTATATTTTAGTTCAATATGAAGCTATTATAAAAATAATAATAATTGTTCATCAGATAATTTTTATTGGTTGGAATTGTACCAATTTTGGGTTTGTTTCAATATATGAATAGGTTATTCATGTCGATTTGATTAGCCAAATCATACTTGATCTTACTGTCCATCTTCTGTGTTAGCTCAGTCGCCTCAAATGACTTAATCTTTGCTACACTGGCATGTCAGATCGATTTGGTTCACACAAAATTTAATTTCATCTAATTTATTACTATTTTCATAATGATTTCATGAGTGTTAATTTTTTTTTAATTGAAGGGGCCGGGGGATGGGGAAAATCACCCCTAGCTGTTAATTTTTTTGTTTTGTGGCTTGGCCACCATGGCCAGGCCATGGCCGGCCGTGGCCGTGGCCGGAGAAGACTAAGGGGGGTGGGGAAAACCCCCCCTAACTGTTAACTTTTTTTTGGTGGCCGGGCTACCGTGGCCAGGCCATGGCCGGCCACGGCAGCGGCCGTGGCCGGAGAAGATGGCCACGGCCGTGGCTGTGGCCGGACAAGACGAAAGGGGGGTGGGGAAACCCCCCCCCTAACTGTTAAATTTTTTTTGGTGGCCTGGCCACCATGGCCAAGCCACGGCCGGCCACGGTCGCTGCCGTGGCCGGAGAAGACGGCCACGGCAGTGGCCGTGGCTGGAGAAGACGAAGGGGGGGGTGGGGAAAACCCCCCCTAACTGTTAATTTTTTTTTGGTGCCTGGCCACCGTGGCCAGGCCACGGCCGGCCACGGCAACGGCCATGGCCGAAGAAGACGGTCACCGCCATGGCCGTGGCCGAGAAGACGTAGGGGGGGGGGGGAAAACCCCCCCTAACTGTTAAATTTTTTTTTTGGTGGCCTGGCCACCGTGGCCGGAGAAGACGGCCATGGCAGCAGCTGTGGCCAGAGAAGACGAAGGGGGGTGGGGAAACCCCCCCTAACTGTCTTTCTTTTTTTGGTGGCCTGGCCACCATGGCCAGCCACGGCCGGCCACGGCAGCGGCAGTGGCCGGAGAAGATGCAACAACGCATCGCTAATCCATCGCTAATTTGGCCTTTTATTATTTTATGCAAAACTTAGCGACGTAATTAATTGCGTCGCTAATGAGTCACTAATTTGGTGCCAATGTCCGGCGGGAAAATTATTTTTATTTTCTAGAAAATTACGTCGCTAATGCGTCGCAATATTTTTTTAATAATTATAACTGATAAAAATTATATTTTCTAAAAATAATTGCGACGCATATATTGCGTCGCAATATTTTTTTTAAATTTTTTATTACATTTATTTTTCTAAAAATATTGCGACGCAATACATGCGTCGCAATATTAAAATTTATTTTCTCTCAAAAAAATTATTTTTAATTTCTAGGAAATTGCGTCGCTAATGCATCGCAATATTTTTTTAATAATTATAACTGATAAAAATTATATTTGAAAATAATTACAATGCATATATTGCGTTGCAATATTTTTTTTAAATTTTTTATTACATTTATTTTTCTAAAAAATATTGCGACGCAATACGTGCATCACAATATTAAAAATTATTTTCTTTATGAAATTTATTTTTATTTTCTAGAAAATGCATCACTAATGCCTCACAATATTTTTAATAATTATAACTGATAAAAATTATATTTCTAAAAATAATGCAACGCATATATTGCGTCGCAATATTTTTTAAATTTTTTATTACATTTATTTTTCTAAAAACATTGCAATGCTATATGCGTCGCAATATTAAAAATATTTACTCTGGGAAAATTATTTTTATTTTCTAGAAAATTATGTCATTGTGTCGCAATATTTTTTATTAATTATAACTGATAAAAATTATATTTTCTAAAAATAATTGCGACGCATATATTGCATCGCAACATTTTTTTTAAATTTTTTATTACATTATTTCTCTAAAAAATATTGCGACGCAATATATGCGTCGCAAGATTAAAACTTGTTTTATCTGGGACCTGATCCCGATCGGCCATGATCGATCTCGGACCGTGGCGATCGGTCCGATCGGCAATGATCCGACGGTTGCGATCGATCCAAGCCCTTATCCCGATCGGCCATGACCGATCTCGGACCGTTGCGATCAGTCCGATCGGCGATGATCCGGCGGTTGCAATCGATCCAAGCCATGATCCCGATCGGCCATGACCGATCTCGGACCGTTGTGATCGGTCCGATCGGCGATGATCCGGCGGTTTGCAATCAATCCAAGCCATGATCTCGATCGGCCACGACCAATCTCGGACCGTGTCGATCGGTCCGATCGGCAATGATCCGATGGTTACGATCGATCCAAGCCATGATCCCGATCAGCCATGACCGATCTCGGACCGTTGCGATCGGTCCGATCGGTGACGATCCGATGGTTGCAATCGATCCAAGCTGTGATCCCGATCGACCACGATCGATCTCGGACCGTGGCGATCGGTCCGATCGGCGATGATCCGATGGTTGCGATCGATCCAAGTTGTGATCCGATCGGCCACGACCGATCTCGGACCATTGCGATCGGTCCGATCACCAACTATCCGATGGTTGCGATCGATCCAAGCCATGATCCGATCGCCACGACTGATCTCGGACCGTTGCGATCAGTCCGATTGCCAATGATCCGACGGTTGTGATCGATCCAAGCCATGATCCTGATCGACCACGACCGATCTTGGACCGTTGCGATCGGTCCGATCGCCGACGATCCAACGGTTGCGATCGTTTCAAGCTGTGATCCCGATCGGCCACGACCGATCTCGGACCGTGGCGATCGGTCCGATCGACGACGATCTGACGGTTGCAATCGATCCAAGCTGTGATCCCGATTGGCCATGACCGATCTCGACGTTGCGATCGGTCCGATCGCCGACGATCCGACAGTTGCGATCGTTTCAAGCCGTGATCCCGATCGGCCACGACCGATCTCGGACCATTGCGATCGGTCCGATCGGTGACGATCTGACGGTTGCGATCGATCCAAGCCGTGATCCCGATCAGCCACGACCGATCTCAGACCATTGCGATCGGTCCGATCAGCGACGATCCAACGGTTGCGATCGATCCAAGCCGTGATCCCGATCAGCCATGACCGATCTCGTACCATTGCGATCTGTCCGATCGCCGACGATCCGACGGTTGCGATCGATCCAAGCCATGATCCCGATCGGCCACGACCGATCTGAACCTCGGTGATCGGTCCGATCGCCGACGATCCGACGGTTGCGATCGATCTAAGCCCTGATCCCGATCGACCATGACCGATCTTGGACCGTTGTGATCGGTCCGATCGCCGACGATCCGACGGTTACGATCGATCCAAGCCTTGATCAATCCCGGTCGGCAATGAACGATCTCATATCGTCGTGATCGATCCGATCGGTGACGATTCGATGGTTGCGATCGATCAAAGCCATGACCGATCTCGGACCGTCGCGATCAATCCGATCAGCAACGACCCGATGGTTGAGATCGATCGAAGCCATGATCGATCCCGGTCGGCGACGACCGATTTCGGACCATCGCGATCGATCCGTTCGGCGTCGACCCGACGGTTGTGATCGATCGAAGCCATGATCGATCCCGGTCGACGACGATCCGACAGTTGTGATCGATCGAAGCCAATAGACCAAGACAGTTTCATGGGCACAGTGCCGCGGCCCTTCCGCTTCGCTTCTAGATGGTGCTTGGCTGCTCATAGTCCCGTTTGGGAAACTTTAAAAGGGTGGGGGGGAGCATGAGTCATGAAGAGAGAGAGGGGAGAGACGCCGAGAGCTCGCCGTGGAGGAGGGCTTCTTTTCCTCGTTCCCCAAAAGCCTAATACTAGGGTTTCTCGGGAAACCAATCCCTCTACCTCTGTCTGATCCACGTAAGGGGGCGACGGCGAGCTTTTCCTAGGGTTTACAGAGAGAGATCTTTCCTGTTGTTGGCGTGTTTCGTCTTGTTCGTGTTGCCGCTCCTGAGTGATCGATCAGAGCTAAGGATACTAGGGTTTTGGAGTTTGTCTTAGACACGGTTTCTAAAGGTTTGTTGTCTACCTTCTAGGGCTTTTTTTACACCCTGTTTTGGATCGTTTCTTTGTTCTTTTTGCCCTTGTTTATTTGTTTGGATCGAAGTCTTTCTTTAGATGCTAGTCATTTAACTTTCGTTCTTCTTGTATCTTATCTCGCTCCAGTTCTCATATGATTAGAGTTTAACACACATATATTTTAAAAAGAATATTCAGATTTCCTTAAACAATATTTTTATTTTATAATTCTTTTTAATATTTTTATAAAATTTATTTTTTAAAAAAATATTGCAATGCAATACTTGCGTCGCTAAATAAAAAATTATTTTTATTAATTTTATTATTGCGTCGCTATTGCGTCGCTATTTAATATAATTAATTTTTAAAAAAATTGCGATGCACAGGGTTGCGTCGCAATTTTTTATTTCATAATTATATATAAAAATTAATTTTATTTAAAATAATTGCGATGCAACCCTGTGCGTTGCTAAATTAAAAATATATTTTTTAATTTTCTGATTTATTGCGTCGCTATTAAACATAATTAATTTTTTTAAAAAGATTGCGACGCATAGGGTTGCATCGTAATTTTTTTATTTCATAATTATATTTTATAAAAATTAATTTTACTTAAAATAATTGTAACGCAATTAGTGCGTCGCTAAATTAAAATAAAATTTCTAATTTTCTAGTTTATTGCGTCGCTAATGCATCGCTATTTAACATAATTAATTTTTTAAAAATATTGCGACACACTCATTTGCGTCGCAATATTTTTTTCTCATATTTATATTTTATAAAAATTAATTTTATTTAAAATATTTGTGACGCAATTAGTGCGTCGCTAAATAAAATAATTTTTTAATTTTCTAGTTTATTGCATCGCTAATGCGTCGCTATTTAACATAATTAATTTTTTTAAAAACATTGCGACGCACTGAGTTACGTCGCAATATTTTTTTCTCATATTTATATTTTATAAAAACTTAATTTAAAAATATTGCGACGCATTACTTGCGTCGCTAAATAAAAAAATTATTTTTTTTGATTTTCTGGTTTATTGAGTCGCTAATGCGTCGCTAATTGCATCGCAATAATTTGTTGTCGCGGATGCGTCGCAAAGTGGTCGCAATTTAGCGACGCATCATTGCGTCGCTAAATTTGCATCGCTATTTCAGTATTTTCTTGTAGTGCACCTCGGCCCGGATTGTCGGAGAGACTGCAAGGGGAGATTGACGTCTTGGCATCAAATCATGAGGAACTAGAGATAGGGAGTGGGCCCATCATGGCCAAGGGAGGCTTCTGTCTCTGACTTTCGGTGGAGCTAGTTCTATTTTCCTCACCTCATGATTGAATTACCATGGGAGACTCATGGCCTCCAGTGGATTAGGCACCGTGGGCTGAACCAGTGCAGCTGTCGTAGCAAGATGCTGCTGCGGCTGAAGGGCTGTAGGAGGTTGGATATTTAGTGCCGTTGAAGGACTGGTGTTCTGAAGTTCCTGCACCAACTGCAACAAAGTCTGGACTTGCTGGACCAATAGGCTGAACTGGTCCTTTGTGACAAGTGCCGCAGGTGGCGGTGGACCAACGAACTAGGACGACTGCTGGAACGTCGCATTATGCGACAGATCGGGCCTTTGAGAAGTGGCTTGATCAGAGGCATATATGGCTTCCCTTTTTTGATTCACCATCTTAAATGATGTCCCCCTCTACTAAACCTTATCTCCTGAGATTTTTCAAGTTATGGAGACTTGAGGCCCTCCTTCTAGCGCCAATCTATTGCTGCTGATTTTTGTTCTAGGGCCTGAAGTCGAGATGATAGTGCTCGTTGGGATTTGGATGGTATCCTTCTATCCTCGCAGACCTACAAAATAGTCCTCGTGCAGGGATTGAGGTGGGTGGTCCCTGCAGAATACCTTTCGATGTCCAAATTAGTGGAAACCTTTTAGTCATAGATAATATGGAGAAGGTTATAGAAAGAAGAAAGGGTCCCAGAGGATGATTCTGGAGAGCAATGGCGTTAGCAAGGGTTTTTTCGTCTTACCTCATGGGTCCTAGGATCCAATGTTTTATAAGCAGCAGAGAGGATCTGCTGTTTACTTGATTCTCGAAGATCAGTTGAGAAAGTTGGTGACTAATAAGGCTGATTTCAACGTATACCTTATCAGGGAGATTCATGATCCCATAATTCATGAAGAGGAGAGCCATATCTGGCTCCTATTTCCGTTCATAGAGAATTACTTTGGGAAGGAGTTCCAAATCCCCATGATTCTGAGCGATCTAACAGCCAAAATGTTTGGTGCGGAGATCAAACTTGGCCCTGCCGAGGTTCGGCGATGAGGCTCGGCTCTACCAAAATTCAGAGGTTAAGCTCGGCCCTACCGAGGTTCGAAGGTCAGGCTCGGCCCTGTCAAGGTTTGAAAGGTCAGGCTCGGCCTTACCGAGGTTCGGCGATGAGGCGGCCCTACCGTGGTTCAGCGATGAGGCTCGATCCTATCGAGGTTCGAGGTCAGGCTTGACCCTGCCAAGGTTCGGCGATGAGACTCGGCCCTGCTGAGGTTTGGCGATGAGGCTCGATCGACCCTGTCGAGGTTTGAAGATGAGGCTCGGCCCTGATGAGGTTTGGTGGTCAGGCTCGGTCCTGCCAAGGTTTGGCGATGAGGTTTGGCCCTACCGAGTTTCAAAGGTCAGGCTCGGCCTTGCCATGGTTCGAAGGTCAGGCTTGGTGCTGCCGAGGTTCGATGATGAGGCTTGGCCCTGCTGTGGTTCGATGGTCCGGCTCGGCCCTACTGAGGTTTGGTGGTTAGGCTCGGCACTGCCGATGTTCGGCGATGAGGCTCAGCCCTACCGAGGTTCGGCGGTTAGGCTCGGCCTTGCCGAGGTTTGCAAATGTCAAAATAGTAGCTCGGCTAAGCGTTATTCGGCTTGCAGGGATTGCTAACCTACAAGCAGGCCTCATCGCCTATCTATGTTAACCAATTTTTGCAGGAACATTTTACCCCGCATCAATAGCCAAAGATAACCAAGTAGAAATCGTTGACTTTTATGGGTATAACAACACACCAAGCCTTATCAAAATATTTACTCATTTGAAAGTGATAAACACTTTTTGCTCACATAAATAGTACATCATTTACCAAGATGCTTTATAGGAGGCACTTGGTATGAGATAATCTATTCAAGATTACTGGTAATATAGATGAAGATGATGAGAACATTACATATAGTTGTATCTTGATCAGGGATGGCAATGGCCCGGGGATGGACTAGGGCGATCTATACTGGTACCCATCTCCGTTAGGAAAAACATCTCCGTTCCCTGCCCCGTTAAGACATTATAGTTAACGGAGCGGGGACGAGCATACCCGACCAGGCAAACGGGTACCCATAGGTACCCGTTTGCCCGTTTACATAAAAAATAAAATTATTTTATTAAATTTATAATTTATTAAAAATTATAAATTTAATTAGGATAAGATAGAATAAACTCCAACAATAAATCGTTGATATTGATACATCTAACACATTAGCTTTAACATCGTAACAAAGAATACATTCAAATTTCAAGAAAAAATAAAGAGATATCTTTCTTTAGAAATAAAAAAAGAGATGAGTGTAGCAGAGAAAAAAAAGGTGTTGGAGAGCGTCGATGGGGCGTCGATGAGGTAGCGATTGAAGATGATGGAGTAGATTCAGAACTTCAGAGTTCAGATCAGTGATTGAAGACGATAGAGTAGGTTCAGACTTCAGAACTTCAGATCAGCTGCATGAAAAGAGCAAGAGACGGTGCATGAAAGAAGGCAGAGCAAGAGTTGTTGAGTCATATAAAGCTAACGGGAACGGGGGGATGGGTAAACGGGATGGGGTGGAGAATACCGTTCCCGGGTCGTTTACCCGTTTAGCCGTTAACAAAAAATCCCCATTACCTGTTAAGCCGTTTAAAATGGAGATTTTCCGATCCGTTAAAAATGGTACCGGCCGGGTAAACGGGAAAACGAAAAAAATTGCCATCCCTAATCTTGATGATCCCATATGATGATAATCCTAAATTATCCTTACTTCTAGAATTGCTGTCCAACTTAGTGATCCCTATACCTATTCTTAAAGATTGCTATCCAAAATCATTCCTAAATAGTGATCTTATGCTGTGATTTGGGGGACCAAATTACTCTTCATCAATAAAAAAGATACTTGATTTTTTCATATTAATATAATATAATTTAATACTATAAGATTATATAATAGTAGTATAATCTAATATAATGTAATAATACTATAATTATAATTATATTATATTATTTAACATGTGATATGATATGATATAATATACTTATAATTATAACATCACAATATAATAACATATTATGATAATATAATTTTATAATTTTATAATTTTATCTAAACATTATAATAATAAAAACATGAACTAATGCTAAACTATCATTGTAATTACAAATATTTTAAGGATTGTTTTAATATACATATTGCTAGTTGTTGACACTCGATCACTGGAGTCAACCATCGGAAAAAAAACTTCGTTTGCTGGTGCAGCCTTCTTCTGAGTACACGGCCTGCAAGAAGTCCCAAGGCCGGAGGTTACTTCGGCAGGGACCCTTCGACAGTCAAGTTAGCACCGAGGTCACAGCCGAGAGAGCTTGAAGAAGCTCTGGAAAAGAAGAAGGCTTCGAGTATCGAAGGTTTTCTTAGGTTAGAGAGTGTGTGAGTAGACGCACCATTTATTCTAGATTCTCTTACCTTTTTATAGACCATTGATATCCGTCTGGGGATCAGCCACGTGGAGTTCAGTGAAGAGGAATATTTACTAACTTATGGTGATTACGTGAATAGGAGCTGGTTGGTGGGCCTGGTCCCATCGAGCACATGGGTCTGACAGTTGGTAGGCCTGATCCCATCGGTTGTGCGGGTCGGATGGTAGGTGGTTCTAGCTGTGTCAGACTATGCAGGCCAAGCGGTAGGTGGGCCTGATTGTGTCAGGTGACGTAGGCTAGGCGGTAGGTAGGCATGATCTTGGAGAAGTTGAGGCTGCTGAGGCCATCTTGGAGAAGTTGGGGCCGCTAGGGGCCGACTTGGAGAAGTACATGGCCGTTGAGGTCGCCATGGAGAAGTCAGGCTGAGGCCGACTTGAAAAAGTGCAGAGCCACTGAGGCCATCTTGGAGAAGTCGGGGCCGCTGAGACCGACTTGGAGAATTATGGGGCCAACGAGGCCGTCTTGGAGAAGTTAGGGCCACTGAGGCTGACTTGGAGAAGTGCAGGGCCGTTGAGGCCGCCTTGAAGAAGTCGGGGCCGTTGAAGCCGACTTGGAGAAGTGCAGGGTTATCGAGGCCGCCTTGGAGAAGTCGGGGCCGCTGAGACCGACTTAGAGAAGTGCAGGGAGGTCGAGGCTGCCTTGAAGAAGTCAGGGCCGCTGAGGCCTACTTAGAGAAGTGCAGGGTTGTCGAGGCCACCTTGAAGAAGTCGGGGCCGCTGAGGCCGATTTGGAGAAGTGCGGGGCCATCGAGGCCACCTTGGAGAGGTGCGGCCTGCTGAAGAGGGGGCCGCCTTGAAGAAGCGGAGTTGCCTGCTTCTGCCTACAACGTCAGTTAGCTTCGCCGTTAATGTCCACATGGTGCCATTGGCCACATCAGATTCTCCCCTGCTCCTGAGCTCGAGGGGCCACGTGTCCGTTGACCTTTGGGCAAAAGAAGCGTGAAAATTTGTAATAACTGTTGGCTTTCACGCGCCTTTAATTATCGAAGGTGTGGCGCATCCTCCTGAGGCTATATCGCTTCGAAATCCTTCCGTAATCAAGTGAAAACGCGGAAGATGACGTTAGCACCGTGTCACCAAAAGAATATCTCTCGAAGAATGGGGGAAAGCGGGCGCCATCATTTCTCCACCGCTCCTCACGTCTTATCATTGGCCGCAAATCCTGCTCCCTAGACAGAACTGAGGCATCGTACCTCGGTCGCTGGCGGGATCATCAATCTCTGGATGTCCCGTGCAATAGTAGAAGGCCGTGTGGTGCTGCCTTAGGCGAGGCAATTCAAAAAGCCAGTATAAAACTGCCCCTCCTGCCTGGGGGTGACCTTTATGCTACCATCATCTTCGCTGCTGTCTTCTTCCTCCTGAGCCCTGAACCTTCATAGTCCGAACTTTCAACTTCCATTTTCTTTCCCTTGACATCAGGTCAGTTTCCTTTTGCTCCCCCTCTACTTTTTGTCCTCATCCTCTTGAGCCCATGGACCACCGCACCATTTGGGAGGGTAAGAGGCCTGTTGTGAGCTCCTCTCGATCCTCGGAAGAGGAGGAGGAGGTTCCCCTGGTTCACCGAAGGTGTTGGTCAGTCAGGGGTATCATCATCCACGACAGTTCGATGGTAGATGTCCAATCACCACCCCAAGCATCTCCCCCTAGGGCACCACCATCTAGGGTAGCCCCAGCTAGGGTAGCTCCGTCATCCCCAGCCCGTCCGGCCTCTCCTCCGGTAGCCAGCTCTAATTTGGCAGGGCCGGAAAGGTGGCTTCCATCATGACCCCTGAGGAAGTGAAGACCTTAGGAATAGGTATAGGGTCCCTAGCTTCATCCATTTATCCACGCCTGGACCCGAGGATAGGGTGACCTCGGACCGATCCGGTCGGATAGTGTTGACCCAATTGAGGATTTTGATGATTAACAAAACTATTTGAGTATAACATTTGAATGTTACTAATGATTTTGATTAAGTTTTTCAGTTTATAAGTCTATTTATGATCAAAATCAAGAAGGAAAATCAAGTTCTGGTTTGAATCTAATGTCAAGGTAAGACTGCAGACATTAGAGTCGACACATGGAATCGCAGAGCCGACTCCGAAAATGGCACAGACTTAGAGTCGACTCCGGGACTGTGAGAGCCGACTCTATCAGAAACAACAGAACGTTGGATTTTCAGGCCACGACTTAGAGTCGACTCCCAGACTGTTAGAGTCGACTCCAGAAGAATTTTGTGTCGACCCCAGAAAAGTCAGAGACGACTCCAGATCGAGCGGATTAAATTATTTCGAGTTAGAGCCGACTCCAGAATGTCAGACACGGCTCCAGAACTGTCAGAACGACTCTAAACTTTACTTTATCTATTTTAATCCCAACGGCTATTGTTATTTATGGATCTAATCCTTTTTCACTTGCTTCTAACGGATAGTTTCACACTATTTGTGGATTAATCGGATCTATAAGAAGAGGGTTGATTGCATCCCAAAAAGAGAGAGAAAAGAAAAGAAAGAGGCAAAAAGAAAAGAATAGAGAAAATCCTTGAGATCCATCAGAAAAGAAAAGAGGGAAAACCTGTAAGGAAAGATCATACTCATTCCCAAAAGAAGAGAAAGAGATTCCAAGCCTTTGCTGTTCTATTTAGAAGAAATCTCAAAAGAAGGAAGAAGCCCTAGTTTTTTCAATCTTCTGAGCCTCAAGAGCATATTCAAAGGAAGATCCATTCAAAGGAAGAGAAGGAAGAAGCCACCAAGATCTTCGAATCAGGCTTTGGTTCCTAATCTCTATTTATTGTTTCATTATTGTATATTTGCTCATTGAAGGAGCAGTTTGCTTTTGTAAAATCAATACTGTTTGCTGGGTCAATCTGGTGATTGATTCAGTTGAGGCTGTTAGCCTTGTGCAAGCATTGCTTGTGGTTTTAGGTTTTGTGCTGGTGAGCCTTGAAAACCAGCTGGGTTCGTTGTGCACCCGGAAAACAACAAGTTTGAGTTGTGAGCTTGCAAAACAACTCTGCTGTAATCAGTTTGATTATAGTGTGGACCCAAGAGGTACTTGGGAGTGGACGTAGGTGTAGGTACACCGAACCACTATAAAATCTATTGTGTTTGCCGTGATTGTCTCTTTATCTTCAACTCTCTATTTATAGTTGCTTAGTTTTAAATCTGTGAATCTAAGTTTTTATTTCCGCTGGGGGTTATCTTTCAAAAGAGTTTAATTTTTGAAAAACCCAATTCACCCCCCCTCTTGGGTTGCTATCTGGACCAACAATTGGTATCAGAGCTAGTGCTCATTTGATTTGATCTAACGATCAAGAGTCAAAGATCCACATGGCAACTCAAGCTGGTTCATCTTTTTCGAAGGTCAATCTACTAATAGACCACCCCTTATTTAATGGTTCTAACTATGGTTATTGGAAGGCTAGAATGAAAATATTCATTCAAGCACTTGACTATGATCTATGGAGTATTATAGTCAATGGACCACACACACCCACTGCTAGAGTTAATGGCATGGAGATTCCTAAACCGGAAACGGAATGGGATGAACATGATAGAAAATTGGCACAACTCAATGCCAAAGCAATGAATGTCTTATACTGCTCATTAGATGCAAATGAATTCAATCGCATATCTATTTGCATTTCTGCTAAGGAAATCTGGGATAGACTTGAAGTTACCCATGAGGGAACAAATCAAGTCAAGGAATCCAAGATTAACATGCTAGTTCATAAATATGAATTGTTTAAAATGGATGCATGTGAATCTATTGCTGATATGTTTACAAGATTTACTGACATAGTTAATGGTTTAAAAAGTCTTGGTAAATCTTATGATAATTCTGATCTTGTGAGAAAGGTCTTGCGTTCCTTGCCTAGGACTTGGGAAGCTAAGGTGACGGCAATACAAGAGGCAAAGGATCTAAGTACACTACCCCTAGAAGAACTGTTGGGATCCTTGATGACTCATGAGCTTCAAATCAAGCAACATGTTGATGATGATGAGTCAAAGAAGAAAAGAAATATGGCTCTTAAGATTTCTGAATATATGGAAGAGCCTCATGAATCCGAGGATGAAGTGATGATGAGGACATGGCACTCATCACAAGAAAATTTAAAAGATTCATGAAGAAGAAGAAGTTTGAAAAGAAAAAGCCCTTTGCAAGAAAAGATGAGGACAAGGGCAAAGAAAAGGAAGTTATTTGTTTTGAATGCAAGAAGCCGGTCACTTTAAATCTGAATGCCCTCAACTAAAGAAAGGCACCCGGAGGTTCAAAAAGAAGGCAATGATGGCCACATGGAGCGATTCGGAAAGCACAAGTTCCGAAGAAGAAGAAAAGAGTGAAATGGCCAATCTATGCTTCATGGCGGACAATGATGAGGTAAGTCCGAGTTTTCTTGATGACTTCACTTTTGATGAATTACATAGTGCTTTTTATGAATTAATGGATGATTTTGCAAACCTAAGTTCAAAGAACAAAGATTTGAAAACTCAAATGCAAAAACTATCATTAGAAAATGAAAAGCATGTTGTTGATAAAGAACTTTTAATAAAAGAAAAAGAAAGTTTGAAAAATGAAGTTGATAGACTTAAGCCTATAGTTGATAAATTTACTCTAAGCTCTATCAAACTTAATATGATTTTGGAAAATCAAAAGGCTGTTTTTGATAAAGCTGGATTAGGATATAATCCACTTAAAAAGCAAAAATCATTGAAAACATTTTTGTACATGCTGAAAAATCATTAAACATTACTTGTTTTAAATGTGGAAACAAAGGACATAAATCATATATGTGTAAATCTTCACATAAAAAGAAAAAGATGATTTGGGTTCCCAAAGGAACAATGTTTAATGCTTCTAACCATGAAGGACCCAAGAAGGCTTGGGTACCTAAAATTAAGACATAAATGTTTTGCAGGAGTGTCTTGCAGCCATCAGACTGAAAAGAAAATGGTACCTGGACAGTGGTTGCTCAAGACACATGACGGGTGACAAAGATCAATTCATCACCCTTGAATCAAAAAGAGGTGGAGTAGTTACTTTTGGTGATAATGGTCAAGGCCATATCATGGGCATTGGTAAGATTCAAATTACTCCATCTACTCATATTGATAATGTTTTATATGTTGATGGACTTAAACATAATCTAATAAGTATTAGCCAACTGTGTGACAAAGGTTTCAAGGTTTCCTTTGAAGCTTCTGTTTGCACTGTTACTAATCCCATTGATAATAGCATTATTCTTGTTGGTAAACGCTATGGCAATGTGTACTTAATTGATTTGAGTAATTTATCTCCAAGTAATCATTGCTTAGTTGCTGATAATGCTAAAATGAATGAGATTGGTTGGCTATGGCATCGTAGATTAGGTCATGCAAGCACACACCTAATTTCCAAATTATTGAAAATGGATTTAGTTAAAGGTATTCCTAGTCTAAATTTTGAAAATAATCGAATATGTGATGCATGTCAATTTGGAAAACAAACAAGAACTTCTTTCAAATCTAAGAATGTTGTTTCAACTACTAGGCCACTAGAGCTACTACACATGGACCTTTTTGGACCTACTAGAACCACAAGTCTAGGAGGAAAGAAATATGGTCTAGTGATAGTAGATGATTACTCTAGATT
>UESW01004727.1:683963-849956 GCA_900491605.1 Calamus simplicifolius
GAAATGCTCAGAAAAACACACCTCTGGTGTCTGAGCGGAGTCGACTCGCACAGTCATGGAGTCGGCTTGATAGAATCAGGGGTCGACTCGAGAAATTACGTGGGTCGACTCGAGACAGACAGTTATTTCTGTACTCTGAGGGGAGTCGACTCTGAAACTCAAGAGTCGGCTTCGGAACGTATCAAAAATCAGAAAGTTTTCTGATTGACTTTAAATTCGTTTCAGATTCATTTTAATCATTATTTTGACTTCAATACTATAAAATTGACATTAAGAATCACTTCAAGAAATGTTCCAAAAACTCATTGATTGAAATATTAAGTATTGAATTTCATTTTGAAGGCATAAACATTGAGCTTGAAGTTACTTTCAAATTGATTAAAGTTATACTTTAACATTCTCATTCATTGTTCTAAATAAATTCATTTCTCATGTAAATAAACTCATTACATCTTTTAATATACATGGCTTTTGGTAATCATCAAAATCAATAAGATTGGGGCATATAATTTTTCAACAAACTCCCCAACAGTCTGGGCAATTAGAGCCGACTCTGGCTTCTGTAGAGCCGACTCTAATTCGGGCACTGACAGATTCTCTGGTTCGGAGCCGACACCTCATTTTCGGGAGTCGACTCTAAGTGGAACTAGGTCAAAATAAAAAGGGCGGAGTCGACCCCAAATGATTTCTATCGTCTCCTAAACCACTTTCAAGCCGTTCCAAACTTATTCCTAACCCTCCAAATCCCTCAAAACCCTTGATTAATCATTCCAATCGAATCCAATGGCTCCCAAAAGGCGTGCAATCATAGGTGGTTCGACTGTTCCGATGAAGCGCCGTTCAAATCGGAGGCAACCTTCGTCATCTTCTTCATCTGCCACTCAGATGACTCTTCACCCTCACCATCTTCTCCTCGAGTCGACCAATTAGCTGGTAAGGCCATTACAATCGGAAGAAAGTTGATTTCAACTTCTTTATTTCGGAGGGCTTTGCTATTGGGCGATTGTTGAAAGAAATGGGATGGGAGAAGGTCTGCTCTTTGGATATCCCTACCTACCCTGCCCTAGTAAGAGAGTTTTATAATGATTTAAGTAGAGAAGAGGAGGCTTAGTAAGTGTTGTAAGAGGAAACAAAAGAAATCATCACAGCCGAATCCCTTGGTAATCTCTTGGAAATGCCTACCGTTAGCCTTGTTGAGTATCATCATGAAGATAGAGGAGGAGCACTGTCAAGGATGTTAGGAAGAGAAGTTTCTGAGTTTGAGAAAATCTTGGCAAATCAACTTAATTTGGAACTCAGATTACTTCACAATATCTGTGGAACGATTTTTTTTCTAAAATCGGAAGATTTGAATATGTCTCGGAGCGAGACGTCTTATTGATGGACTGCATACTCACTGATAGACCTTGAAATCTTGCTGAAATGATGATAGGATATATGGCAGAGGCAGCTACTAAGAAGAGATCTACATTACCTTATGGTATGATTTTAACATTAGTTTTCAGAAGCCAAGGTGTACTTATAATGGACAATGAGCCACTAAGAAAGTTAAGACATACAGATTACTATAGTGTCTCTACAATTCACCGAATGAGCTTTAGAAAAGAAAATGGAAACTGGATTAAAAGAGGACATGAGGCCAGAGCTGAAGAGGTTAGAGTTGAGAAAGTCAGAGGAGAAGACATTCCTGAACCATCTGCTGGACCTCCTTCTGCTGGACCATCTGCTGGACCCTCAGAAGCTGGACCTAGCTCTCAACTTTCACATCAGTCAGCAATGGCATCAGAAAGATTTTCTGAGGAACAAATTGGTCAGCTCAGGGCTTTACTGGCTGAGTATGACAGTGTAAGAACAAATGATATGTGTAAATTAAGAGAGGAGTTCAATCAATTAAAGGATGAGATTAATTCAAGACTTGACATGATTCCTTTTTCAATTAGCAATTCCGTCGAATTCTTTAGCACTGATCTTCATAAAATTTTTGAAAGGATGGAAGGCATTGCAGACGATTCTGGAAAGTATCTTCATGCTACCAGTCAACTGAAAAAAGATATCGACCTTGCCATCTCTAAAATTGAAGCTTGTCTTGAAAACTTTAAGAAGACCCAAAAAGATGATGTTATGGAAATGATTGGACATTTAAAGAAATTGTGTATAAGCATATTTGATTTTGATTTCAATCCTAGGTTGTATCTTAGGATTTCTTGCTTTCTTTCTTAGCATGTATCTAGGATTTACATACTTAAATCTGTCATTTTAGAATACATGTAATGGATCTTGCTTTGGAATACAAATGTTTGAATGAATATTACACTTTTATTACAAATTTATCTTTGAATGAATGTCAATGAATAAGTTTCCTATCCTTATGTTTATTCGAATCAACATTTTCGCTCTAATTACATTCTCTATTGCATTTAAACTCACCTTATTGTTGATAACAAAAAAGGGGAAGAGATAAATGTATATGCATATAAGAAAGACATATATAAGAAAGAGAAAGAGAAAGAAAATGAAGAACAATTCTGAGGATTTTTAGAAAGAATTCAGATTATCTACATAGGGGGAGCTATTCAATGCAGGGGGAGCTTAATAAGTTTCTCCATATAAAAGTTAAATCATTTTGATTGATGTCAAGTTTTATTTATTGTTATTCATTTTGAATATTGGCATCAAATTGTCTATTGGGAAGTCTCTAAGCCTTTAACAATGTCTATAATTCTCAATTCAAATAAATTTCTAATTCATATACTCAAAGTTTTTGTCATCATCAAAAAGGGAGAGATTGTTGACCCAATTGAGGATTTTGATGATTAACAAACTATTTGAGTATAACATTTGATGTTACTAATGATTTTGATTAAGTTTTTCAGATTATAAGTCTATTTGATGATCAAATCAAGAAGGAAAATCAAGTTCTATTTTGAATCTAATGTCAAGGTAAGATTGCAGACATTAGAGTCGACACATGGAATCACAGAGCCGACTCCGGAAAACGGCATAGACTTAGAGTCGACTCCGGGACTGTGAGAGCCGACTCTATCAGAAACAACAGAACGATGGATTTTCAGGCCACGACCTAGAGTCGACTCCCAGACTTCTAGAGTCGACTCCAGAAGAATTTTGTGTCAACCCCAGAAAAGTCAGAGACGACTCCAGATCGAGCGGATTAAATTAATTCGAGTTAGAGCCGACTCCAGAAAAGCTAGAGCGACTCCAGAATGTCAGACACGGCTCCAGAACTGTCAGAACGACTCTAAACTTTATCTTTATCTATTTAATCCCAACGGCTATTGTTATTTATGGATCTAATCCTTTTCACTTGCTTCTAACGGATAGTTTCACACTATTTGTGGATTAATCGGATCTATAAGAAGAGGGTTGATTGTATCCCAAAAAGGAGAAGAGAGAAAAGAAAAGAAAGAGGCAAAAAGAAAAGAATAGAAAAATCCTTGAGATCCATCAGAAAAGAGAAGAGGGAAAACCTGTAAGGAAAGATCATACTCATTCCCCAAAAGAAGAAAAAGAGATTCCAAGCCTTTGCTGTTCTATTTATAAGAAATCTCAAGAGAAGGAAGAAGCTCTAGTTTTCCAATCTTCTGAGCCTCAAGAGTCTATTCAAAGGAAGATCCATTCAAAGGAAGAGAAGGAAGAAGCCACCAAGATCTTCGAATCAGGCTTTGGTTCCTAATCTCTATTTACTGTTTCATTATTGTATATTTGCTCATTGAAGGAGTTTTATTTTGTAAAATCAAATACTGTTTGCTGGGTCAATCTAGTGATTGATTCAGTTGAGGCTGTTAGCCTTGTGCAAGCATTAGCTTGTGGTTTTAGGTTTTGTGCTGGTGAGCCTTGAAAACCAGCTGGGTTCGTTGTGCACCCATGAAAACAACATGTTCGAGTTGTGAGCTTGCAAAATAACTCTGCTGTAATCAGTTTGATTATAGTGTGGACCCAAGAGGTACTTGGGAGTGGACGTAGGTGTAGGTACACCGAACCACTATAAAATCTATTGTGTTTGCCGTGATTGTCTCTTTATCTTCAACTCTCTGTTTATAGTTGCTTAGTTTTAAATCTATGAATCTAAGTTTTTATTTCCGCCGGGGGTTTTCTTTCAAAAGAGTTTAATTTTTGAAAAACCCAATTCACCCCCCCTCTTGGGTTGCTATCTGGACCAACAGATAGCTCTGTACGAGGAGTTCTTCAGGTGCAGGCTTTGTCTCCCCTTTCATTCTTTTATTCTAAACCTGTTAGATAGGTACAGATTGGTTCCTAGCATAGTTGACTCCGAACTCGATTCGGATCATCTGTGCATTTGTTGTCCTCTATTTCTTCTAAGGCTCGGAAGCTAGGATCTCTGTGTTTTGGGCCCTCTATAAGCACCACCACCACGGTGAGATGGGTGGTGAATTTTTACTTCTAGGCCGGGTCGAACTCTGCTGCTTCACCTCCCTCCAAAGTCGAGGGATGGAAATTCCGTTTCTTGTTTGCCTATGTGGATGGAGTGAGGACGAGTTGGAGAGAACCCAATGTCGGCCCCAATAAAAACTCCGCTGTGGATGAGAGGGACCGAGAGCTCTTTGACCGCCTGATGTCCTCCAAGATCCCCTCCTACAAGGAGTTGTTGGCCGAGGAGAACCTCTACGAGGCCGAGTTGGCTCCGGCGGTTGGTGAGCATGAAACCCCATCCTTCTCGTCCTTTGACTTGGTCCTTTTTCTGACCGCCGGCTCCTTGTGTATAATGAAGGTGTCTGCCGAGACGCTGAAGGCAGCCATGCGAAAGAGGAGGCAGGAGGCCGGCGAGGTAGTGAGGCCGGCAAGGAGGGTTCGGCGGAAGGCTCAGGGCAAGCCGACCTAGGCCTCTAAAGTTCCTATAAAGGCGACTCCGGCAGAGTCATTTCCTATGAAGGATCCGAGGGAAAGCATCCCGGCCAAGACGCCATCGACGAAGGGGTTCCCATGGTGGCCGAGGCGGGAACAGAGGAGAGGGGCCAGCCGGCCCCGACCGAAGAGGCGGGCGAAAGATCCTTGGCTGCTCCCAAGTCGATGGTCATCGACTTGGATTCCGGGAGCGAAACTCCAGCCCCCACGGAGCCAGCTGAAGTGGGTGAGTTGGGGGCCGAATGCAGATGCCCGGCTCCTCCTGAGCCGGAGCTGGAACAGGTCGCCTTGGGGGCCGGTGAGAGGGAGACCATGGCGGCGATGAATGAAGGTGAGGCGGGGCCGGCAAACGAAGGCTAGGCGGAGCCAGAGGACTCGCCTTCGCCGCCCGTCCAAGTGGCCACACAGCGGGCGATCAGAAAGGCCCCAGCCAAACCACACGGCCACCGCCGAGGCTCACGACAATGGAGGATGCACGGCAGGCGGAGCACTTACTAAAGAGGGTGCATTTGTCACATTTTTATGTGCAGCTACATCATGAGGGCCCCGCCAGGCTTCTCGACACGATGTACGGAAAGGTGCTCTAGGTAACTTCTTATCTGTACCCTCTTTATATTCATATGGCTCAATTTATGGTTGACCGGTTGATCCATGCAGATGGCCAATGAGGTCCTCGCCCTCAGGGACTCTATGATCCGGACGTGCGACTCGGCTGCATGCTCCCAGGAGAGAGTGGACAAGTACCAGGGCCGATGCAAGGAAGCAATCGAGAAGTTTGCCCAAAAGTTGGAAGAGGCCAAGGCTCGTGATAATGACCTGGCCAGCAAGTTCCTCGCATCGGAGGTCGATTGGGACAAGTGGAGGGCCCTATTCAGGGAGGCAGAGAGCAAGGCGGCGATCGAGTTCAACCGGACCTTTGCAGCCGAGGCCAAGCTGGCAGTGGTTTCGACTAGCCTGGCATCGATCGAAAGGAGGGTTGATGAGCTAACTCGCTGGCTCAAGAATGCCGAGAGCCGGGCTAACGCGGTGACAGCCAATGCTCATGCCGCTGAGGGGAGGGCCTCTGCGGTGGAGGTGGCGGCGTAGGAGGCCGAATAGAGGAGTGTCGAAGCTGCGGCCCAAGTCTGGGACGCGAGGCTCGGACCGAGGAGGCTAAGAGCCGGGCCTGGGGAGCCAAAGCTTGGGCTGAGAAGGCCGAGGCTCAAGTCCGAGAAGCCGAGGTCCGGGCTTAAAATACCATCAGGGAGTTCCGAAGCTCATCGGAATTCGAGCAGAAGATGGCCGAAGCTAGCCTCGACGCCTACGCTCAGGGCTTCGAGCACTGCAAAGTAAGGGTCACCAAAGTCTTTGGGATCAATGGCCTTGAGACTATCCAGCCTGGGGACCCGAATGATGTGGAGATGGATGGGAACGAGGCTGGCGAAGAGTCGAGACCCGGTGAGCCATAGATTTCTAGGCTTTTGCCTTTGTGTTTTCTTCTTCCCTTTGTATCCTTTTCCTTTGCTTGTAACCAACTTCGAGTCAGATTTTGTAATTGCTTCGAATATTAATGAGAAGGGAAAAAATTTTATCGAAAAGCCTCTACTCATCTTCTGTAGCTACTTGTGTCTGTGGTGTCACGTTAGTCCCAACACTTAAGCTCAGTAGTAAGTGGCCACAGTCCTCCCTGCGATCCGACTAGGGTCCGCACGAACTCACATTGTCTGCCGAGTCATTTATCCCTTAGCCATCTGATGGAGTGAATGTAGGGTATTGGTGTTGGCTGAGGAAGACTTAAGCACATTTAGGAGTCTTTCAGAACTACTTCGGGGGTTTGTGTGCGGGCCCAAGGGATGACCCGAGCAGGTATGGGGCTGCTAGGGTCTTGAACCATCAAGGGGCATCTTCATGCTGGACTAAGTGGTGTTCCATTAGCCACGATACTGCCAAGATCCTTTATAACCATCTCGGGGGTTTGTGTGCCAGCCCAAGGGACGACTCGAGTGGGTACAAAGCTGTTAGGATCTTGAACTACTCAGGGGGCATCTCCTCACCTGACTGAGTGGTGTCCCATTAGCCGCGATGCCACCAAGCTCCTTTAGAACTGCCTCAGGGGTTTGTATGCCGGCCCGAGGGGTGACTCGAGCGGGTACGGAGCTGTTAGGTTCTTGAACCACTCAGGGGCATCTCCATGCCGGACTAAGTGGTGTTCCGTTAGCCACGATGCCACTAAGCTCCTTTAGAACTGCCTCGGTGGTTTATGTGCCGGCCCGAGGGACGACTCGAGTGGGTACGGAGCTGTTAGGGTCTTGAACCACTCAGGAGGCATCTCCATGCTGAACTAAGTGGTGTCCCATTAGCCGCGATGCCGCCGAGCTCCTTTAGAATCGCCTCAGGGGTTTGTGTGCTGGCCCGAGGGATGACTTGAGCGGATACGAAGCTGTTAGGGTCTTGAACCACTCAGGAGGCATCTCCATGCCGGACTAAGTGGTGTCCCATTAGCAGTGATGTCATTGAGCTCCTTTAAAACCGTCTTGAGGTTTATGTGCCGGCCCAAGGGGCGACTCGAGTGGGTACAGAGCTGTTAGGGTCTTGAACCACTAAGGGGGTGTCTTCATGCTGGACTGAGTGGTGTCCCATTAGCCGCGATGCCATCGAGCTCCTTTAGCTAACAAGTCCTCAGCTTCGAAGATAAGCTAGATGCAGTATTTGAAAATTCTTTATTATCAACCATGGAGGGGGTACATCATTAATAGTATTGGTGGAGATTGTCCGCATTTCAAGTGTGTGGAATGGGTCGTCTATCGAGTTCTTCAATCCGGTATGCTCCTCGGTGAAGTATCTCGGTGATGCGGTAAGAATCCTCCTAGTTTGGAGATAGTTTTCCCCCCTCCATCGGCTTGGACACTTCGGCCTTCCTGAGGACTAGATCTCCGGGATAGAATGTCTTGGGATGCACCTGGGCGTTGTAGTACATGGCTGCTCACTGGCGAAAGGTGGCCAACCGGAGCCGTGCTCGGTTGTGCGCCTCATCAATGAAATTGAGGTTAGCTCTCAGCTGTGTAGGGTTATCTTTTCATTGTAGGACCCCACCTAGGGACTTGGCAAGCCGATCTTGACGGGGATGACCACTTCGGATTTGAAGACAAGACTAAAGGGGTCTTCGGGGTCCTTGGAGTTGTATGGTATGCCTATAGCACGCTAGAGAGCTCCTCCACTGATCTGCCTTTGGACCCATCCAGCCATTTTGAGTCCCCAGAGGATGGTCCGATTTATGACCTCAGCCTCTTCGTTGGTCTGTGGATGGCCGATGGAGGTAAACCGATGGCAGATGCTCAGCTCGGTGTAGAAAATCTTAAACGTGGCATTATTGAATTGCAGGCTATTGTCGGTGATGACGGTGTGAGGCAAACCAAAATGACATATGATAGACTTCTAGAAGAAGGCTTTGACCTTGCTCTCAGTGATCTTAGCCAGTGTCTCGACTTCAACCCACTTGGTGAAGTAGTCGATGGCAATGAGTAAGAACCTTCGCTGACCCAAGGTCGGGGGACGGTCCGAGGATGTCCATTCCCCACTGGGCGAAGGGCCATGGGGCCGAGAGTGGACCCAATGAGGCAGACGGCTATCGTTGGATATGTGCATGTCGTTGACAGTCGTCACATTTTGAACTAGCATGGCAGCATCCTCCGTCATGGTGAGCCAGTAGTAGCCTTGGTGGAGGGCCTTTTGTGCCAGCGATCTGCCCCCCAGATGGTCTCCGCAGATGCCTTCATGGATTTCTCTGAGGATGTAGTCACATCTGCAGGTCCAACACATTTGAGAAGGGGAAAGGAAAAAGACCTTTTATATAGATGCCTGTCTAGAAGAGGAACTTGGAAGCCCTCCATTTGAGTAGCCTGGCTTCCTCACGGTTGGTTGGGAGAGTGTCGTCCGTGAGGTAACGAGCATAGTCGTCCATCCATGTTGGCTCCTGGGCAACCGGGAGGACCTCCTTTTTGTCTTCAATGCTGGGCCTCTTCAGGTGCTCGATGTAGGTGCCCCTCAGGATGCCGCCCACCAAGGTGCCAGACGGAAAAGGGCATCGGCCTTGGCATTCTCGCTCCGAGGAATGTAACTGATGCTAAAGTAGGCCAGTGAAGAAATTAGGAGCCGGACCTTTTCCAGGTACTGAGCCATGGTAGGGTCCCGTGCCTCGTACTCTCCATTGATTTGTCCGAGATGAGTTAGAAATCGGTGAAGGCTCTGAGACGTTTCACCCCATGTTCCTAGGCGAGTCTACTCCGACCAGCAAGGTTTCGTACTCAGCCTGTTGTTTGTAGCTTTGAAGAGGAGCTGGAGGGCATACTCCACCTTTTCACCCTCTGAACCCGCAAGGATGAGGCTGGCACCGCTTGAGAGTTTGAGGTGCGTCCACATGAGGATCCAAAACTCCACCACGTCTTCAAGCTCGATGTCGGGTTGCACCATAGGAGATTCCTTTGCTTGCTCCTCTATCTAGGTGCATTCGATTAGAAATCGGCTAGGACTTGAGACTTCAGAGCCGGCCTTTCCTGAAATGAGAGGTCAAACTCTCCATCTTGATTTCCCATTTGGTAAGCAAGCCCAAGGTGTCAGATGAGCCAGTATGGCTTTGAGGGGTTGGTCCGTGAGCACCACAATAGGATGAGCATGGAAATATGGCCGAAGATGCTAAGCAAAAATGATCAGAGCAAAAATAATCTTCTCTGTCTTGGAGTACCTGACCTCAGCATCGTAGAGTACCTTGCTCACATAGTAGATGGGCTTCTGGGTTCCATCGACATCGAGGTGCACTAGGACGGAGCTGACAGCCTCTAAGGAGGCAGCAAGGTAAAGGTAAAGGCTCTCTCCATCCCTCGGCTTTGACAGGAGTGGTGGGGTAGATAAGAATGCCTTCAATCCTTCGAAAGCTCTCTAACAGTCTTCCATCCACTCAAACCCGTTCATTTTGTGCAGGGCCTTGAAGAAGGGCAGGCACCTTCAGCTGATTTGGAGAGAAACCGGCTCAGGGCCGCCACCCTCCCGGTGAGCCGCTGCACTTCTTTCTTGTTGATCGATGGTCTCATATCAAGGATGGCACTGATCTTCTTTGGGTTCGCCTTAATTCCTTGCTTGACACCATAAAGCTCAAAAATTTCCTTGCCATGATCCTGAAGGCACACTTTTTTGGGTTCAGCTTGACTTTGTAGCGGCAGAGGTTGTTGAAGGTCTCCTCAAGTCAGAGACATGGTCGGAAGCATGGGCACTTTTTGTCAGCATGTTGTCCATGTAGACCTTCATGTTTTGGCCCAGTTAGTCTTGGAAGACTTTGTTCATCAACCTCTGATAGGTTGCTCCTGCATTCTTGAGGCCAAAGGGCATTATCCTGTAGAAGATGCCCTTCTGGTCATGAAAGAGGTGTGCTCCTCATCGTCTGGGTCCATCTTTATCTGATTGTACCTAGAGAAGGCATCCATGAAGCTGAGGAGTTTATGATCGGATGTCGAATCCACTAGTTGATCAATTTGGGGCAATGGAAAGCTGTCTTTTGGGCATGCCTTGTTGAGGTCGGTGAAGTCGATGCAGATTCTTCAGTTCCCATTTGCCTTATAGACCATGACCACGTTGCCAACCAACTCGGATAGTGTGCTTCTCAAATGTGGCCGGCAGCGAGCAGCTTGTTGACTTCTTCGTCAATGGCTCTCTGCTGCTCAGGAGCGAAACTCCTCTTTCTTTGATGGATCAGACAGTGATTTGGGTCAATGTTGAGCTTATGGGTGATCACCTCTGATGGTATGCGGGCATGTCAGATGCCGACCAGGCAAAAATGTCTAAGTTGGCCCACAGAAAAGTCAGGAGGCGATCTCGGTCTTCTGTGGGGAGAAGTCCGCCAACTTGCACTATCCTTGTCAGGTCGTCTCCTAATGGAAAGGTCAACAGCCGCTCAGCCGGTTCTCCTTCTTTTCTGGATTCTCTAGGATCCGCACCTCCAAGGTAGGCACGACCTCTTGGGGGCTTGAAGCAGTGTGATAGCAGGGCAGGACTGGACTGGTCTCTCCTCGCATCTTGCCAATTCCGTTGCTAGTAGGGAACTGCACGAGCAACCATTTGGTGGAGATGACCACATCAAGAAGATTAAGGCCGGGTCGAGGATGGCATTGTATGCCAAAGGTACTCGGACGACTAAGAATCTCATCATGATCGTGCTCTGACACGGCGGTGCTCCGGCCATCACCGGTAAGGTGATCTCACCTTCACCCTCACCAAATCTCCCGTGAATCCGACTAAGGGAGCCATCACTGGCTGAAGGGAGTCAAAAGATAAATCTATCCTAACAAATGCATCATAGGTAATGATGTCAGTCGAGCTGCCACTATCAATCAGGATCCTTTTTATAGGGTATTTGGCCATCGTCATCGAAACAATGATGCCCTCATTGTTTACATTGTTACCATGGCTAACTCCCCTCTGGGGATTACATCATCTAAGTCCCCACTCCCCTCGGCTGCTTGGATGAAGAGGTCACCCCCCAGGATACCATTCCCACCGTCCTCTCTGTTGGAGAGTTGTCGACAACAGCTTGAGTAGGTGGAGGCCCCATGAGTGCTGGAATAGCCGGGGGTGCCTTTTGGATATACTTTCCGAGATAACCTTGCTGGATGAGTTTCTCAATGGCATGCTTTAGGCTGTAGCAGTTGTTGGTGTCGTGGCCGTAGTCTTGGTGGAAGCGGCAGTAGCAGCTCTTATCATGGGGGACACTTTTCTTCATAGGGGGAGGGCGTTGGAGATATGGCTCGCCCTCAATCTCCATAAGGATGTGAGAGCGAGGGGCAAGAAGAGGCGTGAGCTCGCTCTCCTTGGGGGCGAGGCTTTGGCGCCTATTGTCCGATCAGCGTGGTGGCTCGGGCTTCTTGGGGCAAGAGGATCCGCTTGTCTCAAGGGAGCAGACCTCCGGCTGGAACCCCTCTCGGACTCCCGTGGGTGAAGTTGGCCTCATCCGCATGGATGTACTTCTGTGCACGGAGGAGGAGGTTGGAGTAGAGCTGGGTGGCTTCTTGTCCAGAGAGAATGTGAAGCAGGAGGAGCAAATCCCCGCTTCAGCACCAGAGTTGCCACCGCATCATCCAGATGGTATACTTCGAGGGCGAGTGTCTTGGAGCAGGCCATGAAATCTCGAAGTGACTCTCCCTCCTTCTGCCGTACGAAGAAGAGGCTGTTTGTGACCCGCGGGATCCTTCGGCAAGCATCGAAGTGCGCCAAGAATGCTCTTTCCAGCTCTCGGAAGAGTCGATGCTGTGCGAAATAGGCGGGAGTGCCAGGCGCGAGCAGCCTTCCACAAAGTGGTGGGAAAGGCCTTGCACAGGAGGGCGTTAGTAGCCCCTTGGGCTTGCATGAGAGCTTTGTAGCTCTGAAGGTGATCAAGGGGATCCGTTGTACAGTTCAGCTGGGGGAGACGAAATCTGGAGGGGACGGGCTCTTCCAAGATTCAGTGAGTGTAGGGAGGAGGAGTGCCGTACTCTCCTTGGCTGGTTGTTGATTTTTCTGGTGAGTTTCTCAGCTATCGGTGGTACTCATCCAACGTTCCTTCGCCTAGTGGTTGATAGCTGACATCTTCTTGGTGGCCCAAAAGATGAGGAAGAAGAAGAAGGGGAAGAGCGAGGGTGGTAGTGCCTCTGCTTAGGCTCTTCCTAGCATCGTGGCTCAGGGGAAGATTTGCCTGAGCGACGGACGAGGGAGCGCGACCTCTTTAGGGGCTCTCGGCGTCCTCTGAGAGATGCACGACGGCGGAAAGCCTCTCGCTGGAGGGATCTCCTTCGAGCAGACTACTAACTAGCTAGTGCAGCAGGTGGTGGTGCAGAAGGAGCAAGCTGATGCTGGGTGGCCATGGACTGTTGCTCCCGGAGTCCATGGATCATCGCCGTGAGAGTTTGGACTTGCTGGGTGAGCATGGCCAGCTGCTCAGCTTGAGTGGCTGCGGCTGGTGGCACGGGAGTAGCCGAAGGGTTAGCAGCAGAGAGGTTGGCCTTTGCTGCTCCACCAGTTGGAGGTGCCCCCCAGGATAGCTGGCGGAGGCCTATCGAGCATGCATCACCACCATTGTTGATGAAGAGAGGGAGGGGGTTCTGTAGGCAAGTGTTATAGAGCTCGTCTCCGCTCCCCCCTACCTGGCGCGCCAATCTGTTGACGCTTGATCACTGGAGTCAACCATCAGGGAAAACTTTGTTTGCTAGTGCGGCCTTCTCCAGAGCGGATGGTCTGCAAGAAGTCCCAGGGTCGGAGGTTGCTCCGGCAGGGACCCTCCGATGGTCAAGTTAGCAACCGAGGTCACAGCCGGAGAGCTTGAAGAAGCTCTAGAAAAGGAGGCTTCGAGTATCAGAGGGTTTTCTTAGGTTAGAGAGTGTGTGAGTAGACGTACCATTTATTCCATATTCTCTTACCTTTTTATAGACCATCAGTATTCATCTAGGGATCAGCCACATGGAGTTCAGTGAAGAAGAATATCTGCTAAACTCGTGGTGATTATGTGAATAAGAGCTGGTTGGTGGGCCTGGTCCCATCGAGCACATGGGTCTGATAGTTGGTGAGCCTGGTCCCATCAGCTACGCAGGTCAGGCGATAGGTGGACCTGGCTGTGTCAAGCTGCGCAGGCCAGGCGGTAGGTGAGCCTGATTATGTCAGGCACGCAGGCTAGACGGTAGGTGGGCCTGATCTTGGAGAAGTTGTGGCCACTGAGGCCGTTTTGGAGAAGTCGGGGCTAGGGGCCGACTTGGAGAAGTGTAGGGCCGTCGAGGCCGCCTTGGAGAAGTTGGGGCCGCTGAGGCCGACTTGAGAAGTGCGGGGCCGCTGAGGCCATCTTGGAGAAGTCGGGGCAGCTAAGGGCTGACTTAGAAAAATGTGGGGCCATCGAGGCCACCTTGGAAAAGTCGGGGCCACTAAGACGACTTAGAGAAGTGGGGTCGTCGAGGCCGCCTTGAAGAAGTCGGGGCTGCTGAGGCCAACTTGGAGAAGTGTGGGGCCATCGAGGCCGTCTTGAAGAAGTCGGAGCTGCTGAGGTGACTTGGAGAAGTGCGGGGTTGTCGAGGCCTTGATGAAGTCGGAGCTGCGTTAGAGAAGCGCGGCCTGCTGAAGAGAGGGGCCGCCTTGAAGAAATGGGGCTGCTTGCTTTTGCCTACACCATCAGTTAGCTTCGTCGTTAATGGCCACGTGGCGCCACCAGCCACATCACTAGTAATATTAGATTTTTATAGCGTACTAAATAGGTTAGTCATAGATATCAAAGGATTTTTAATAATTGAGATATAATATACCAAATATGTTAATCTTAAAATAACAAGGATAATATTACTCTGAAATAAGGGTCATTGGGCGATGATTCGTGTGAATTAGCAAATGTTCTTGGAAGGTTTTGAGCGTGGCACTATTTTTAAATTAAATTTTTTTATAAGCTCCTTAGATGCTACATTTATACTATTTCTATGTTGCCATGGAAAATATTATTAAAAGAATAATTTTATAATTTTCCATTGAAAATATTATTGCAATGCCAAATCTTATTCTAATTCTTCTTTTGAATCAATAGAAAAAGAATATATACCTGTGCTTTTCCATCGGATGCTAATTCGTTATATAGATTATTCACAAAACTTGAATTTGAATCCTCCCAAGACGAGGTAACAATCGCAAGGAGTATGGGTCATCAATTAGGCCCCTGATTTCATCACGAACGACTTCGTCAACCATGCTCCAGAAACATTAGACCAACAAGCAAGCAAACAAACAATAATAATAATAATAATAATAATAATAATAATAATAATAAAAAGACTCAATGACTTGACCAGTCTAAATCAACTACTTCGGACCAGACTAGCTAATTCGTCTGCTTCTAAGATGACCTTCGGATTTTGAGTTTTAATATCCAGAGGTAAAAAATTGAACGATAATTTGTGGTCCGTGGAAGAGCAGATGCCAAGCATAAATCAGTTGTAGTTGCTGTGCTGATTAAATTAACTGTTGAGCAAAATGAGCAGCCTTCGTTTTCCTTCGAAGGTCATTGCCTGGTAACAGGAATGTTTTGGGAAAACTCTGACAACTTTGTTGAATGTTTTGTGGTGGATGTAAGGAAGTTACTGTTGAATGTTTTGTGGTGGATGTAAGGTGTCATGACCTGTTTATTGTTGAATGTTTTGTGGTGGATGTAAGGAGGTGTGATGCCCTGTTTAATTACTGTTGAATGTTTTGTGGTGGATGTGAAGTGTGATGCCTGTTTATTGTTGAATGTTATGTTGAAGGAAAACAAGGAGGTGAAAGAGACGATAGAACGAAGAGTGGCCAGACCTCAACCAATGACTCTTCCTCAGTCATAAGGTCTTTTTCTAAATTTTTATTGAAGACAATAGCGAAGTCCTAACCGTTAGTTTACGCAATGCCATCCTTGTACATCAGCAAATAATATATATATATTTTTTTTTTTTTAAAAAAAATCAGAAATCAAATCTTAGTCCTTCAACACCACCACATAATATCCTGATGCCTTTGTATGATGCTCTTTTATCTTTTTGGAGTTACTTGACAGCACCAATCTATAAACAAATAAAAGCATTATAGGATTTGTTGATCTAAAGATTCCCTTGTAAGAGGAGTAAACCCAGTTTTCTTATGCTGAAAATGATAAATAAATGACTTTTTTTTTTTTAATAACAAGATAGCAAGATCAATGTGTCTGGAAGATCACCCTTAACGCATCTAACTGGAGAAGCAGTGCTAACTGTCATGGAAAGTCATGGTCCCATAAAAGCATTTAAGAAGAGGATGTCACTATTAGCTAGAAAATCAGCAGCTAGACAAATAAATTATTTAATAAAAACTGAAATGCCTACTTTACTCCTATGGTTCTGGGGAGATTTCTGGGAATATTTGGGAGGAGATGAAGCATTTTCTAGTGCTTCGTATCTAGAAGTCGTCTACCTTACTTTGAAGAGAGAACCCATTCCAAATAAGGTTGTCAAGGCAGCCAAAAAATCTGATACCAATTAATGGATTAAAATATGATTTCTTGTGTAGATAGTCTGTATGCTGGAATTAAAGATTCCTGAAAGAATATTCCTGAAAATAACAAGCGATGAATGATGGTTTTCCTTTCGTAGATAGTAAATTTATAGAGATAAATATACAAATAAAAAATTTATAAATCTATACACATAATTTTACATAGTTAGAAGGACACATACATATTTACTTTGCATTTAAATAGAATAGAAGCATTTTAATTTTAGTAATTTTTAATAAAATAATTAGATTTATGATAAGATAGAATTTTCTTATAATATTCTTACATAGCAAATTATGAGTATTTATCAAACTATTGCATTTCTTTGCCTAGCAATTATAGAGATCATAATTCAAACTGGTATATTCTTATATGTTGGACTTGAATAATCATAAAATAGTTAGATCTCACATTCTCTCTCCCAATAAAATATTTTATATTAGTTGTATGCTGGAATCTTTGAAGAAATAATTAAAAAATGACTTACTTGGATGTTAGAAAGCCTTTGACTACAACTCAACATCAAGAAAGCTCCATGTAAACATGAAGCAATTTTTCACAAGTAGACCATGAATCATATGCAGAGCATAACAAAAGAAGAAAAAAATTATACGACATTAAAACAAAATTATATTGTGCAGTCATCTATTCTTATCTCTTACATATTTAAACACTATTTTAATCAGCCTCTAGCAGAATTTTGCTTTTTTCTTGAAATTTTTCAGAGCAAGTGCATTGATGATAGCTGAAGTTCAATCCAAAACGCTGGGGGGTGAGGAAATAATGGAACCATCAAATTATCTGGGTGATTCAACAAAGGAATAATTCAACAAAGGAATAATATGACCAACTTGAGTGGTGGTCCGTTTGTTTTAATGTGCGCTGAAAGGATGCTTCCGCCCATGACGTTACATCTTGACGGAGAGAGAGAGAGAGAGAGAGAGGAGGAAGCAGTTGCAGCTCTCTTTCTTCATTGCTCAACTAAGATGACGGACATGATGTGACACCAATTGGATGAAATTTCGCTTCGCGTCCGATTGATGGAGCTTGAGCTGCGATTGACCGTCATTGACTTCATTGACTTGAGGCCTGAGGTAGCCGTTGGCCTAGTCGGCCTTCCATAAAAAGTTCGAATAATAATAAATCAAAACAATAAACCTGCGATAAAATGAAGGCATTCCCAATCGAATTGGACGTTTGAAAGAGTTAAAAAAAAAAAAAAAAAGCTTAAATATCGTGAGCCCTACCATTCCGATCGGTTTCTCTTGCACTGGGTTGGTAAATGGACCCCTCCCTGCGGAAGCCAATCCTACGAGAACCGGAGGAGCGACCGAAACGCACCCCAAGAAGTAAGTATCTCAGCATAAACAAGCGACGACCCAACGAGCCAGTTAATTTCTTCTCCACGTGTTCCCTATATAAAGCATGGGGTGCAGTTGGGGGGGCCTCAAGACTCATCTGTGCCTTGGCCCAGTAAGCATGGATCTCCTGTATTGCAACCATTTCTTCTCTTTACGAACTCCCTCACGACAGCTAAGTACTCATCTCATGCAATATTTACTACTACTCCACGTCCATTTCGCCATCCAGTTGTCATTCCAAACTTCTGCACTTCCCACCATTTCAACGAGAAACACCACAGATCTCCAAGCTCTCCTCTCCATCAAAGCTCATCTGTATCCCTCCGAATCCTCGTCACTGTGGGGCGGTGAAAACCAATCCACTCACTACTGCCAGTGGCTAGGAGTGAAGTGTGATGAGCCTCATGAACACCCAGGTAGAGTCACGGCCCTGGAACTAGACTCCCTCAACTTAGCGGGCCACATATCGCCTGATATAGGGAACCTCACGTTCCTCCAAATGCTCAACCTCTCTGGTAATCTACTGGAGGGATACATCCCACAAGAGCTAGGTCGCCTGTCCAACCTCCAGTTCCTCGTTCTGATGGGCAACGCTCTTGAAGGCACCATTCCCGCAAGCCTAGCCAACTGCTCCAACCTCGTGCTCCTAAACCTTAATAGCAACAAGCTAGTAAGAGAGATTCCCGCGGAGCTCGGGAGACTCCCAAAGCTTTCTTTCCTCCTCCTCTCTAAGAACAATCTCACGGGGGTCATCCCTCCTTCCCTGGGAAATCTCTCTTCTGTGGCAGGCATCGACCTGGTGGGGAACAACCTATGGGGACAAATCCCCTCCAGTCTTGGAAGACTTGTCCGCTTGAATCATTTCACCGTAACCAGAAATAGATTGACAGGCGAGATCCCATCCTCCTTTCTTAACCTATCTTCCCTTTGTAAACTCTACGTTGGATATAACCAGCTTTCAGGAGTGCTCCCATCCAATATGGGCAACACGCTCCCCAGACTTCAAATCCTCCAAGCGTTCGGTAACCACTTCCACGGTCCCATTCCCATTTCTCTGCCAAATGCTTCCGGGCTTGAACAAATTGTTTTGTGTGACAACAAACTCAGTGGGCCGGTGCCCAGAAATATTGGCATGCTCCGAAATCTATCTTCGCTGAGCCTCTGTGATAATCTTTTGGAAGCCAAGCGGGAGGAGGACTGGGAATTCCTGACATCCTTAGCCAACTGCAGCAATCTACAAATGTTGGATCTGTCTGACAACATGCTGGAAGGCCTGCTGCCAAACTCGGTAGCCAAACTATCCACACGATTGACTTGGCTAGGCCTGGGAGGCAATCCAATATATGGAAGTATTCCAGCAGAGATTGGACGATATATCAACATAACCGCTCTTCGCATGGACCGGATGCTTCTCACAGGTACCATTCATTCCGCGCTGGTAGAGACGGGTGACTTCCATGCGTTGGAGGTGCCTATGTACCTGACCCAAGCTCGATCGAACTTGGGTCCGGCGAAGCTTGATTTATTTGTCAATGTTTTGGGCTCCATTAATTCAAGCTTAATTTCGAATAAGCAAAATGCAAGCCTAACTGATCATCTTGAATTGATCAGTTGAAAACAATTGGTGATTGACGAGCTTGATCTAAGCTCGGATTAAAGCTTGATTCTAGACTTAAAGCTTCATTCAATTAAAGAAGGCATCCCCAACCCAAACTCAACTTGTTATGATCTGTGCAAGATCTTTTCTACAATTTATTTCACTACTTTTTAGACCCTTTTAATTTTGGGTGAGATACAAACCTGCTTTAAATCTTTGTTTCCTAATAGATTTTATGTTCACGTATCTATGCTATACCCAGTTCAGGCCCGACGAGAATTGGATTCCGGGTAGCTCTTACGTATCGAAATCTGGCTTCTAGACTCTGGTAGGACCATGAAATTCTCTGACAAGTTCTAAAACAAACAAAATGGTGGAAGGATATCAGAGTCCAAATCCAATCCTCCGGTTACCAACCCAAAGGGGTAATTGGACTTAACTCCGGTTACAGTCTTTCTAGCCAAGTTTGGGATCTAAAGTAATCCAACTTCTAGATTCGTGAGAACTAAGGCCACATATTGAACCATCTAGGTTGTTATGGAGCCATAGCGAAACTCAAGTCAGATAAGAGTTATCGAACGCATAATATAGTCGAGAGCAAACTTGGCCCCCCAAACTCAAATCCAACCCAGCCATAAAATTTTTAAGTTGGACTACAAGCTTAATTAAGCATATAATGTAAGTTAACTTGATTTAGGTTGGGCTAGGTCGGTGCTGTTCAAGCAATTTTTAATTTAAGTTGGTTTGAGATCGATCATAAGTGTATAAAATTTCATATGAGTTACATTTGGATTATGTAGGCTTGGAGGCACTCAAGTTAGGATATATATATATAGATCAAGTATACGTTATATTTTTTTTAGAATTAGATAATAAAGGTTTCATATAAATAATTTGAGCCATTGAATGTGATCTAATATTTCTAAACTATTTACATATAAAAATATCATATCATTCAAAGATTCCAATTACATCAAGTGGTCAAAACATTATGTTATTTAAATTATCTAATTTTTATCACTGATGCATAAGTTAGGGCTTTCAAATTATATAATTTTTGATTTGTAACTAATTTAGATTTATTAAATGAAATCAAATAAATCACCTATGTGAAACCTAGAGTGGATCAAATACCAAGCTAAGCTATACGTTAGTAGGTAGGCTCAATGTTCATACTTAGACTCAACTCAATCTAATCCCAAAACCGAGCATCCCTTTTATCTCCCTAACCTCCGCCCCATTGGTGTGCAATTTAAGAGATTTTTAGTTGCCTAAACTAGTAAAATTTTGGATCAATTTGAGCTAAACTGCGATCAACTCTAATATGCCTATATGTTTGTGTGTATAGGGTTGGGTTGGTTTTTTAATTTTGTTAAGCTTGACCTAATTTTTAGCTTGGGTTTACTTTTTGCCCAGACCCATCTCACAGGATTATTTTTAGAACACAATCCCATAAAATTTTAAGCTAAACTAGGCAAGTCATATGTTTCAATGTCAACTCCAGTGGAGCCCACCATTTAATTTGAAAAAAAAATGTAACTTGATTTAGACCATGTGTTTGCTGTGTATGTCTCTCTCTTATACAAAGATAATAAACCTTATGTGTGTGTATTTATATGCATACATACGTGTTATGTATGTATATTGATAATTTAATTTATAAGGACAACAAGGGATCAAATTGTGGATTTTTATTCTCTCTTAATCAACTTCATTTTTAGGTTACAAATCAAAGAACATGTAAAAGGGCTCATAGCATATTTTCCTTCTCTCAAAAAAATGAGAGGGCTCAGTGTCAATGAATTCTCAACAATTTTTTTCTTTGATTATTGAACAACCCGGTCAGAACTTGGCCATAATAAATAATTCAAGCACTCACTTAAATAAGATAGGTATCCACAAAAGAACATGGGAAGCACAGAATTTATAGGCTTGAAGAGGCAATATAAGGATCAAAATGATAACAAAAGTGACAATATATAACTTGAAGCTCCCAAATCGTTTCAACCAATTTGAAATAAATAGGTTTGAATGAGAGTTTCTAATATTTGGATTGGGCTAACACTAGTCACACTTGGCTCAAATACATAGAAAGGAAACAAGATAACAATTAGTAATTAAGAAAAGAATAAAATAATAAAGCATGCATGCATACATACATACATATAGGACTACACACCAGATATTAAATTTTGATAAATAATTAAAATTAAAAAATTAATTATTATTATCATTATTGTTGTTATTATTTATGTTATTAGTGTTGTTGTGATTGTTATCACTATTAGTATTGTCATTGTTGTTGTCGTCATTATCATTGTTATCATCATTTTTATAATCATTTAAAGTTTATGTGCTACTATTTCATATAAAGTCATCATTATTATCATTATCGTTATTATCAAATCTTATTAAGTGATTTTCTGAATTCTTTAATTTATTTTCTTCTTCAAGAAATAGTAAACAAAATGAGATATCTTCCCACTTTACAATTTATTGAAGTAGGATCATATGTATAGAGATGGAAGGGAAGGACATAAAAAAGACAAAAATTAGAAAGAAAGTAACAAAACAAAGGAAACATGCAGGACTTGCTTAGTCATTACGTTGACTTGTTCCTACTTTTAGAGGTTGGGTTTGGAGCGCATGTTATAGGAGAATTGGTGCTAACACTTCATATACATTATTGACTTCATCTCTATTAGCTTGAGATACAACCATTATTATCATCATTATTTTGATAAGAAGTATGGATTCTTACCATCCATTTATGCACCCATTTGATATTTGGATAGGATACATAAAAATATACAAAAAAAGAGGTTAGGTTTGGGCCACATGGGAGTATGGGTACTAATACTTTATATACATTATTGATCTCATATCTATTAGTTTAATATACAACATTATTATCATCATTATTTTGATAAGAAGCAGGGGTTTGTATCATCCATTTATGCACTCATATGATATATGTACATGATCCATCAAAATATACCCTCAAAAAAAGTCAATTTGTGACCACCACACCATTTTTGCCTCATGCTATCATTGCAATCATAATGATCACCACCAACATTCCATTAGTCATTATCATGACTGCTAATGTAATACCTTAAGCCTATCTATTATTTCAATTAATACGTTACCGGGTTAGATCATATAGCCTTAAAAACTCGAGTCTAAGATAATTCGTAGCAGTAAACTTAAGTTATAAACTTCTCAAACTTTTTTTTTCATTCAATGCAAGACTATTTTGAGATATTACAACCTTTTCTTCTTTATCATACGATATTCTCGTCACATATTATAAGCTAGCTAGCTAGGATTTATCCTAAGTGAAGTCATTGGTGCTATAGAGATGGTTCCATGCTATAGTGAAAACACCACCATTCTATAGATAGTCCTTTCTTATTACTCACCAACTTTTACATATTTGGGTTAACTCTGATACCATTTGTAACAATTCAAACTCACATGTTGACCATATTAACCTATTATCGAACTGGATACATGTGATCTTAAAAACTTGAGTTCAAATTAATTGATAGCGATAAATTTGAGTTATAAGCTCCTCAAACTTTTATTTTCCATCTAATGTGGGACTGTTTTGGGATAATATAACTAATGCTACCATCGTTGCACTATTGCTGCTACTGTTGACATAATCATAGTCACAACTACCACTTTTATTCTAATCACTACCATTTTCAATGACTCACTATAACCATAGAATTTATTTATATGTATTTTTTAAGAATAATTATGCCAAACACATTATAAGTTTTAAAAAAATTGACATATGATAGAACTAAAATTTTGTTTTTTTTTTGTAAAAATAAAAAATTGAAAGTGATAAACAAATACAAAATTAATCAACTTATTTATTTTTATCTCCTTTTAACCTATCTATATCATAGAAGAAATGAATCACCCATGAAACAATATATATGCTCTTGATTACTCATATAAACAAAAAATGATGAGATGACATTTTGTTATGGTCTCCATTTGTTTGGCATATTTACTACCATGAGTTGATACATCCATAAATAAAATTTTGTATCCTATGGACCAAAATACTAGTCATGTTAATCTTATGCAAGCTTGTTCACACATTTCTTACGATATATTCACTCATTTCACTATCATAGGTGTCATTCCTGCAACTATTGGGAAGCTTCAAACCTGAGAATCTTGTACTTGAATGAGAATCAATTCACAGGAGCTCTTCCATCTTCGCTTGGTAACCTAACACAATTGATTCAACTTGATTTACATCAAAATGGTCTTCAAGGAAAAATACCCTCAAGTTTCGAAAACCTACAAAAGCTATTACTCTTGGATCTCTCATACAACAAGCTTAATGGTACTTTTCCAAGAGAAGTCACAGACCTTACTTCCCTAGCACTTTACCTTAACTTATCACATAACTCTTTGACTGGGCCCCTACCATCAAAATTTGATAGACTAAAGAATCTTGAAACATTGGATGTTTCTGAAAATAAATTATCAGGAGATATTCCTGGCACTCTCTCGGAATGTCAGGTCCTGCAGTACCTCTATATGCAAAGCAACCATTTTCAAGGGTCCATTCCTACTACCTTGAGCTCTTTGAATGGCATTATAGTGCTAGATCTTTCTTGCAATAACTTATCTGGGTCTATTCCAGAATCTTTTAAGGGCTTTCGAAATTTGCAGCTTTTAAATCTTTCCTTCAATGATCTTGATGGTCAAATACCCAATGAGAGGATTTTTCTAAATGCAAGTTTGGTGTCAGTCATAGGAAACAAAAAGTTATGTGGAGATAATTATAAGTTAGACTTGCAGCCTTGTCCCAATCAAGAGCTCAGGAAAGCACACAAGCCTTATGCATTCACAGTATTCATTGCAGTTGGAATTTTGATATCTCTAATTATTGTAATCTTTTGTGTTTATTGCCTTTGGAAACCAAGGAGCAAGATATCTTTGCCTCAAGATCCCTTAGAGAGCAATTATCCAAATTATCCAAAGATCTCTTACTCTGAGTTATCTAGAGCAACTGATGGGTTCTCTCTGGCTAATCTAATTGGAAAAGGAACTTTTGGCTCTGTATATAGGGGAATGGTGAATTTTGAACCAAAAGAGGTCGCTATCAAGGTACTCGATCATTATCAACAAGGGTTTTAAAGATCTTTCAAGCAGAATGCAAAATATTAAAAAGCATTCGACATCGAAACCTCCTTAAGATCTTCACCGCCTGCTCTAGTTTCGATCAGAATGGTAACATTTTCTTAGCTCTTATTTTTGAGTTCATGCCAAAGGGGAGTTTGGACAATTGGTTGCACCCAAAAGTGGATGGGGATACTGACTCTCACAAGTTAACCCTTCTTCAAAGATTGAATATAGCAATTGATGTGGCTTCAGCTTTGGACTATCTCCACCACTTCAATGACACACCAATTGTTCATTGTGATTTGAAGCCAAGTAACATCCTTCTCGATAGGGATATGGTTGCTCATTTGTGCGATTTTGGATTGGCAAAATTTTTAATGATCCCTTCCTGTGAGGATTCTTCTCCAAATACAAGCGACACTAGTGGCATAAAAGGATCGATTGGATATGTTGCTCCAGGTAATTCTTTTAGCATATTACTTCAATCAATCAATTACTCTAGAGAATAATTTCAAACTATTAGTACATTATGCTTATATCCTTTTGAGAAGAATAAAATTAGACATATATTAGCTAATCTTTATAATGGGTATTATGCCGAATAATGAAACTTTTACTTTGATCACTATTCTTCATAGATGTGAATTATATTAAACAAAGTCTTTCAGTCAAAGAAAATTTTTATATTAATTAAATTATTCTGAAGCCTAGACATCATTATGGGTGATCGCATCTCATAATACTCATTGTAAGTTTTATTTTAGCTCTTGGCACACCAAAAATAAATATTATATGAGAAAGTTATGGCCTCTAAAACTTGAGATATACAAATGTGTTGTAGATGTAATGAATCTTACTCTAAAACCCTATCCAAATCTACAGAGTAGTTTGAGTGGTCCATAATGGTTCTAGTTATCCTCCTAGATTATTAGGCTACATTGTATTATTCAAAAAAAGAAGGTTGCCATTCAAGGTAAAATAATGGTCCATTAGGTTAAAATTAATTTTTATAATTAAAAAAATCTTTAAAATCCTTTTTTTAGTACAAGTGGGTGATCACACCATTCTAGCATGAGTCAAACCCGATATATCAGAAAATAAAATTTATTTAAGTACAATAGGGCAAGGGTCTCCCTGCTTTCAGCTCCAGAATTCGAGTGATAGGCCATTGATTAAAATCCTCTTTTTAGGGGATGAGCATGAAGACTTTGGAGAGTTTTACGAAGTTGTAACCTTTATAGCACAACAATCCCTTGGTACTACCTTTCTCCACATGATAGTTAAAACCAATATGTAATGGCAAGCACCATATATGCATTTCGTTATAAACTTTTAGCATGGTTTTTTGTTAATTGAATAGCTAAAGAAAATGAGAGTAAATACATCTAGTAAAATAGTTCTATCAAAATGTTAATAAGAAAAAAATGATAGACATGGATCAAATTTAAAGCTAAAAGATGGTAAATTTCTTCATATTCTGCTTCCTCCTTCCTCTTGTCTTCTTTCCTTTTCTTTCCTCTACCTCTTCCACCTACTTTTTTCATAGCCTCTTGTCATCCTCATCACCCAAACCAATGAAGCTCTTTAAGCTTGTATCATTGATTATGCTCACATCCATAATTAGTTCTAGTTTGATAATTAGTTCTAGTTTGATACCCAAAGTACCATCCTAACCATGACTCCCTATCTTGCACTTGACCACTATCACTTATCTTCCATTCCTTTCCTTCTAATGAGTGTTTATGGTAATATTATCCTACAAACAATAGATACACCACTTGCCATAATCAGCCATGTCATGCATCTTCTCTCTCTTAGTTTCTTTTTCTTTAGGTGAAACACAAAATAAATCAGTAAGTCGAGTGCTGATCATCTAGATTGACTCTATATCAAGTAAATCCTATGTTGATTGGGATTAAATGTTGCCAACCTGCTAGTAGGTTAAGTTAGATTTGGGTAAAACCTTTCTGCTAGTGGGTTAAGTTAGATTTGGGTAAAACCTTTATAAATTTAACATAAGATCTTGACCTAACTCAAAATTCATAGCTACCTCTAGATAACATGAATCTTACCACCAAATACTTTAGATGCATCTCTAGAAAGTCATGGATGATTAGGATTTGAAGGAGAGAGAAAAAGAAAAGACCAAATAAATCTTGTTCTCTCACCAAGATATACTCTACATAAAGTTATGATAATGCTTTTCTAGAGTGTACTTTCATAAAGTTTTATCCTTGTATTATTCCAAAATCAATCCCAAAATTTACATAGGCCAAGATAATGGATAATGCAAGTGATTTTGATAACACCAACCTATCTAGAAAAAAATATATAAAAGTCACCACTTTAGATAGTTTAAATTTTATTGATATCATACCTACTACATTTGCTTAATGATTGATGCTTTAATAAGAGAATTTCATGTAACCTTCTTTTAAAAAAATATTTTAGCTATCGATAGACATATCATTGATTTTGTGTTATTAAGTACAAATTTGCTTATTTTATGAGATTCAGTGTTGTTTCTAGATGCTTAAAACTCACACGTTCATTATAATGTCATTTTCCATGTATATCTTCAAATTTTGAAAGCCCTTTATTATCAAATTTAACTATTACATGACCAATTCTTATGGATTCTATTATTTTTATGAAGCCATTTCCTTCTTCTTTTGGTCTTCTTATTAAACTATATATTATGGCACTTGTTTATGTTCTTACATGTGCATTTAAAATATTTGGATTANTGTAACCTTTATAGCACAACAATCCCTTGGTACTACTTTCTCCACATGATAGTTAAAACCAATATGTAATGGCAAGCACCATATATGCATTTCGTTATAAACTTTTAGCATGGTTTTTTGTTAATTGAATAGCTAAAGAAAATGAGAGTAAATACATCTAGTAAAATAGTTCTATCAAAATGTTAATAAGAAAAAAATGATAGACATGGATCAAATTTAAAGCTAAAAGATGGTAAATTTCTTCATATTCTGCTTCCTCCTTCCTCTTGTCTTCTTTCCTTTTCTTTCCTCTACCTCTTCCACCTACTTTTTTCATAGCCTCTTGTCATCCTCATCACCCAAACCAATGAAGCTCTTTAAGCTTGTATCATTGATTATGCTCACATCCATAATTAGTTCTAGTTTGATAATTAGTTCTAGTTTGATACCCAAAGTACCATCTTAACCATGACTCCCTATCTTGCACTTGACCACTATCACTTATCTTCCATTCCTTTCCTTCTAATGAGTGTTTATGGTAATATTATCCTACAAACAATAGATACACCACTTGCCATAATCAGCCATGTCATGCATCTTCTCTCTCTTAGTTTCTTTTTCTTTAGGTGAAACACAAAATAAATCAGTAAGTCGAGTGCTGATCATCTAGATTGACTCTATATCAAGTAAATCCTATGTTGATTGGGATTAAATGTTGCCAACCTGCTAGTAGGTTAAGTTAGATTTGGGTAAAACCTTTCTGCTAGTGGGTTAAGTTAGATTTGGGTAAAACCTTTATAAATTTAACATAAGATCTTGACCTAACTCAAAATTCATAGCTACCTCTAGATAACATGAATCTTACCACCAAATACTTTAGATGCATCTCTAGAAAGTCATGGATGATTAGGATTTAGGAGAGAGAAAAAGAAAAGACCAAATAAATCTTGTTCTCTCACCAAGATATACTCTACATAAAGTTATGATAATGCTTTTCTAGAGTGTACTTTCATAAAGTTTTATCCTTGTATTATTCCAAAATCAATCCCAAAATTTACATAGGCCAAGATAATGGATAATGCAAGTGATTTTGATAACACCAACCTATCTAGAAAAAAATATATAAAAGTCACCACTTTAGATAGTTTAAATTTTATTGATATCATACCTACTACATTTGCTTAATGATTGATGCTTTAATAAGAGAATTTCATGTAACCTTCTTTTAAAAAAATATTTTAGCTATCGATAGACATATCATTGATTTTGTGTTATTAAGTACAAATTTGCTTATTTTATGAGATTCAGTGTTGTTTCTAGATGCTTAAAACTCACACGTTCATTATAATGTCATTTTCCATGTATATCTTCAAATTTTGAAAGCCCTTTATTATCAAATTTAACTATTACATGACCAATTCTTATGGATTCTATTATTTTTATGAAGCCATTTCCTTCTTCTTTTGGTCTTCTTATTAAACTATATATTATGGCACTTGTTTATGTTCTTACATGTGCATTTAAAATATTTGGATTATCTATAAAGATGAAGGGGCACAACATTACAATAATAATTTTAGTGAAATAATGGCGCTTTGACACCAAATAATAGGAGAAGAAAAAAATAAGAACATATTTAATTTTCAACAAGAAATATTAAGATAGAAAGTAGAGACAAAGATTTATTTTTTAAAAAAAAGCCATCAAAATTTGTGTGAAATCCACCATGCTAAATTAATAACTTCAAATACTAGAACATAGAAGCATTCTTCATCACACTTTAGCTCTCTATATAAATATATCTTAATAAAATTTATCTAAAATCACTTCTGGCTCTTACCCTACATTGAACTAAAAGACTCCTCATGAGGCTATAATTTCAAAATAAAAAGAAAACTATAACTTGATGTAGAGAATATAGATTTTTGCTAATGTAAAATAATGTATTAACTATGGACCTTGAAAAGATTCCTCCAACAAGTCTAGAGTCACCAAACTTTGATTTTTGTTTTGTCTTCCTATCATGATACACTACCTAAGTTTCTCTTTCATATTCTAAAAGAAAAATGAAAAGATGCTACTTGAACTTATACAATATAACATAATTTGGTATTAAGAGTAGAAATTCAATGTGCCCTACAAAGTATGAACCTAAACCATTTTGACACATTATATCTATTAAGAACACAAATGGCAATTACATTTAGAATTAATACCCCAGGATGTCTCAAAAATATCATTGGATATGCCTGGATTGGTTTTGGTTACTTCCAATAGGTCTAGACAAGAATTAAGGGTAAGATCCTCTATATGTATGACCCTATTATACATAAAAATTTCTAGAGACTATAACTTTCTCAAATGTCTACTTTTAATTACTTTATAATATAAGTTGCAACAATATTTGAGATCTAAAATAGGCCAATCAAAGTACAATTTTCTTTAGAGGTAAACTTTGATGGGCATATCTTCAATTTAGAAGTCAAAGATGTCATTCCTCGACTATTATCACCTTAATTTAATTTCATCATTATGATTTAAAAACTTTCATCTATTTTAAATAGGCAAGGAATTTAACCAAGATTTGGAAATTGAAATTTTATTAAGATAATAAAGGCATTGTAGATCATTTTGATTAATACTTAATTATGAAGGCAAAAAGGGTATGATAAGCTAATTTTAAATTCCTTTTGATTTTATATTCTCTTTTGCAAGAGGTCTGAGTTGAGCAAAATGAAGGAATAGTTTGCTTTTCTTGGATCGAAATAGAATACAAAATACAGCCAAATGAAACCTATAAATGTTAAAATCAATAAATAGTATAACAACTATTATCTTAAATAATAAATCTAGTCACTTTTACTATATTAAAAATAAATAGCACATGCTTTGATCTTACTTATAAATAACGTAACAAGGCAAACTTGGTAATAAATAAAAGCCATTCCTAGTTGCACCAACACATGATAAAAAGGGATTTATGTAAGTCATGTGATCAATACAATACAAATATAAATGAAAAAAACTAAGGGTTGAGAGAACACCTTTCGGTTTTAAGGAATCTACCATGAAAACAATAATGATTTATGTCCATATAAAATCCATTAATAAATTTCTAGCTATGGCTTCAACAAATACGTGCAAACCATTATTTTTTGATATTCCACTTCTTCCAACTTGCAATGGCATACTTAAATAATTTTTAAAGATCTTAGTGATATATTACCAATAAATTCCCAATCTAACAATGTAATTTGATTTTATAAATATAGCATGACATAATTTGAGATCTAGTATACTAGTTATTTTCAACTACATAAAAATATGTGTTTTGTTCTAAATATAAGTATCCTTTAATATTAGGAGACTATTACATAAGAATCAAAATATTGCTATTAAAATTCAGGCTCCTATTTCTTTTGTTTGAAATGTCTAATTGCTCTATCTACCTTTTCCTAATGCCAAAGAGTATTTGCCTCTCTAACAAACTCTTCTTTATTTAGTAAATAATAATTCTAAAATAATATGTAAATTAAAATATATAAAAAGAGAAATCTCCAATCTTTATGAATGACTTTTCCTTCATGAACCATATTTATGTCAACAATGGATAATGGTCATAGTTTCAAAAGGTTTAATTAAGTATCAAAAATTTACTTGTGATGCTGAACAAAAATTTATTTTTATCATGCATGTGAATGGAAGAATATGGCATGGGTAGCAAAGTGTCTACTGAAGGGGACGTGTACAGTTATGGAGTGCTGTTACTAGAAATGTTTACTAAAAGAAGACCTACAGATGATGCATTTAAGAATGGTTTAAATCTTCATAATTATGTTAAGATGGCATATCCTAATCATGTGATAAATGTCGTCGACCCTGCATTATTCTTACACAAAGAGAATGGAGAGAAGGCACTAAATTGCTTGGGGTTAGTCATTGAAATAGGCCTTTTGTGCTCAAAAAAATCACCAAAAAAGCGAATGAAGATGGGAGATGTCATCAAACATATGCATGTTGCTAAGAAGTCATTTTTAGGAGATGCATCTAATAAGAGGCCAAAATATCTTGATTGAACAATTATGGTTATTTTATAAGGATTATTATATTTGTTAGTAAAGATGTTGTATAGCAATGAATATTACAAAGTAGTGAATTGTAAAAGTCATTATATGAGTTGCAATGCATATGATAATCATGTAGTGACATTATGCTTGAATAACTTTACATGAGAAAAGAAAGTTATTATTTTATAGTTACATAAAATCAGTCCCTAATAAATGTTAGCCTTTTTACATTACTGTTCGAACATATGGGCACATTTGTGCATGATAATTGAAACATGGCACTAAAGGTGGAAGACAACTAAACTATGTATTTGTTTATATACTGAGTTATTCCAAGGAACTCCTTAATCATTTTTTATTTTAAGGAAGTAATTAACATATATCCATGATTACTTTCACTTACACTGAAATGATCATAATAATTTTAATGGGTGATAACAAAGTTCAGTAATTTCCATCAACTAACATAGAAACTAAACTATTTATTTGGTTTAGCTAGAGGGTGTGTTTGGTATTATTTAAAAAATATTTTATAACTTTGAAAACAAAAAATATTTTAAAAAATAAGTATTTGGTGTATCTGAAAGCTGCTTCTAAAAGAAGTCAAAAAATATTTTTAGGAGAAGGAAGAAAGTCCATCTTTTGACTTATCTTTTTTTTATAAAGTAGAACTATCATTAAACAAGCTCAAATTCTATTTTAGAGCCACTTAAAAATTTTCTTTGAATGAATTAAGTGCTCCTCTAGACTTTAAAAAATAACAATACATTCAAGGCAAAAAGATGCAATAAAGTCCTTTCCATCATTCTTCCTATGACTTAATTTTAGGATACATATATGATGGGCAACTACATTAGAGTTTCGATTAGAGTTATCCACTTGTTATCAAGTAAAGACATTTTATTGTTCTATAAAAATCAGTTCAAGTCTCAAGGCATCATGGGAGGCCATGAATTTCAACTCTTAGTATATGTTGTAGTATTTACATTTGTGAGCTCAAAGTAATTAAGTCCAAGCTCAAGGTTTGATATACTTTTTATAGATTTTTCCATTTCTAAAATTTTTGAAATTATGATGGATTTTTGAAATTTGTAGTTTTTAAAATGTATACATTTTAATTTCTTTTAAATTCACATTTTTTTTGAAATTATTCAAAAGAGAAAAAAATGTTTATGAAATGCTTTTACAATCAATTAAGTTTTTTTAAGGTATTAATTTTTCCTCCTCTCATCCCATGGGTCGAAGATCATGCTTAAGTGGATCAGGGTTTGCCCCTAGTTCTATATTATTCACCATTTACAATTTTTGTACAAACTTATGGCCAAGTGAATGATATAGATCATGTTCTATCAAAGCTTCTGAATTTCTAAATATTCTTCCACCTTTATGTCTTCAAGGAGAATCTTATAAACATATAATACTTTGATTCTATTAAAAGATCAAATTTTCATCGGTAAGTTACTCTCAAAACTCATAAATTACTTTTTAATAGTTGATAAATAAAGACAAGAATGTTGCCTAATGAAAGGATTAGGTTGAATACTAATGGGTAATTGGAAGTAATTGGAAGATAGTTATGATATTCACAACAATGGAGTAATGAGAGTTGGGAATGGAACACTCAATGTGCATGGCAAAGGATAATGAGATAAACTCATGGAATATGATCATTATATATGAATCTAACATGAAAAAAGAATTGCCATTGCATTTATTCAATGGATCATGAGATGGATCAAAATTGAAGTCAAATAATTAAAAATTGGCAAGACATGCTATTAGAGACAAAAGGCAATATTGAAAGAAGAAGAGTTACTCAATGCATGATGATAAGGTCCATATATGTTAGTAGTATAAGCAAGAGAAAGGCTATCAATGATAAAGTTTATTGAAGAAAAAGGCAAGCATGGCTACTACTTTTACTTCAAGTAGCGATGAGATAAAGGATGTCTCATTCAACTAAAGAAGAAAATTGCTCAACTCATTGAGCTCGTATATCGATCGATCGACAATATCTTCAACTCAAGCACAATGAACTTCTATAGCAAATCCATTCTTCAATATTTGAAGATAAGAACATATAATCTAGTGATCGAGGAGAATAAGTAATTTATAGGGTACTCAAATTCCTCCTCTTCAACCTTTCAAAGTTGAAGCTTGAATCAAAATTCCTAAATATAATGACATTTTCAATGCAGCAAAGTGAGACAATTAGCTAGAATGGTTAAGAGATCTATTTTACTATTGATAGATGTATTATATTTAAATGGTAGCTTTTGCCTATCTCAAGCTTTCCAACCATGCTATTACTTGTTTTATGAGGAATAATAAAACCACCAATATTGTATGGAGAAAATTTAAGAGTCTAGTTAAAAATAATTCCACCTAATTGATCATGAAGAAAAACATGCATGGATTAAGTGGCACCACCAGCAACATAAGTACAATCATTCTATCCATAACTATTCCACTTAGTTCCACTACCTCACTCAAGATCTCTACCAATGATCAAGTGGTCTTTAAGAAGTTTGTCAGATGTCTCTATAAAAGTATCTAGATGAAGCTAAAGCTCTTCAAAGTTGGTGACATCAATGAAGCTAAAATGAAGGGCATGCAAATCAAGGAGAAGAACCGGCCTAGGAAAGGCAAAAAGGGTGATGAATTTAAGAAATATAATTAAAAACCAAGCTAAAATGAGGGTAAGAAACAATCCAATATAATTCAAAAAGTTATTGTAATCATTGAGGACCAATAGACATAATAATGAGAAGTATTGCAAGCTTTATTCTTAGCCATAGCAAGAAAGAGAAAAAAAGAAGAAGAAAAAAACAAGAAAAAGACAAAAGAATATATTGCCCAGATATAGCAACCCAAGAGGAAGGTGAATTGGGTAATTAAAAATTAATTACAGGCGCAGATATGTGCTTAACACTAATTTAAATTTAATTGGCAGCGGTGTAGTGAAGTGCACAGAACAATAACACAGAGAATCAAGCAACCACAAACACAAGAGAGTTTATAGTGGTTCGGTGCCAAACTCAGCACCTACGTCCACTCCCCAAAAACTCTTTGGAAATTTACTCCAATCGTATCACAACGATTACAACCTCTAGCCTTCCCCGGCTACCCTCTTGTTTATACGGCACAAGGCAGCCAAACTTCTAGCCTTACCCGGCTAGTCCTCTTGTTTAACGGCACAAGGAAGCCAACCCCTAGCCTTACCCGGTTAGTCCTCTTGTTTAACGGCACAAGGAAGCCAACAAGAACCAAGGGTTAACTCTAACCTTTTTACAAATGTTCAGAATAGATAAGAACAAGTAGCTCCTACAATGAGCAAATATTCAAGAAATACTTTATAATTTTTGTAGTAAATATTTAGCAATAAATGAAGAAGCTCTGAGGTAGCTGAAGCTTTGAATGCTTGAAGGCTTTAATGGTTCTGGACAACTTTGAGCAATGAATGATATTCAAGATTTGTCAACATCAATGCACAGCAACTTGCTTTTCAACACTCCGAAAAATATGCAATAAAAGCTCTTTTTTCTTAGATTTCTTTCTCTTCTTTTTCTCTTTCAGATTTGTCATTTTGTTCTTCTAATCTCAACTATTTAAAGCATTCCAACATCAAAAATATCCGTTAGACACATTTGAAATAAATGGAAAAAAAAACGGAAAGAAAAGATAACCGTTGAGATTATTTTCCTTAAGCATTGAATGCACTGAATCCATTTGAGGAAGGAAGATCTCTGTCATAATCCAAGAGATAAAAAGTTAGTATAGCTGAAAATAGAAATTAATTAAAGAAGAGTGAGAGCAAGAGAGAGAGCACGCCTAAAATAACAATGAGGTAGCTGACTGGAATTAATTCCAGGTAGCTAAATGCTTGAAGACGCTTGGGCAAGATGAAGTAGAAAAGCTACAAGCTAGCTAATCAGCTAGCTAATTTTGAAAGCTTCACGACAAGAGGGAAGAGCATCAGATTCAATAGATAATAGTTAGCTCTCCAGCTAACTATCCACAAAGAACACACGGTTTGAAGCTCATCCCAGGGAAAAGTAGTTAGCTCCTTAGCTAGCTAACCAAAAATTCACATGGCCAGGAGCACAATCCAAAAAGCACTAGTTAGCTCTCTAGCTAACTAAGCCAAAAAGTAGTTAGCTCTCTAGCTAACTAAGTAAGAAGTAGTGTCACACCCCAGACCCAATGTGGGATCTAGGGTGGCAACCCGCCGAATGCCCGGCATGCAAGGCATCCTATAGTAATCCAATTTATTCAAAAAGATATTACCACTATGTCATTCAGAGTCAATAACTTTAGTACAAGCCATAATTATGAGTTTTGGGCTATATGCCCATCATACATAAATTAATGGGGTTACAACAAAATATTGAATCTTAATTTATTCTGATAGAAGCTCCAACTACCCCAAATCCTATTCTTCAGTCTTAGCTCTGAAAAATATTATGAGATTTATATGAGCTCACACTCAATAAGCAAGCCTAATATAATATGATTCATTAATCATTTGAAGATATTATCAAATCAAATCAACTTTTCGACAATAAGCTTCCCATTTCAAATACATTCATCATGTTATCAAATATGCATGTCATTTGCTTAAAATAATTTTGGAAGCTTATTCATACAATAAATGCCAAAATATGCAATGTAAACAAACCCACTGTATTTATAATTCCTTATGTGTCCCACGGCCCTACAACACCCATAGTGTATCACTCTTTAATGTCCCTAAGAGGAAGGGTCCTGTACCAGCATTATGCCATATATCATAATCAATCATAATATATCCTCTAGATGTATGTCCTCCACATATCTTCCTCTGTGAAGGTGGGTTTTATATCACTTGGCATTTCACATCATTTCACATCATATGAGAACCGCGGCGACACATATCATCATATTTGCATGTAGCACATCATGCATCAGCATAAGCTTTTCATGTCACATATAGTGGTTCGTACATTCATAGCATAAAAATACATCAATAATACTAGTATATTTTACAAAGCCAAAATAATCACATCATTCAAATTTTGCACATTTATAATCCATTACTTTGCAAAATATTAGCAATCACATATAATTATAACAGATACCCCATTGTATACTGTGGCACTATTTATCAAATTAAATAGCAAAATTTCATTTTGTCTCATTTTATAAATATGCATATAGCTATAAATCCAAAGATTTATATATTAAATAATTTATGAAATCATGATAATTAGCTTACTTACCTCAGTACGTAAATCTCAAACTGTAAACCAGCTATTTGGACATCTGGGTACCTACAGCATCATTTTACACAATTAAGTCTCTAAAATTTGAATAATAAAGCGTCCCTTAAATTCTACCCTAAACTAATCTAGGCCCAACTTTGGGCTTGAATATTTCTCAATATATATGCCCAATTGGGGAAATAAAAATATCCCAAGAAATGAGGATCAACATGATCCGGATCATATTTTTATTTCTCCATTCCGATCCAATACAGGACCAAAACACAACCCAAAAATGGCTCATGAGCCGGCCCAACAGGGCCCAAATCCCAAACGGCCCACAAGGGCCCACGAGTCATCTTCCTCCCGCCTCCCTGTTTCACCCGAAACAGGGAAAGCTGTGCCGCGGCCAGGGCCTCCGCCGGCCTCCCTTCCCAGGTGGTCCACCGTCGATGACCGCCCAAAGCCGATCGCCGCCGCGGCCGACTCCCCCGTCTCTCTCTTTCCCTCTTTCTCTTTCTTTTTCTCCCTCACTGTCCGTGGCTTGGAGTTGTGCCGATGGCACGGCCGGCCACCATGGCCAGCTGGACCTCCACCAGACGCTGCCCCGGTGCCGGTGGAGTCGTCGTTCCCAGCCCGGGTCCGGTGAGCCGGCGGGCACTCCGTCGGGCCCGAACCAAGCCGTGGATCGGCTTGGTTCCATAAGAAGGGAGGGCCGCCCGACGGCCCTCCAGCGCCCCACTCCGGCCGCCTCGAGCGGCCGGGCTCTCCTCCTCTCTCCCTCCTCTGGCCGTCTCGAGTGGCCGGGCACAGTAACAGAAGGAACTCCTCCGTTCTCCCTCTATCTCCTCTCACTGTCACTCTCTTTCTCCCGTTGAGGTAGATGGAGGGGAGGGGCTATGGCACGGTGGCGAGGGGGTTTCTCCCCCCCCCATTTATAGTGGCGAGGGGAGGACCAGCCCTCCCCTGTGCTCATGTGAAGAGGGGAGCCAATGTGCCCCCCTTCCTTGACGATGAAAGCCGCCCATGTCTTGTACACGGGTGGCGTCGTAGGGGAAACAGGGGTTTCACATCCTCTCTCTTATAAAAATTTCGGCCTCGAAATTGATGTACTTCATATAACATTTAGGATCCAAAGCTTTGATCATATAATTAATCTTCTTTCCATTTATATGCTATGTTACAAATAATTGGGGATATTTCTCTTTAATTTCCTCCGCAAGCTCCCAAGTAGCTTCCTCTCAGAATGGTTACTCCACTAAACCTTGACATAGGGAATAATACGCCATCTTAAAACTTGATCCTTGCGATCCACAATACACACACAAGATGCTCCTCATATGTTAGATCCTTCCTTAACTGCATGGGCTCAAATTCTATCACATGGCTGGGGTCAGAAATGTACCTCCTCAATATGGATACATGAAATACATTGTGTACCCCAAAGAGTGCCGGAGGTAATGCCAAGCTATAAGCTACCTCTCCTACTTTACTCAGAATCTCAAATGGCCCAATGTATCGTACACTCAATTTACCTCTAAGCTCAAATTTCAACACATCTTTAGTTGGTAAAACTTTCAAATGATCTCCAATTTGAAATTTCAAATCTCTCCTTTTAATATCAACATACACATTTCTATTAAATCTAAGCTATGCAAGGCCGCTTCTTAATTATCTGCACTTTTCATAGTTGCTAAATCAACTCAGGATCCAATAATTCTCTCTCTAACTTTATCCCAACACGAAGGAGATCTACACCTCATATTGTAAAAAGCTCAAATGGGTCCATTAGTATTGGCTCAATAACCTTTATAAGAAGTAATTTTACAGAGGGTAAGATGCTATCTCAAGCACCTCCTAAATCCATCACCTAGGCTTGCAACATTTCCTCTAAAAATTAAATGGTTCTTTCAGACTATCCGCCAAGCCTTACAAAAATTTCTCCATTGAAAAAATGAGTCTAATAGATTTAGACTCAATTTAATCAGTTTACCATTGCACCGGATATAAGATAGTCTTCTTCAAGTGCTCTGCAACTTCTAAATATGCCATTAATCATTACGACACTTATTTTTAATTTTTGATTAAATCATCATAACATACTTGGTTTCACTCTTGAATACTTCAAGCTAACATCAATGAGCATCAAGGTAATAACTCAGACATCTTTTATAATTATCATAATTAACTAATTCAATTCCTTTGAATATCTCAAAGTGACCTCACTGATCTAGCTCAGATGGGATGCATGGCTTATAAGGCCTATAGAGATTAAAAATGTGCTTACCACCCAAAAGATACATTTAGAAAATTATAGTAATCTCTCTTTGATTTGAAAGTGATATTAGATGTATCCTCAGCCATCTTACATAATTGATCAAAAATAAAATCATCTCCTTCCTTTTTCCTTGAAAAGATTCAAGCCACTTATGGCTGATTAACAATTTATCCATTCTGGGTAAAAATACCTACTTAGAACCACGAAGAGAGGCATGGTAAGTAGGCATGACAGATTAGTGTTCTACCATCTTGATTCAGGAATCTATTAACATATGCAAATCCTCATAAAATTCTTTATCAATGGAATTTATCTTATTCTTATCACTGCTAAGAATCTTTCACTTTCTACCTTCAAAACATTTGAATATTCATAACCAAAATCAATCCCAATGATTCACAGGGTCTACATGAACATTAATCATCTCAAAGCTCAAGATCTTATATTCTTCCTAAATAATCCATTGTGACACTACGTAGTCAACCATTTCAATAATATCAGTATCAATCATCTTGATAACCAACAAATTAGCCTTGAACATGCAATTTTAATAATGCAAGTCCTCTTAGTAAAATCCACTCTATATATATCCGCATTCAAATTCAGATTTAATAATGCAAAATTTAAACATTTACTAAATCAAAATATGAAAATGTCACATTGTCATCAATTGCAACTTCCAACTATTGCATAATATTCCATTTATTCATCTACCTTGTATTGCATGTTAAATTAAAGTCTCATGTACCCATGTTCTCTAAGGGTCTAAAACTATTGTTGGCTATTCCCAACCAAGCCCACGTAGCCAGAACCTCCAGGAGTCACTTGGTCTCCCGACTGGCCAAGGTCACTAAACCAGAAGCCCTCATCATGTCACTGACTTCTTGTGTGATAGGGTATTATTAATTTCTGCAAGGGCTAAAGTCCAGTAAACATCTTTATAGACTCCTAAATTTTAGGCTCTCAAAACACATTTACTTAAAATCATCTTAGAGTTATTACCCTTCCAGTGTCATTCTACTACTTTGCCTAGTGTCATCATGTGTTTGTCCCTAAGGTCAAACCTAGGCTCTGATACCATAAAAGCTGTCACGCCCCAGACCCAATGTGGGATCTAGGGGTGGCAACCCGCCGCATGCCCGGCATGCAAGGCGTCATGTAGCAATCCAATTTATTCAAAAAGATATTACCACTATGTCATTCAGAGTCAATAACTTTAGTACAAGCCATAATTATGAGTTTTGGGCTATATGCCCATCATACATAAATCAATGGGGTTACAACAAAATGTTGGATCTTAATTTACTCTGACAGAAGCTCCAACTACCCAAATCCTATTCTTCAGTCTTGTGGCTCTAAAAAATATTGTGAGATTTGTATGAGTTCACACTCAATAAGCAAGCCTAATATATATAATCCATTAATCATTTAAAGATATTATCAAATCAAATCAACTTTTTGACAATAAGCTTCCCATTTCAAATACATTCATCATGTTATCAAACGTGTATGTCATTTGCTTAAAATAATTTTGGAAGCTTATTCATACAATAAATGCCGAAATATGCAATGTAAACAAACCCACTATATTTATAATTCCTTATATGTTCCACGGCCCTACAATACCCATCTGGTGTATCACTCTTTAATATCCCCTAAGAGGAAGGGTCCTGGTACCAGCATTATGCTATATATCATAATCAATCACAACACATCCTCTAGATGTGTGTCCTCTATATATCTTCTCCTGTGGAGGTGGGTCCCGTATTACTTGGCATTTCACATTATTTTACATTATATGAAAACTACGGCGACACATATCGTCATTATATTTGCATGTAGCACATCATGCATCAGCATAAGCTTCTCATGTCACATATACAGTGGTTTGTACATTTATAGCATAAAAATACATCAATAATACCAGTATATTTTACAAAGCCAAAATAATCACATTATTCAAACTTTGCACATTTATAATCCATTACTTTGTAAAATATTAGCAATCACATATAATTATAACAGATACCCCATTGTATACTCGTAGCACTATTTATCAAATTAAATAGCAAAATTCCATTTTGTCTCATTTCATAAATATGCATATAGCTATAAATCCAAATATTTATATATTAAATAATTTATGAAATCATGATAATTAGCTTACTTATCTCAATACACAAATCCCAAACTGTAAACCAGCTAATTGGATATCTGGGTACCTACAGCATCATTTTACACAATTAAGTCTCTAAAATTTGAATAATAAAGCCTCCCTTAAATTCTATCCTAAACTAATCCTGGGCCCAACTTTGGGCTTGAATATTTCTCAATATATATGCTCAATTGGAAAAATAAAAATATCCCAAGAAACTAGGATCAACACTGATCCAGGCCATATTTTTATTTCTCCTTCTCGGCCCAATACAGGGTCCAAAATGCACCCCAAAAATGGCTCATGAGCCGGCCCAACAGGGCCCAAAACCCAAACGGCCCACAAGGACCCACGAGTCATCTTCCTCCTGCCTCCCCTATTTTACCTGAATCAGGGGAAGGCTATACCAGTGGCCAGGGCCACCACCGGCCTCCCTCCCCAGGTGGCCCGACCTTCGATGACCGGCCCGGAGTCGATTGCCGCCGCGGCCGACTCCCCCGTCTCTCTCTTTCCCTCTTTTCTCTCTTTTTCTTCCTCACTTTTTGTGGCTAGGAGTTGTGCCAATGGCACGGCCGGCCACCATGGCCTGCCGAACCTCCACCAGACACTGCCCCAGCGCCGGTGGAGGTCGCCATTCGCAGCCCGGGCCCAGCGAGCCGGTGAGGACTCTGACGTGCCCAAACCAAGCCATGGACCGGCTTGGTTCCATAAGAAGGGAGGGCCGTCCGGTGGCCCTCTAGCGCCCCACTCTGGCCGCCTCGAGCGGCCGGACTCTCCTTCTCTCACCCTCCTTCGGCCGTCTCGAGCGGCAGGGCACAATAACAGGAGGAACTTCTCCCGTTCTCCCTCTGTCTCCTCTCACTTGATGGGAATTATGTATACAAGATATGAATCAAATTCATATAAACATTGCAGAAGATATAATATAAAATTCCTAGATGCCCAGGATCCTTAGGAACAGATTCATTAAATCTCAAATAAAATCAAATTTTATTCATACCTGAGTCCTTTATCGATGTAGATAAGGATGAAGCCGGTTAATCCTTTGCCACTAGCCGTCCATGTGTCCAGCCTCTAACAGTGATCCACGCAGAGAAGAGGGGATGAAGACCTCTAAGGTATGAAGATAACACTACGAGAGAGAGGGGTGCTAGCACCTCTTGAATCCCCTTACAGAAAATATCTTTGAAGAAAGATCTAATATTTTTCTTCTCATGCTCTACCTTCCTAGTAAGAAGGAACCATATTTATAAGGTGAAAAGGAAACGTTCCAAGGAAGAAGAAGAGACCTCTTTTCATGGTAACGTCATGGTAACGTTAATCCAAAGAAATAGAAGAAACTCCCATTTTCATGGTAACATCATGGTAACATTAATCCAAGGAAACGAAAGAAACTCTCATTCTCATGGTAACGTTAATCCAAGTGTCACAATCTCAGCCCTTAAAATTAGGAGTTGGTTATCTCATAACTACATGCCCCAATTTGTACGTGTTCATCATCGAACCGTAGAGATTTATCATGCCTCATCCCATGGGCATGATTCCATCCTCACATGGCTGAGATTGGCCATCCATACCTAAATAATCAGAGCCATCCATCACATGGATCAAGTCATATTTGGGTATCCAATTATTTGTTCATCATATGCACAAATAATTTCTCCTTAACATTCCTTCTACTATAATGGATCATATCCATTATTATTATATCTTCTTTAAATTGGGTCTCACCTAATTATTTAATTGATCATCTTATCTGAATTAAATCTAATTTAATTCTCATTTTAATTCATCCAAAATTCTCCTTAATGCGTGTGACCCATTAGATCCTTTAACATGTTGGCAATCATCATGTCCTAATCATAGAACCTAGGAATGATTGAACAACTCTTTGTCCAAGTCACCAACATGATTATAGATCATGAGAGGCCTCTAGCAAAGCATCATGACCACCCAACTGGTAAAGGTTTTGTTGACGTGACCATCAATACCTGTCCATGAACGGTTATCGTATAATCAAATCCTTTCATCACATATCCCAGATCAATCAGTGGTATGGAATGTGTCAACCCTGTAATTGATCTTTGTTTACTTAATCTCAGGAAAAATTGACTCATATGAATTAGAACTTCGAAACCATTTTGAATTCCAACTCAACCTTGCAAGGATTTAACAATCAATTTAATCCATCAAGTGGCCGTGGGATATAACCCTTTATATCAAGGGAGACGAATTATGTCTTGATCAAACACCATCTTCATGTGCTTCATGTCATACCCAACCAACACCATATTTGCCACCCATGGCTAGAGCGACGTTTGGATGCCGTCAAGGCATGACATTCCACACATGAGATGCAATGAAGATCTCAAGTCAAAGGATCACTCACACCACTGTCATTAGAGATCAACCATCGACACTATATAGAATATCCATATGGGATCTCTGTACAGGTCATCCAATGCATCATTACAATAACGAGCATCCATACACCTATCCAAGTATCTTCATACTTCAGCTTATGAAATCAGCTACTCACCTCAAGGGTGAGGATATGCAATGTGTGCTAGTCTCATGGTGTTCGATGGTGTCCAGTCCCATCTACACATCGACTAGGGAAGTTTAAAGAATCGAACCATAACGTGCAATTTGAATCTCACAATTTATAATCTCGATTACAAATTCCATATACACGATTTACATTCTTTTGGACTTTATCTCATAGATAAATATATCAAATAAAAGATATATGGATAGATAAAGAAACCATTTTATTTGATTTGTATTCATAAAATGTATACAGCATTCAATCAAATTGGATCTAGGGCATGCACTAACTATCTTCCACTTGCACTAGAGCCATTCACCCATGTATTTAATATCGAATGACTTAACATGATTATCATGCTTTTGCTGCGACAGGGCTTTAGTGAGCGGATCAGCTACATTATCCTCAATGGGGACTTGTTTTATTTTTACATCATTTCTATCAATAATCTCTCTAATTACATGGTATCTCCTGAGTACATATTTGGACCTCTGATGAGACCTTGGCTCCTTAGCTTACGCAATAGCTCCATTGTTGTCACAATACAAGTGTACTGGATCAGCAATGCTTGGAACCACACCAAGTTCAGTGATGAACTTTTTGATCCAAACCGCTTCTTTGGCTGCATCCGATACTGCAATGTACTCGGCTTCGGTCGTAGAGTCGGCAGTCGTCTCCTGCTTGAAACTTTTCCAGCTGACTACACCGCCATTGAGTGTAAAAATATAGTCTGATTGAGATGTGTAGTCATCTTTATCAGACTGAAAACTAGAATCCGTATAACCCTGAACTATGAGTTCGGGTCCTCCATAAACCAAGAACATATCCTTAGTCCTTCGTAAGTACTTAAGGATATTCTTGATGGCCATCCAATGTTTCTCACCAGGGTTTGCTTGATATGTACTAGTGATACTCAATGCATAAGAAACATCATGTCTCATACATAGCATCGCATACATGATGGATCCGATTGCTGAGGCATATGAAATTCTATTCATGTGCTCTCTCTCCATTTGGGTCCTATGACTCATGTCCTTGGAGAGATGTATTCCATGTGATACCGGTAGGAATCCCTTCTTGGATTCCTCCATGCTAAACTATTTTAGCACTTTATCTATGTATGTTGATTGGGACAATCCAAGCAACCTTCTAAATCTATCTCTATAGATCTTAATACCCAGTATGTAGGCTGCTTCTCCCAAATCTTTTATGGAGAACTTGCTGGACAACCATTCCTTCACTTCTTGCAGCAAGGATGCATTATTTCCTATCAATAATATGTCATCTACATATAATATCAGAAAAATAATAACACTCTCACTAACCTTCTTGTACACACATGGATCATCCTTATTTTTGATAAAATCAAACTTTTTTATTGTTTCATCAAAATGGATGTTCCAACTTCTAGAGGCTTGCTTAAGTCCATAAATGGACCTTTGCAGCTTGCATACCTTTTGAGAATCAATGGACTCAAAACCCTCAGGTTGTATCATATATACATCCTCTACTAAATCACCATTTAGAAAGGCGGTCTTGACATCCATTTGCCATATCTCATAATCGTAATAGGCTGCAATTGCAAGCAAAATCCTTATGGACTTAAGCATGGCTACGAGAGAAAAGGTTTCATTAAAGTCAACACCTTGCCTTTGCTTATAACCTTTTGCAACTAGCCTCGCCTTATAGGTAATCACATTACCATCCATGTCTGTCTTCTTCTTGAAGACCCATTTGCACCCAATGGATTTTATCCCTTCAGGTGGATCAACCAAAGTCCATACTTGGTTGTCGTACATGAAGTCCATTTCAGACTTCATGGCTTCAAGCCATCTCTTGGAGTTAATGTCACAAATTGCTTCCTCGTAGTTAGTAGGCTCATCATCTTCTATAAGAAATCCATATCTCTCAGGAATATGATGTGTTCTACTAGACCTACGTAGCTAATGTGTACTTGGAGCTACCTGTGGCTCCATCATTTCTGATAGAGGCTCAGTAAATGTTGCCTGAATATGAGTTGAGTCTCCTCCTCAACTCCCACTGCATTTGACATTTACTCCATGTCATCTAACCGGTCTATGTCAATTTGTGGTTCTTGAGTTTCACTAATCACAATATTTCTTCCACTGCCATTTCTTAGAAAAATCTCATTCTCTAGGAATATGGCTTGCCTTGAGACAAAAACCTTTTGCTCGAGTGGATGGTAGAAGTAATATCCTTTTGTTTCTTTAGGATATCCCACAAAATTACACTTGTCGGATTGTTGGGGAAATTATTGATGAATTATTTACTCAATTATTGATTTTGATGATTAACAAAAGCCATGAGTATATTCATTATATTTCTGATAAATTTGATAAGTATTTCATGTATTAAGAATGATTAATCGGTTAAAAGGTATCAGAAAATAAGTTTTGAATCGAATTTTAATAGAAAATATTTAAGTTCAGAACTTAGAGTCAACACTTCAACAGTCTGGAGCTAACCCCAGGGCGTATCAGAACTTTTCTAGAATTTCGGCATGGTCCGGAGTCGACACCTATAGTTTCGGAGCCAACTCCAACCTGAGATACAGAGAAGTGTTTTATGTGTCAGTTTTTGGAGCCGACACCTGAAAGTTGCGGAGCTGACACCTGAGTTTCTGGAGCCGACTCTAACCTGAGTATAGAGAGCATGTTATTTGGACATAGTTAGAGTCGACACCTTTGGATTCTGGAGCCGACTCCCGAATGCATCGAGCCGACACTCAACTTTTTTGGAGCCGACTCCTCAACGAACTTTCATTACTATTTTTGAACACCCCGACTTGGAGCCGACATATGAAAAGTTGGAGCCGACTCCAACCTATCAGGAACGGATTTTCAAATGTCAGAATGAACTCCAACAGTAATATTTTTTCACCTAATCTCTAACGGCTTTTTTTTTTTGTGTAGAAGCAATCCAAGTACTCTATAACGGCTATTTTTCTCACCTACTCTTGGATTAAGAGATCTATAAAAAGGGGAAACCGTCCATTTGAAAAGAAGACTGAAAAATCAAAGAAAAATCAAGTGAAAACGAGAGAGATATTTCCAAAGAAAAATCTCAGAGTACACGCCCATTATCTGAAGAGAGATTCAAAATAAATCCAAAGCTTTCAAAGATCATTTTCGGAGGATTTACAAAGAAAGAAAGTAGAAGCTCAAAGCCTCTTTTTCTTCAACTTCTCTACAACAACCTTCTATGAAGAATCTGAGCTGAGGCCTGATTCAATCTTTCAAAGGAGAAGAAGAAAAGAAGAAAAGAAGAAAAGCTCAAATCAAAATCGCTTCAAAACAGGCTTTTCTTACCTTTATTTATTTAATTAAATATTTACTCATTTGAGGAGCAGTTTTTGTATTGTAAACTCTATTTTCGAATTGTTGTTTGCTAATTCAATTAGGGGATTGAATTAGTGGAGGTAGTATACCTCTGGACAAGCTAAGAATAGCTTATGGGTTAGGTTTTGTGCTGGTGAGCCTATAAAAACCAGCTGGGTTCATTGTGATCCCGGGGGAAACAACAAGTTTTAGTTATGAGCTTGCAAAACAACTCGAGTGTAATCAAGTGGATTATAGTGTGGACCCAAGTGCTGCTTGAGAGTGGACGTAGGTATTGAATACACTGAACCACTATAAATTTTTTGTGTTTGCCGTGCTTTTGTCTCTCTCTCTCTATCAGTCTTATTTGTGCTTAGCTTTAATTAATTTGGTTCACTTGAGCACCACCTCCATATCAATCCAAATATTTTAAAAGAGTTAAACTTTTTTAAAGAACCCAATTCACCCCCCCTCTTGGGTTGCCATCTGGCCCAACACGGATCTAGCTCCCAGCTTGTCTGACTCATTACGCTTTACATAAGCGTAGCAACCCCAAATCCTTAGATGACTAAGGGTTGTTTTCTATCCACACCATATCTCATAGGGAGTGGAACTGACCGACTTAGACGGAACTCGATTTAGAGTATATTCGGCTGTGTGTAGGGCATAACCCCAAAACATTTTTGGAAGATTTGCAAGGCTTATCATTGATCGCACCATATCTAATAATGTGCGATTTCTCCTTTCTGATACACCATTATGCTATGGCATACCAGGAGGAGACCACTGAGAGAGAATCACATTCTCCTTCAAATATTCTAAGAACTCATGGCTTAAGTATTCCTCACCTCGATCTGATCGAAGTATCTTAATACTTTTGCCACTTTGTTTTTCTACCTTGGATCTGAATTCTTTGAACTTTTCAAAGGCTTCAGATTTGTGCTTCATCAGATATACATAACCATACCTTCTATTGTCATCTATAAATGTGATGAAGTAAGAAAAACCTCATATTGCCTGAATATTGATAGGACCACATACATCCGAATGTACTAGTCCTAAACATTCAGTTGCTCGCTCATCCTTTTTAGGAAAAGATGACTTAGTCATTTTGCCACGTAAGCATGACTCACATTCTTCAAACGATTCCCAATCGAATGATCCCAAGTAGCCATCCTTATGTAACTTGGTTAAACGTGTTTCATTTACATGGCCTAAACGATAGTGCCATAGGAATGAGTTCTTAGAATTATTTGATTTTAATTTTTTAGTTTCTACATTGAGAATAGGGCATTGTAAATTCAAAACATAAATCCCGTTGAACATTTCAGCAGAACCAAAGAACATTTCATTTTTAAAATTAAATTTTTTTTATTTTCAATTTCAAATGTATATCCACCATTTACAAGACATGAAACGGAAATAATGTTCTTTGTTATGTTTGGAACACAGTAACAATTATTAAGCTCCATTGCAAGCCCAGTGGGCAAAGACAAAGAACAAGATCCTATAGCTAAAGCAGCAACCTTTGCTCTATTTCCCATGCGCAGGATCACTTCATCCTTTTCCAGCTTTCTACTGCTTCTTATCATCTGTATATTAATACAAATATGAGATCCACAACTGGTATCTAATACCCAAGTGGAATAAGAAGTAACAGAAGAAAATATCTCAATCATAAATATACCTGATGTAGAAGCATCTGTATGTTTCTTTTCTTTCAGACTAGCCAGATAAGCCTTGCAGTTTCGCTTCCAGTGCCCTTCCTTGCCACAGAAGTGACACTTCCCCTTGGCTACTTTGTTTTTCTTAATGTCCTTATTTGGTTTAGTCGCCTTGGCCTTTTGGACCTTATTCTTCTTTGGCCGCTTCTTACGAGCGCCAGAAGACTCAACTACCATAACCTGCTCTTTTTCTTTCTTAATGTTGGGATCAGCATTCGTCAGCATATTCGTGAGCTCAGTTAGAGATGTCTCTAACTTGTTCATGTTGAAATTAAGAACAAACTACGAATAGTTGGGAGGTAATGACTGTAGAACCAAGTCAATACTTAGTTCATGATCCATCACAAAACCCAATTGTGCCAACTTCTCAATCAGATTGATCATTTTTAGTACGTGGGCACCCACTGATGAATCCTCAGTCATTTTGCACTGAAACAGCTCTTTAGAAGTTTGAAACCTCTCATATCGAGACTGTGCACCAAACAACTCTTGCATATGCATCAAAATCTCCTGAGCATTCATATGCTCATGTTGTTTCTGAAGATCAGGTGACATCGAGGCCAACATCAAACATGTGGCCATGTCTTCAGCATCTTTATACCGGTTGTATGCCACATGAACCTTAGTCGGAGCATCCACTGTGGGACCTCCGGTGCAACCTCATCTAGGACAAAAAAAAATTTCTCAGATCGAAGAATGATCCTTACATTCCTTAGCCAATCAGGGAAGTTGAGTCCAGTCAATTTGTTGGATTCTAAAATATTCCTAAGGTTGATGTTTACACTCATGGTTTCTCTGATAACCTACATAAAATTAGAACGAGTCAATTACTATGAATACTAATCATCAACTTAATATGGTAATTCTAGATTTTAAATTAAGTTAGTTTCTCCCACTATTTTATCAAGGTTAATAGCCCTGTCTATTAATCTCAAGAAATTGGCATTCAATTTCCTTAGTGGGCTAGGATCCTCATTTAAATTACCTTGACCTTGGCTTTGGCATAACAAATCTTGGTAAGCCAAATTTGGTAGATTATCATCAATCACATCTAATGTGACTCCTAGATCATTTAGGGGACATTGCGTTATCAATCACATCTATATGTGATCACCCTAAAGTTTGCCTCTAGATTAGACTATCCCTATCTTTGGCCAATTATGCCAGCTAATCTAGTTAAGTCAACCCATTGTTCCACAATCAACTCCTCATAAGTACACTCGACCTCGGCTTTGGCACGACAAATCTCATGACCTAATGATTTTGTATCATGTGAACAATGGAAGGCTTATGACTTAATATTTATGAAGGATTTAGCGCATATAGGTCACATCTATATCTACAACATTTGTACTATGCTAGGTTACATATCCTATATGTAGATTTTAGATTAATCTCAATTAACCTTAATTTTATAAGATCCAATCTATGATTGGGACTCCTAATCAAATTAGGATCCTGATCACTATCTAATTTAGGAACCCTAATTATGTGACCAAATCAATTGCTACCATCCTGATCAACCTTAATTGATTTAATAAATTAAGAGTTTTCCTTAACAATGGCCAGATCAGCTAATCAATAGGGTCCTATTTAGCATACCCTTCGATCCCATTGAATGGGTTTTCCCAGGCAACGAACGGAGCAATTAAAAATCATGATCAAACCTTTCTAGACATCAATGTAGTTAAGTCCAATTGATTAGATCAATTATGGGATCATAGGATCAAACAATGACATGGTTAAGTCTAAGTTTCCTAAATCTTTATCATCTATTACATTTTATGATAACTTTAGATAATGATCTAGCTAGGGTATTATGATAAGAATTCGTAATTCAAATTTTAAAATTTTTTTATCATTTAATTACATGTTATGACATATCGGTTTCACATCCCATGTAAATCCTAATGTCTCTAACAAACCCTAATCATATTCTTGTCATGATAAGATTTTAGATTCAAAATATAAGATTTTAAATTCCATATGATTACATTTAATCACAATCTTATCTTGATCCAAATATCCAAACTAAGTTTTCAATGTTCATTATCATAAGAATATCAAATCTTAATCATATTAATAATAATGTTAAAATTAAATCCTAAACATGATTTCTAGGATTTCAGCATATAGTATCTATCATACATAAATAATAATTGCTATTTTAACATGACACATATATGATTAAATCTAAATGAATTATTGTTTATTATCATATAATAAATCTTTATCTCTAATATCACATATCAAAGTACTCTATTTTAACATGATAATGAACATGCATAAATCTAAATAATATTGTTTATCATCAAATAATAAACATTTTATTATATTTTAGATTTATTATCAACATATGAAAACTCTTCATGATTTTAAGCATAATAAAAAATTATATTATCAATCATATTGACTCAAGTATTCTACCAGATCAATGAATCTGTAGCCTAAGGTGGCTCCGATACCATTGATGGAAATTATGTATACAAGATATAAATCAAATTCATATAAACATTGCGGAAGATATAATATAAAATTTCTAGATGCCCAGGATCCTTAGGAACATATTCATTAAATCTCAAATAAAATCTAATTTTATTCATGCTTGGGTCCTTTATCGATGTAGATGAGGATGAAGCCGGTTAATCCTTTGCCACTAACCATCCACGTGTCCGGTCTCTAACGGTGATCCACGCGAAGAAGAGGGGATGAAGACCTCCAAGGTATGAGATGACACTACGAGAGAGAAAGGGGTGCTAGCACCTCTTGAATCCCCTTACAAAAGATATCTTTGAAGAAAGATCTAATCTTTTTCTTCTCATGCTCTACAGTATGAAGGAACCATATTTATAGGGTAAAAAGGAAATGTTCAGGGAGAAGAAGAGACCTCTTTTCATGGTAACGCCATGGTAACGTTAATCCAAAGAAACAGAAGAAACTCCCATTTTCATGGTAACATCATGGTAACATTAATCCAAAGAAACGGAAGAAACTCTCATTCTCATGGTAACGTTAATCCAAGTGTCACATTCTCAGTCTTTGAAATTAGGAGTTGGTTATCTCATAACTACATGCCCTAATTTGTACGTGTTCATCATCGAACCGTAGAGATTCATCATGCCTCATCCTATGGGCATGATTCCATCTTCACATGGCTGAGATTGACCATCCATACCCGAATAATCAGAGCCATCCATCATATGGATCAAGTCATATTGGGTATCCAATTATTTGTTCATCATATGCACAAATAATTTCTCCTTAACATTCCTTCTACTATAATGGATCATATCCATTATTATTATATTTTCTTTAAGTTGGGTCTCACCCAATTATTTAATTGATCATCTTATCTGAATTAAATCTAATTTAATTCTCATTTTAATTCATCCAAAATTCTCTTTAATGCGTATGACCTATTAGGCCCTTTAACATGTTGGCAATAATCATGTCCTAATCATAGACCCTAGGAATGATTGGACAACTTTTTATCCAAGTCACCAATATGATTATAGATCATGAGAGGCCTCTAGCAAAGCATCATGACCACCCAACTGCTAAAGGTATTATTGACGTGACCATCAACACCTATCCATAAACGGTTACCGTATGATCAAATCCTTTCATCACATATCCCAGATCAATCAGTGGTATGGAATGTGCCAGTCCTGTAATTGATCTTTGTTTACTTGATCTCAGAAAAAATTGACTCATATGAATTAGAACTTCGAAACCATTTTGAATTTCAACTCAACCTTGCAAGGATTTAACAATCAATTTAATCCATCAAGTGGCCGTGGGATATAATCCTTTCTATCAAAGGAGACAAATCCTGTCTTGATCAAACACCATCTTCATGTGCTTCATGTCATACCCAACCGACACTATATTTGCCACCCATGGCTAGAGCGATGTTTGGATGTCATCAAAGCATGACATTCGACACATGAGATGCAATGAAGATCTCAAGTCAAAGGATCACTTACACCACCGTCATTAGAGATCAACCATCGACACTATATAGAATATCCATATGGGATCTCTGTACGGGTCATCCAATGTATCGTTATAATAATGAGCATCCACATACCTATCCAAGTATCTTCATACTTCAGCTTGTGAAATCAGCTGCTCATCCCAAGGGTAAGGATATGCAATGTGTGCTAGTCTCACGGTGTTCGATGGTGTCCAGTCCCATCTACACATCGACTAGAGAAGTTTAAAGAATCGAACAATAACGTGCAATTTGAATCTCACAATTTGTAATCTCTATTACAAATTCCATATACATGATTCACATTCTTTTGGACTTTATCTCACAGACAAATATATCAAATAAAAGACATCTGGATAGATAAAGAAACCATTTTATTTGATTTGTATTCATAGAATATATACAGCATTCAATCCAATTGGATCTAGGGCATGCACTAACATCACTATCACTCTCTTTCTCTCATTGAGGTAGATGGAGGGGAGGGGCTATGGCACAGTGGAGAGGGGGTTTCTCCCCCCCATTTATAGTGGCGAGGAGAGGACCAGCCCTCCCCTATGCTCATGTGAAGAGGGGAGCCAATGCGCCCCCCTTCCTTGACCAACGAAAGCCGCCCACGTCTTGCACGCGGGTGGCGCCGCAAGGGAAACAGGAAATAGGGGTTTCACAAGTAGTTAGCTCTTCAGCTAACTAAGCAAGAATCCATCATTCATAAAGAGAGAAGCCACAACAAGGTAGTTAGCTCTCTAGCTAATTAGAAAAAGAAGCTCTCGTCTTGGAGAAGGAATTTGCCATCAGAAGAAGAAGAGTTAGCTCTTTAGCTAACTAAGCTCAAATGTTCATGGCAAGAGGAAGATGTCCGTCCAAGGCAGCTAGCTCCTTAGCTAGCTAAGAAAAGCATCCACACGCCCAAGAGAAGATTAGTTAGCTCTCTAGCTAACTTGAATTTTCATCCGCTCGGCTTGGTGGAACCTATAAAAATAGTTAGCTAACAATGAAAAGTAGTTAGCTCCCAAGGCAAAGCAGTTAACTAACAGGGTATGCTAGCTAGCTAAGAGAAGCACCCAGCTAGCTCGCTAGTTAGCCAAAAACAGGAATCGTTCAGCTATGTAAAGTAACATAAAAAGTAGTTAACTAAAAATGAAGCCAGCTAGCTAAGAGGGAGGACGAGTTAACTAGACAGCTAACTGAATCCAATAGCATTCAGCCAGCACAGTGATAAGGCAAAAGTAGTTAACTAAAATGGAATTCCAGCTAACTCAGAAGGAGGCCAAGCTAGCTAAAAATGAGCATGATTCGGTTAACAGGAGAACAAGGAGCATAGTTAGCTAAAATGGAACTTCAGCTAGCTCATAAAGAGGCCAAGCTAGCTAACTCATAAAGCTAACCATTCGGCCAAGCTACTGTAAGATCATGTTAGTTAGCTAACATATGCATCAGCTAGCTAGAAGGAAGAATAAGCTAGCTAGTTAGCTAGCTCACACACTACAAGAAAAAAAAATATTGCGACGCCCAAATGCGTCGCTAATGCGTCGCTAAACATGCTATTGCGACGCAATGACGGCGTCGCTCAAGATCCGTCGCAACCATTTGTCGCAATTGCGTCGCAATATTGCGACTCTCTGCGACGCATGCGTCGCAATATTGCGACGCAGCAAATGCGTCGCTAAATTTAAAACTAAATTTTAATATTTAAAATTATTATTAAATATTGCGATGCATTCAATTTCGCAATATTGCGACGCATTTAGCTGCGTCGCAATATTTAATAATAATATTTTATAATAGCGACGCAATTTAGTCGCTAATGCGTCGCGCGTGCGTCAGCGATGCAATTTTAGTCGCTAATGTCGCTAATTTAATTTTTAAAATATTGCGATGCCAGGTCATTGCGTCGCAATATTTAATATAATATTTAATATTAGCGATGCAATTTGAGTCGCTAATGCGTCGCTAATTAATTTTTTTAAAATATTTCATTGCGTCGCAATATTTAATAATAATATTTTAAAAATATTAGCGATGCAATTCAGTCGCTAATGCATCGCAAATTTTTTTTTAAAAAAATAAAAATTAAAAATTAAAACGGTTAATACAATTTCGTTAAATTTAAATATTGATACAAACATTTTCACTCATTGATCCAAACAATAATAAATTTTAAAAATAATTATATATTAAAATTTTGAAGTTTTTGTACAACATAAAAAAGAAAAAAAATACATCAAGAATCTGGCGATCACGTGGAGGCTGTGGAGGCTGAAGACTCTGCGACAAGCGGCTAACCATATCCCGCAAATGATGCATCTCATCTCGCATGTCTGCAACCTCCTGATCCCGGCCTCGCATACGATCCTCGAAATCCTGCTCGACCTCCTGCGAACCTCCTCTGCAATAGATCTGCGAAGGTCTCTAAACGCTCGGGAGGAATATCACCAGAAACTCGCGAGCTGGAGGCCTGATGGGGAAAAATGTAGAAGCTCTAGTGCCCAGACCATAGACCCTGCGGTCTCGTGGCTGGGCACCAACAGCCTCCAAAAACACACGTCGACTCTCCTCTGCTGAGAGTTCGACGGGCGTCTCCCCATCAGTAGAGTCGACCTGCGATGCCTGGGAGCGAAGCTCCTCGACTCGTGTCTTGAAATTATGAAATCAACAATAAATGAGTTAATAAATTTCTTGAAATAAAATTTTAGAAATTAAACAGATACTACATAAATCTAATTTCTTACCGCAACCTCCCGTGATCGCGTGTCGACCCAGGAACCGTCCCTCCTGGTGTGTGTCGCCCTGAATAGACGAAACTCACCAGGATCTCCGCCCTCCTGCTCAGACTATAACAATAAAAAAATGATATTAATACAAATATTTGTAAATAACTAAAATAGTAATTAAAATATTTATGTTTTCTTACCATACGCCGTCTGTGCTCCTGAATCGAAATGGAGCCCGAAGTATGGCGGGAGAGACCCGTGCCAGGACCGCCCTTCTCAGATCGGCGGTTCGTGCTGGCTGATGCGGACCTCCTGCGCCAGCCATCGGACTGCCAGGCCTGCTGCCACTCGTGCCAAATACCCTCTGGCACGTGCGCAGGACGCTGACCCGATGACCTCCAACGATGAAGCATGTCGGAGTATCGGCGTCCCGTCAGAGCCTCCCATGCTGCCCTAATGGCATCATGGCTGGCAGGATCCCACGTAAACTTTTTCTGCATTAAAATAAACAGTTAGTTTCTGAATTTATTAAGATTAAGAAATTTTATATCAGTGATAAATTGTATTTAATAAGTTTACCTGAAACTCAGAAAAATAAAACTCCCTCGTGGCTGGAGATACGTGGCGCCAATCGTAGCCACTGGGATCTGCACGCCTCTGAAATACGGCGCTGATGTGGCTGGATACATGATGCTGCTCAATGAATCTGTTAAAAAAATGCATGTTTATAAGTAATTGACTTAAAAACATAAACATATATTTTTAATTAGTATATACTTACAGCCCCTGAGCATCAAGTCGAAGTACGGTGCGGCCGATGGTGGAAGAACTCTCGGAGGTATGTGCCGATCGGCTGGATGGTAATACTGCTGGAGAGATCGAAGGCTGTGCTCTGCTGGAGATCCAAACTCTCCATCTCCGACGCTCATGTGATCTGATGCAGCAGGGCTACGTCCTGCTCACTCCGTCTGTCGTCGGTAGATCTACCTCTGCCCGTCATACTGAAAATACTAAAGATTCACACAATTAAATTACGATTAATGATTGACTATGTAAAAATTTAACACTTATAAAAAAAAGTTAAATTTTAAAAAACCTCTATGTTTAATCGGTGTCATTTGTTTCGTGAAATGTTGGTTCAACATCCGATGCCGTATCGGATTGCGATTCAGTTTCATTATCATCGGAAGGAAACCGAACATTTGCATCCGCAATTTCTTGGACATCACCATTTGGATCTCTAAGTGATGTTTCAGGAGCCCTTGTGTCGTCCTCAATTGCATGCATTTCCATCTCATCCTCTTGAAATGCAGGGCACTCGGCTGATTGACTTGATGAACTCTCCTCTAATACGATTGTTGAACGTGGGACGATTTTAGAAACGGCCCACCAATCTCGCTTGTCGTTGCGCAAACTTGGATATCCGCAGTAAAAGACTTGCTGAGCTTGGGATGCAAGGATGAATGGGTCATATTTCTGCAATCTTCGTCGATGGTTCACTTCAACCAAATTGTAGTCGTTATGAACCCTTTTGCCCACAGGAACTATCGGATCGAACCAATCACAACGAAACAATACGGTTCGTTTCATAGGCCAACCGGGATATTCAACTTCAACCACCTCTACTAACTTTCCATAATAATCCTGCATATTTGCTCCAACACTTTCTCCTTTAACACACACGCCCCAGTTCTGCGTGCCTCTTGAAGCTGCTAATCGTTCAATCTGAAATTTGTACCCATTTACAAAATAGCCAGTAGAGGTTGTTACGGTCTTCAATGGCCATTGCGATAGACATTTAATGAAAATATTGTCGGTTGTGGACCATGGACCGTTGACCTATAAATTAATAAGCTATTCACATCCAATTCAAAAATAAAAGCCATTATCGAAATTGATTGAGTGATACTACTCACAAATTCATAAAACCAGTAAGCAAACTCCGTTTCTAATTTCTGCCCAATTGCAACTTGACTGATGTCGGGATTCATCTGTCGTTGTCTATCACAAAACATCCTTATGGGATGAAAAGGATGAAAACTATGTTAGAAATTAAATATTATGGTATATTATAATTTAAATTAAATTTCAATTAGCATTGAAGTATACACTTACTCAATATATGGATCGACTTCTCTACAGTTCATTAGGATGTAATAATGTGCTGCATTATACTCCATATCGCTAAGATTTCTTGACTTCTGCCCACCAAATGAACGGCCGATAGCTTTAAAAATTGATATTCTACCGTCATTAGCTTCTCCTTCGTCCACACATACGTCATCGTTACGACCAAGATTTCGGCTCCTCGTGTGGACGTGACCCTCAAAGTAATGCGAGGCAAAAGCTGAAACTTCTTCGACCAAGTGTGCATTGCATATAGAACCTTCAACCCTTGCCTTATTACGCACATTATTTTTTAACTTCTTAAGATACCTATATGTAAAGTTGCAACAAAAAATTAACCAATTTTCAAGCAATGAAATAATATTTGAAATGTCAACATATCTTAATGATGTATATATTTACCTCTCGAAAGGATACATCCAGCGATACTGCACGGGACCAGCTATGCTCGCTTCGTATGGCAAGTGAACCGGTAAATGCTCCATTGAGTCAAAAAAACTGGGAGGAAATATTCGCTCAAGCTTGCATAAAATAATTGGAATTTCCTCCTCAAGCCTTGCCATGGATGCAGAAGTAATGACTGCGGCAGATAACTCCTTGAAGAATAAGCTGAGCTCCGTAATTGCCTTCCAGACATGTTGCGGAAGCAACTCACGAAAAGCTATAGGTAATAACCGTTGCATGAAAACATGGCAGTCGTGACTCTTCATGCCGAACAACTTGAGCTTATGCATGTCCACACACCTACCGATATTTGAGGCATAACCATCTGGAAATTTTAACCCTCTAAGCCAGTTACATAAAACTTCTCGTGAATTTCTGTCAAGAGTGTAACAGGCTTTAGGATAGGTCCCATCGGCACTCCTTCTCAAATCACCTCTTCTGCAGTACTGATTAAGTTCTTCTCTTGACTTTGCAGTATCTTTTGTTTTTCCCGGGATGTTTAGCACCGTGTTAAATATGTTATCAAAGAAATTTTTCTCGATATGCATAACATCCAAGTTGTGCCGGATGAGATTTGTGCTCCAATAAGGCAAATCCCAAAATATACTTCGCTTCTTCCAGTTATGTTCTTTACATATACGGCCATTTATTCTATCTGCATCTGGTTCCCATGCATACATCAACCCCAAATGCTCTATAGAATCAAATATATCCGTGCCGGACCTAACCGGTTCGGCAAATTTTGTGACTGCTTTGTTCTTCCGGAAGGCGATCAAGTTACGCCTGTAAGGATGATTTGGGGGCAAGAACTTCCTATGGTTATCAAACCATGACTGCTTACCACTCTCTGCAATGTAAATGCATCCGAATCATACATGCAATGAGGGCATGCCAGACGTCCAGCAGTGCTCCAACCAGACAACATTGCATATGCCGGGAAATCACTTATTGTCCACATCAAAGCAGCTCTCATAAGAAATTCTGTTTCATAGAAATGTCGTAGGCTACGACTCCTGTTTCCCACAACATTTTCAATTCGGCCACCAACGGTTGCAGAAAGACATCAATCTTTTCCTTTGGATTTGATGGTCCTGGAACCAAAACGGTTAAAAACATTGCAGTATCTTTCATGCACTTCCACGGAGGAAGGTTATATACAGTCAGTATCACAGGCCAACATGAATACTGTTGCCCCGCTTGACCAAATGGTTGGAAGCCATCGGTACAAAGACCTAATCTCACATTCCTTATATCTTCAGCGAAATCAGGATGATTTTCATTGAAATGCTTCCAAGCCTTTGAATCTGATGGATGCCGCATTTCATCCTCTTTAGATTCATGTTCGGCATGCCATCTCATATCAGCAGCTGTTGCCTCAGATCTGTATAATCTCTGCAGGCGTGGGGTAAGAGGAAAGTAATGCATCCTCTTGTAAGGCACACTTTTCCTCCTACTTGTACGGCTCCTCCTTCGTGTTTTTGTACCTCGATTGCCCACAAATCTTACACCATCTCAGCTCTGAGTCTTCACCCCAAAATATCATACAATTGTTCAAGCAACAATCGATCTTATTAACTGGGAGCCCAAGCCCACGCAACAACTTCTTTGTTGCGTAAAAACTGTCTGCGGCAACATTATCATTTGGCAAAATTTCTTTGATTAACCCAGCTACAGAATTGAACGCCTTTTCTGATAATCGATGTTCTGCCTTAATATTCAACATTCGAGCAGCTGTAGACAACTGGGAATGACCCTCACAACCAGGATACAATTCTTGATTTGCAGCACGCAACATATCGTAAAATTGTTGTGCATCTGGATTTGGTTCTTCCATAAATGTATTCTGATTGAATTCATTACCCGATGCATTCATCACCATTTGTTCATATGTGTTTAAATTCACAAATGGTTCATCTACGGGAATTGACTCTTGTTGGCCTATAACAGCTGCTGGAATATCCTCTGGTTCACCATGACAGTACCAAACATAGTAATCAGGAACAAACCCCTTCTTACACAAATGCACCTTAACAGTTTCCACATCTCTGTAGGCTTTATTCTGACACCTGTGGAAGTTGCATGGGCACCTAATCCTAGGCCCATCCATCCATTCAGGTTGGCTACATGCAAATGCGATAAATTCTTCCAATCCATTCAGAAAATCTGGATTAAGCAAGCCATCTTTTATCCTTGCATACATCCACGAGCGAGCCCCGCTCATTTTTGACCGACTTATACAAAGTCTGGTAAACCATTAAAGGAAACCACAAAATAAAACTATATTAGTATTACTAAATATATAACTAAATTATTTCTTTTACACAACTAAGGTTAATAACAACCATTTAAATCATTTATAACTAAACCAATTTTTTTTAGGCAACTAAGGTCCCTACCATGCAAGGGCGAGCCACGGCTACGATCCTTGGCGTGCTAGCAAGGACCGAGGCACAGGTTCATGGCTAATGGTAGGGCTTGAGTTTCGGGTCGGGCCGCAAGGCGGTTTTAATCATGAGACTTCACAAGCATTCAAGTGTCTTAAATTAATTCTACCTTCACTCCATGTCTAAAAGGTAAGGCCCTATCCCATTCAAGAATATTTTTTGTGATATGTTATTCTGCTATTAATTATCATCGATCGGTTACGTTGAAATTTCGGCAGCATTTCCCCATATGTTCTCCTAAATGTGTGGCATATAGCCACACTAGGAGAACGTATGAGCAAATACAAACCGCAATCTCAACCAACGATGATTAATAGCAGACTAACATATCGCAAAAAATATTCTCAAACTGTCCACCAGGACAATTTGAGAATTTGCAAGACTAAGGCTTACAAATTCTCAAACGGGTCTAAAGGTTATAGTGCTGTGATTAATAATATGAAAATCCGAAGACAATCGAACTTATGCTTGTTATTCTTAAATTCTTGTCAATTCTACAAATTAGTGTTCTATATATATAGTCAATGGCTTCTTAAGATTATTATGTCGAATATAATGTTTGTGAAGACTAAAATATAAATCATTGAAACTACTAATTTGTTGCTTGAAATTAAATAAAACTACAACAGACTTTTATCAAGCATTACATAATTTAATGCATCATTCAATTTGAAGCAGAATGTAAATAATCAAAACATAAAAATTGTAAATAACTACAAATGCACAAAATATATTGCATAAAAAAAATTTTTTTCCTGGCAACCGTGGCCAGGCCACGGCCGTGGCCGTGGAAGATAAAAGGGGAGGGGGGTTTTTAACAGATATTTTTTTTTTGTCCTGACCAACTTCTCCGGCCGCGGCCACGGCCGTGGCCGGAGAAGACAAAAGGGGGGGGGGGGGGGTTTCCCCCCCCCCTGTTAAAAAAAATTTTTTTTTGACATGGCCTGGCCACCGTGGCCAGGCCACTGCCGGCCACGGCAGCGCCGTGGCCGGAGAAGACAAAATGGGGGGGGGGGGTTTCCCCCCCCCCCTGTTACCAAATTTTTTTTTTTTACAGTGGCCTGGCCACCGTGGCCAGGCCACTGCCGGCCACGGCAGCGGCCGTGGCCGGAGAAGATAAAATGGGGGGGGGGGGGTTTTCCCCCCCCCCTGTTACAATTTTTTTTTTTTTTGACAGTGGCCTGGCCACCGTGGCCAGGCCACTGCCGGCCACGGCAGCGGCCGTGGCCGGAGAAGACAAAAGGGGGGGGGTTTCCCCCCCCCCCTGTTAAAAAATTTTTTTTTTACAGTGGCCTGGCCACCGTGGCCAGGCCACTGCCGGCCACGGCCGTGGCCGGCGGCCGTGGCCGGAGAAGACAAAATGGGGGGGGGGGGGTTTCCCCCCCCCCTGTTACAAATTTTTTTTTTTTTTGACAGTGGCCTGGCCACCGTGGCCAGGCCACTGCCGGCCACGGCAGCGGCCGTGGCCGGAGAAGACAAAATGGGGGGGGGGGTTTCCCCCCCCCTGTTACCAAATTTTTTTTTTTACTGTGGCCTGGCCACCGTGGCTAGGCCACTGCCGGCCACGTCAGCGCCCGTGGCCGGAGGAAATTTTTAAAAAAAAATTTGGAAGAGAGTGGGGGGGCTTACCTCGGTCGAGAGGAGACGCCGGAGTTGGAGGAGACCGTCGGGGAGCCGGAGCACCGGAGGGGGGGAGCCGGAGCTGCGAACGATGGTGGGAGCCGGAGAGGTTTTGGGGAGGGCGGCGACTAGGTCAAGGCGGGGAAGAAGAAGAGAAGACCGGCCGACTTATATATAAGTGATTAGCGACGCAAAAATTGCATCGCTAATTGGTCATAATTTTTTTAAAAAAATTTATTATGTGTTAGCGACGCAACAATGCGTCGCTAATCCATCGTTAATTTGGCCTTATTATATTTTTATGAAAAAAATAGCGACGCAATTAATTGCGTCGCTAATGCGTCGCTAACTTGGCGCCAATGTCCGGCGGAAAAATTATTTTTATTTTCTAGAAATTGCATCGCTAAGGCGTCGCAATATTTTTTTAATATTTTTAAATAATTAAAATAATAATTTATATTTATTTTTTTAATATTTATAAATGATAAAAATTATAATTTATGATAATAATTGCGATGCACAATTTGCATTGCAATATTTTTTTTACTTTTCGTTACATCTATTTATAGAAAAAACATTGCGACGCAACGAATGCGTCACAATATTATATTTATTTATTTATTATTACTGATAAAAAATATTTACTAAAAACTATTGCGACGCATTAGTTGCGTCGCAATATTTGTTTATTTTTTCTTCAAAAATGCATCGCTATGGCATCACAATAATTTTTTAATATTTATAAATGATAATATTTATAATTTATTATAATAATTGTGACGCACAAATTGCGTCGCAATATTTTTTTATACTTTTTCATTACATATTTATAGAAAAAATATTGCGACGTAACTAATGCGTCGCAATATTATATTTCTTTTATTTATTATTACTGATAAAAATTATATTTACTAAAAATAATTGCGACGCATACATTGCGTCGCAATATTTATTTATTTTTTTATTCGAAAATGCATTGCTACGGCATCGCAATAATTTTTTAATATTTATAAATGATAATATTTATAATTTATGATAATGATTGCGACCCACAAATTGCGATGCAATAATTTTTTATACTTTTTCATTACATATATTTATAGAAAAAACATTGCGACTCAACTAATGCATCGCACTATTATATTTCTTTTATTTATTATTACTGATAAAAATATATTTACTAAAAATAATTGCGACGCATACATTGCATCACAATATTTGTTTATTTTTTTATTCAAAAATGCATCGCTACGGCATCGCAATAATTTTTTAATATTTATAAATAATAATATTTATAATTTATGATAATAATTGCGACGCACAAATTGCATCGCAATAATTTTTTTATACTTTTTCATTACATATATTTATAGAAAAAACATTGTGATGTAACTAATGCGTCGCAATATTATATTTCTTTTATTTATTATTACTGATAAAATTTATATTTACTAAAAACTATTGCGACGCATTAGTTGCGTCGCAATGTTTGTTTATTATTTTCTTCGAAATGCATCGCTAAGGCATCGCAATAATTTTTTAATATTTATAAATGATAATATTTATAATTTATGATAATGATTACGACGCACAAATTGCATCGCAATAATTTTTTTATACTTTTTATTACATATATTTATAGAAAAAATATTGCGACGCAACTAATGCGTCGCAATATTTGTTTATTTTTTTCTTCAAAAATGCGTCGCTACGGCGTCGCAATATTGTTTAATAATTTTTTTAAACTTTTTCATTACTTTTTTTTAATAATTATAAACGATCCGACGGTTGTGATCGATCCAAGCCATGATCGATCCCGATCGGCGAGGATCCGACGGTTGCGATCGATCCAAGCCATGATCGATCCCGGTCGGCGAGGATCCAACGGTTGCGATCGATCCAAGCCATGATCGATCCCGGTCGGCGACGACCTATCTCGGACCATCGCGATCGATCGGATCGGCGATGATCCGACGGTTGCAATCGATCCAAGCCATGATCGATCCCGATCGGCGACGATCCGACGGTTGCGATCGATCCAAGCCATGATCGATCCCGATCGGCAAGGACCCGACGGTTGCGATCGATCCAAGCCATGATCGATCCTGGTCGGCGATGACCTATCTCAGACCGTCGCGATCGATCGGATCGGTGATGATCCGACGGTTGCGATCGATCCAAGCCATGATCGATCCCGGTCGGCGACGATCCGACGGTTGCGATCGATCTAAGCCGTGATCCCGATCGGCCACGACCAATCTCGAACTATTGCAATCTGTCCGAAATCAGCAATGATCCGACGGTTGTGATCGATCGAAGCCGTGATCCCGATCGGCCATGACCGATCTCGGACCATGGCGATCGGTCCGATCGGCGATGATCTGACGGTTGCAATCGATCCAAACCCTGATCCCGATCGGCCATGACCGATCCCGGACCATTGCGATTGGTCCAAGATCGCTGACGATCCGACGGTTGCCATCGATCCAAGCCCTGATCCTGATCAGCCATGACCGATCCCGGACCATTGCGATCGGTCCAAGATCGCTGACGATCCGACGGTTGCGATCGATCCAAGCCTTGATCTCGATCAGCCATGACCAATCTTGGACCGTGGCGATCGGTCCGATCGGCGATGATTCGACGATTGCGATCAATCCAAGCCCTGATCCCGATCATCCACGACCGATCTAGGACCGTGGCGATCGGACCAATCGGCATCGATCCGACGGTTGCCATCGATTCAAGCCCTCGATCCTGGTCGGCGATGAACGATCTCGGACCGTCGCGATCGATCCGATCGGCGACGATCCGACGATTGCGATCAATCCAAGCCCTGATCCCGATCGGCCACGACCGATCCCGGACCGTTGTGATCGGTCCGAGATCGCGACGATCCGACGGTTGCGATCGATCCAAGCCCTGATCCCGATCGGCCATGACGATCTCGGACCGTGGCGATCGGTCCGATCGGCGATGATCCGACGGTTGCGATCGATCCAAGCCCTGATCCCGATCGGGACCGATCTTGGACCGTGGTGATCTCACCGATCGGCGTCGATCCGATGGTTGATCGATCCAAGCCCTGATCGATCTCGGTCGGCGATGAACGATCTCGAACCGTCGCGATCGATCCGATCGGCAACGATCTGACGGTTGCTATCGATCCAAGCCTGATCCCGATCGGCCACAACCGATCTCGGACCGTTGTAATCCGTCCGAGATCGGCGACGATCCGACTGTTGCGATCGATCAAGCCCTGATCCCGATCGGCCACGACCGATCTCGGACCGTGGCGATCGGTCCGATCGGCGATGATCCGACGGTTGCGATCGATCCAAGCCCTGATCCCGATCGGCCACGACCGATCCCGGACCATTTTGATCGGTTCGAGATCGCGATGATCCGACGGTTGTGATCGATCCAAGCCCTGATCCCGATCGGCCACGACCGATCTCGGACCGTGGCGATCGGTCCAATCGGCGACGATCGACGGTTGCGATCGATCCAAGCCCTGATCCCGATCGGCCACGACTGATCTCGGACCGTGGCGATCGGATCGGCACGATCCGACGGTTGCGATCGATCCAAGCCCTGATCCCGGTCGGTGATGAACGATCTCGGACCATCGCGATCGATCCGATAGGCGATAATCCGATGGTTGCGATCGATCCAAGCCACGATCCCGATCGGCCATGACCGATCTTGGACCGTTACAATCCATCCGAGATCAGCGACGATCTGACGGTTGTGATCGATCGAAGATCCCGATCGGCCACGACCGATCTCGGACCGTGGCGATCGGTCCGATCGGCGACGATCCGATGGTTGCGATCGATCCAAGCCCTGATCCCGATCGGCCATGATCGATCCCGGACCGATGCGATCGGTCCGAGATCGCGACGATCCGATGGTTGCGATCGATCCAAGCCCTGATCCCGATCGGCCATGACCGATCTCGGACGTGCGATCGTCCGATCGGCGACGATCCGACGTTGCGATCGATCCAAGCCCTGATCCCGATCGATCGATCTCGGACCATGGCGATCGGATCGATCGACGGATCCGACGGTTGCCATCGATCCCAGCCCTGATCCGATCGGCCATGACCGATCTTCGATCGATCCGATCGGCGATGATCCGACGTTGCGATCGATCCAAGCCCTGATCCCGATCGGCCACGACCGATCCCGGACCGTTGCGATCGGTCTGAGATCGGACGATCGACGGTTGCGATCGATCCAAGCCCTGATCCCGATCAGCCATGACCGATCTCGGACCGTGGCGATCGTCCAATCGCGACGATCCGACGGTTGCGATCGATCCAAGCCCTGATCCCGATCGGCCACGACCGATCTCGGACCGTGGCGATCGTCCGATCGGCGACGATCCGACGGTTGCGATCGATCCAAGCCCTGATTCCGATCGGCCACCATCGATTTTGGACCGATCGCTATTTAACATAATTAATTTTTTAAAAAACATTGCGATGCAAAGGGTTGCATCGTAATTTTTTAATATGATAATTATATTATATAAAAATTAATTTTATTTAAATAATTACGATGCAACAAGTGCGTCGCTAAATTAAAAAATAATTTTCCTAATTTTTTGGTTTATTGCGTCGCTAATGCATCGCTATTTAAAATTAATTTTTTAAAAATATTGCGACGCACTGTATTGCGTCGCAATATTTTTTCTCATATTTATATTTAAAAATTAATTTTATTTCAAATAATTGCGACGCAGTTATTGCATCGCTAAATTAAAAAATAATTTTTCTAATTTTTTAGTTTATTGCATCGCTAATGCATCGCTATTTAAAAATTTAATTCTTTTAAAAACATTGCGACGCACTGAATTGCATCGCAATATTTTTTTCTAATATTTATAATTTATAAAATTTAATTTCATTTAAATTATTTACAACGCAATTGGTGCGTCGCTAAATTAAAAATAATTTTTTTAATTTTCTGGTTTATTACGTCGCTAATACGTCGCTATTTAATATATTTAATTTTTTTAAAATATTACGATGCACTGAGTTGTGTCGCAATATTTTTCTATATTTATTTTATAAAATTTAATTTTATTTAAATTATTTACGATGCAATTGGTGCATCGCTAAATTAAAAATAATTTTTCTAATTTTTGGTTTATTGCATCGCTAATGCGTCGCTATTTAATATATTTAATTTTTTAAAAAATATTGCGACGCACTGAGTTGCATCGTAATATTTTTTTCTAATATTTATTTTATAAAATTTAATTTTATTTAAATTATTTGCGATGCAATTGGTGCGTCGCTAAATTAAAAATAATTTTCTAATTTTTTAGTTTATTATGCGTCGCTAATGCGTCGCTATTTAAATATTTAATTCTTTTAAAAATATTGCGATGCACTGATTACGTTGCAATATTTTTTTTAATATTTATATTTTATAAAAAATTAATTTAAAAATATTGCGACGCAATATTTGCGTCGCAATAAAAAAATTAATTTTTTTTGATTTTTTGGTTAATTGAGTCGCTAATGCGTCGCTAATTGTCGCAATATTTTGTTGTCACAAAGGCGTCGCAAGTGGTCGCAATTTAGCGACGCATAATTGCATCGCTAAATTTGCGTCGCTATTTCAGTATTTTCTTGTAGTGACATGAAAATACAAATGGCCAGGGATACATTGGATCAATTTGCTAGCTTCCAGGTAACAAATAAAAATGAAATATACTCCCATAAGATTTTTGCTTGATAACACTCAATTGTAAACCATCTGTACTTTCCTGCATCAAGCTTAACAAACAAAATTAGTCTTTGCTTAATTGTTTTGTAAGCATCACAATCAATTTAGGGTCAACAATCTTCCCCTTTTTGATGATGATAAAACCCTTGAGCATGCAAAGAAGAAATATAGGAAATATTTTGAATAAACAGGAATATATTATTTTCTCCCCCTGTCAATTTGAATAATTAAACTTCCCCTGAATATATGGAGTGATTTCTTTTCTCCATTATCTCAATATATGTAATATTCTTCTTTCCCTTTTTGTCATTGATCAAAAAGATGATTGAAGAAACTTGCAAGAATTCAAAGCATAATTCACCAAGATAAAGTGAATACTTCATTCATACTTAAAACATTCATACAAAACATTTAAATTTCAAGCTTAAAATAGAAAGCAAAGTCATTACAAATATTACAAAATATAGTTTTAAGCATTCAGCACAAAGTCTTAAGAATTCATTACAAAGCAAAGTCTTAAACATTCAACAAATATTACAGAGAATCACTTCTCATCATCTGAAGAAATTTGCACTGATGATTCATCTGGTTTTCGGGAGGATCCTGGCTTGTCATTTGAAGGTTGAGACAGAGGAGACCAGAGGTAAGGATGTGAGAATGATGCATTTGGTGCTGATGAAGCAGAAAGAGCAATATGTCTCCACAAGACTGCTCAGCCTAGTAAGAGATGCAGTCCAGTGATCGACTGCATTTGTTGCATCCCTTGTCTGGCTCTCATTAGTTCGCATTTGAAATCCCACCCATTCAGTCTTGGTCTCAAAATTTTCAATCTTGTCTTTTAAGAAATTTATTTCATTCAGGATTCGATCCAAGACAGTCTTGTTATGGTGAAAGACACGTCCATTAAGAATGTTGACATCATGGACAAGTTGATTTCGAATGATTTTAAATTGAGAGAGTGTCTCGAAAACAGATGAGATGTGGGGTACTAAGGTCTGATCATTGACAGAAGATGCACTATCCCTAGAACTCCGACTGGATTGAGCAAGGGATAACTCATGAATAATCTGCTAAATCTGTTCTTCACAGATTCACACAATGGGAGGAACAGGAGCAGAGTTATCATTGCGATGAGAGGGACCAGAAACACTAACATCAGGTGGTTCAGTCAAGAATAGATTTGGTTCATTCATGGCGGCAAGATACGGATTAGGTTGATGAAGTCAAAATTGAAAAAATTGTGTGGTGAACATGCAGGTTGAGGCAGGTTAGATGGTGGAAAACTATTTGATTGATCAGTTCTAGATATAACTTTAATCCAAACACCATCCCTTTTAGCATAGTCCATACGGTGAAGGGAATGAGCATTGAATACGTTAGAGTGACGCAATGCTACAGCTTTTCTCCTTTAAGTTTTATGTTGAAAAACTCAAAAACATACGTGAGAAACATCCCATATGGTAATGCAGCCTTAGACCTACATAAGGATTCTTTCATAATAGTCATTATAAGATCAGGCAGATCTACAGGTGTTCCTATAAGAATGTCATACATGATACTTATGTCACGATCAGTCACAACATTAAAAGAACCAGCACGCGGGGCAAAAATCTTGGCTATGATGCTATGAAACAGTCTATTTTCAACAAACAGCATATTAGCATCAAGGGTTTCTATATTACTTGCTTCACTATCATCCATATCAAGAATCATACCAAGTTTATATCTTCTTTCACTAGGGAGAAGTTTCAGGACACCTTCAGAAGGAATATTCAAAGCAGAACCTAATATTTTGCAGTCAAGTTCTATCCTAGTCTTTTTCATATAGGACATTATGGTTCCACTTCCAAAGGTTATATTTTCATAAAATTCTCTAATTAACTCTGGTATATGGGCCTTTTGGTAGATAAAAGATTTGTCCAACCTTGAGTAGCAAAGAGTTTTCCTATCTTGAAGCCTTCTTGATCTTGGAAATTGAAATCCACTAACCTGCCATGGGCAAACGATTTGGCGGAAATAAAGGTGTTGACATGAGAAGAACTTCACGAAGAAGATGAGGAGGACTTCCTATAAAGATCAGAAACATCTTCCTTGGAGATTGATTTCTTCTTAGGAGCCATCTTCTTCTTCTTGAAGTAGAGTGGAAGGAGGAAAGAGCTTGGAAGATAGATGGAGTGAAGATGAGACGGTTGAAGAAGACGATTGAAATGAGGAAGACGGTTGAATGAGGAGAAGGAGCCGGTTGAAAAGGTTGATATAGGAAGGATTTCAAAGTAATTAACTAGCCAGGTGACTGGTTGGTTGCCTAGTTGGTTTAACTTAAAGATAATAAATAGATATGGAATGGCCGGTTGGTGAGGATTGATTGTGAAAAGCTTTCATGTGAATTAAAGGGTAGTTGACTTCCTAGCTAACTGACATAATAAAGGGTAGGTACAATAATTTCATTTGAAAAGACATTCCATAAATAGATTTGATTGAAAGTAATGGGAAATGTTATGCAACACATGATAAATATAATTTTCATTTATAATGTCAAGGAGCATGAAAATATCTCATTAAATAATTCATTAAATAGTTGGATCAACATACCAAGTTCTCTTATAATTTCATAAAATTTAAATTCATCAAGAGGTTTGGTAAAAATATCAGCGAGTTGATTTTCATTGCTTAAAAATTCAATTACAACATTTTCATTGTTTACATGATCTCTAATAAATGATGTCTAATTTCAATATGTTTAGTTCTAGAATGTTGAATAGATTTTTAGTTAAACTAATTGCACTTGTATTATCACATTTTATTGGTATGGCTTTTTGTTTGATACCATAATCTTCTAGCTGCTGCTTAATCCATAAGATTTGAGCACAGCAACTTCCAGCTACAATGTATTCGGCCTCGACCATAGATAATGCTACTGAAGTTTGCTTTTTGCTAAACCATGAAATTAAGTTAACACCTAGAAATTGGCAAGTTCCTCTAATTGATTTTCTATCTAATTTACATCTAGCAAAGTCTGAATCAGTGTAACCTATTAAGTCAATGCTAGATTGTTTGTCATACCATAGTCCTAAATTCATTGTTCCATTCAAATATTTAAATTTTCTTTTAATTACAAGCAAGTATGATTCTTTAGGATTAGCTTGATATCTAGCACACATGCAAACACTGAATAAGATATCTGGTCTACTAGCAGTTAAATATAATAATGATCCTATCATGCCTCTATAAAGTTTTAAATCAACAGACTTTTCAGCGTTATAAGATTCAAGTCTACAAGATGAGCTCATAGGGGTACCGATACTTTTTGATGTCTCCATGCCAAACTTTTTGATCATTTTGTTGATATACTTGGATTGGCTTATCAAAATCCCGTCTTTGCTTTGGTTGATCTGTAGTCCAATTTGTTTCTAAAAACCCATTTAGTTCCAATAATTTGATGATCATGAGGTCTTTCAATAAGAGTCCAACATTATTTCTTTCAAATTGGTAAGTTCCTCATGCATGGCATTTATCCAATCAACATCATTTTTAGCATCATCATACATTTAGGTTCAATTTTAGATACAAATGCTAAGTTATTATAAGCATCTCTAAATGATGATCTAGTTCTAACTCCTTGAGAGGATCACCAATAATTTGATCTTTAGGGTGACTAAGAACATACCTCCATCCTCTTTCTAATTCATCATTACCTTGTGAGGCTTCAGGTAGGTCAGCGTTCCCTTCTTCATTTACCTCTTGTGTATCTGAGTCATCTTATCCTTCATGTGATGTCCTTGAGTTGATCTTCAATTTCATCTGCATCATTTATACCTTTTCCTTCCTTAATGGAAGATCATTAGATTCATCAAGATAACATGAATTGATTCTTCAACTACTAAAGTCTTTTTGTTGAATATTCTAAAAGCTCTACTATGTAAAGAATAACCGAGAAAAATTCCTTCATCAGACTTAGCATCAAATTTATCAAGGTTTGATTTTTCATTATTTAAAACAAAACATCGGCATCCAAAAACATGAAAATAACTTATATTAGGTTTTCTTCCTTTCCAAAGTTCATACGGAGTCTTTTTCAAAACAGGTCTGATTAATGCACGATTTAAAACATAACATGCAGTGTTGATAGCTTCTGCCCAAAAATATTTGGAAGATTGCTTTCACACAACATGGTACGCGCCATTTCTTCTAATGTTCTATTCTTTCTTTCTACTACATTTTGTTGTGGTGTTCTTGGTGCAGAAAAATTATGTTCAATTCCATTTTCATTACAAAATTCTTCAAAAGATTTATTTTCAAATTCTTTTCCATGATCACTTCGTATTGATAAAACAGAAGAATTCTTTTCATTTGTAATTCTTTTAAATAATTTTTGAAATGCTGAAAATGCTTCGTCTTTACTAGCTAGAAATAAAACCCATGTAAAGCGAGAGAAATCATCAATAACAACAAAACCATATCTTTTCCTCCTAGACTAGTTGTTCTTGTAGGACCGAATAAATCCATATGCAAGAGCTCCAAAGGTCTAGTGGTTGAAACCAAATTCTTTGATTTAAAAGATACTCGGGTTTGTTTTCCAAATTGACAAGCATTGCAAATCTTATCTTTTTCAAAAACAAGTTTTGGCAAACCATGTACTAAATCCTTTTTAATTAATTTAGATAGTAAATCCATGCTTGCATGAGCTAGCCTACGATGCCATAACCAACTATTATCAGTTTTATTATTTGTAGCAACTAGGCAATCAACATTTTGATCATGCAAATCATTTAAATTAACAATGTATACATTACCATGCCTTTGACCAACAAATTTCATGTTTTCATTAGCAGGATTTTTAACAATGCATAAGGATGATTCAAATGTAACTTTAAATCCTTTGTCACATAATTGACTAATGCTAAGTAAATTGTGTTTCAGTCCTTTCACAAGTAAGACATTATCAATATAAGCATGAGGTGTGATACCTATTTTTCAATGCCAATTATTTTTCCTTGGCCATTATCACCGAAAGTAACAACACCTCCATCTTTTGCTTCCAAAGTGATGAATTGTGATTCATCACCGGTCATGTGTCTTGAGCACCCGCTATCCAAGTACCATTGTCTTTTAATTGCTCGGGTTGCAAGACACACCTGCATACACAATTTTAAATTTTGTTCTTAGGTACCCAAGCTTTCTTGGGTCCTTTAGGGTTAGTCAAAGATGGTTCCTTTTGGAACCCATATTTTTTTATCTTTTGTGTTGACAAGTATAAGCTTTGTGTCCTAATTTTTCACATTTAAAACATGTAATTTTAGTAGAATCATCAGCATGCACATAAATATTTTTCAAAAATTTTTGTCTTTCAAAAGGATTGTATCCAAGACCAGCTCTATTGTAAACAGCTCTTTGACTATTTAAAATCATTTCTAATTTTTCTGAGCTTAAAGTAAATCTATCAACAATTGGTTTTAATTTATTTACTTCATTTTTCAAATCTTGGTTTTCCTTTAACAATGATTCATTATCTTTGAAATTCTTTCTTTTTCAAGAGTAAGATTTTTAATTTCATTTTTCAAATCTTTGTTCTTTGAACTTAATTTGCAAAATCATCAACAAGTTCATAAAATGCACCATGTAATTCATCAAAAGTAAAGTCATCTAAAAGCTAGGGCTTACCTCATCATTATCAGCCATGAAGCAAACATTGGCAACTTCAGTTTTCTCATCATCTTCTGAACTTGTAGCTTCACTGTCGCTCCAAGTAGCCATCATTGCTTTCTTCTTTATTCTTTTAGATCCTTTCTTTAATAGTGGACAATCTGGTCTGATGTGTCCAGGCTTCTTGCACTCATAGCATGTAGGAGGTTCACTCTTTTCCTTATCTTTGCTATGATCTCCTTTGACAAAATGTTTCTTTTTCAAACTTCTTTCTTTTCATGAACTTTTTAAATTTTCTTGAGATAAGTGTCATTTCATCATCTTTCTCACTGTCACTTTGGTTTCTTCACTTTCATCTTCTTGAGTTGCACTCTTTAATGCCATAGTCCTTTTCTTCTTTGATTCATCTTCATCAATATGTTGTCGTTGCTGAAGCTCATGAGTCATCAAAGAACCAACCAACTCTTCAAGTGATAAAGTGTTGAGATCTTTTGCTTCTTGTATTGCAGTAACTTTTGCTTCCCATGACCTAGGTAAAGATCTTAAGATTTTTCTAACAAGATCACTGTTAGCATAAGATTTTCAAGACTTTTCAATCCATTAATAATATCAGTAAATCTTGTAAACATATCAGTGATATTTTCAGCTGAATCCATCTTAAATAATTCATACTTATGAACAAGCATATTTATTTTGGATTCCTTGACTTGATTTGTACCCTCATGGGTGACTTCAAGTCTATCCCAGATTTTTTAGCAGACATGCAAGTAGATATGCGATTAAACTCATTTGCATCAAGAGAACAATAAAGAACATTCATAGCCTTTAGCATTTAATTGAGCTAATTTCTTATCTTGCTCATCCCATTCAGATTCAGGTTTTGCAATATTAATATTTCAATCATAATAGTGGGTGTGTGTGGTCCATTAATTATGATTCCCCATAAATCATAATCTAGTGCTTGAATGAAGATTTTCATTCGTGCTTTCCAATATGTGTAATTTGTTCCATTGAACAAAGGTGGTCTATTAGTTGATTGTCCTCAATCAACATAGATCCCATTTGGATTACTGATTGGGATCTATTTGGCTCCAAGCTAATCAAAGCTATAGAAATCAAGAGCAGCTGCTCTGATACCACTTGTTGCCCAGATGTAGCAACCCAAGAGGGGGGTGAATTGGGTAATTAAAAATTAATTATAGATGCAGATATATGCTTAACCTAATTTAAATTTAATTGCAGCGGTGTAGTGGAGTGCACAGAATAATAATAAAGAATCAAGCAACCACAAACACAAGAGAATTTATAGTGGTTCGGTGCCAAACTCAGCACCTACATCCACTCCCCAAAAACCTTTGGGAATTTCACTAATCGTATCACAACGATTACAACCTCTAGCCTTCCCCGCTAGCCCTCTTGTTTATACGGCACAAGGCAGCCAAACCCCTAGCCTTACCAGGCTAGTCCTCTTGTTTCATGGCACAAGGAAGCCAAACCCTAGCCTTACCCAGGCTAGTCCTCTTGTTTAACGGCACAAGGAAGCCAACAAGAACCAAGGGTTAACTCTAACCCTTTTACAAATATCAGAATAGATAAAACAAGTAGCTCCTACAATGAGCAAATATTCAAGAAATACTTTACAATTTTTGAAGCAAATCTTCAGCAATAAATGAAGAAGCTCTGAGTAGCTGAAGCTTTGAATGCTTGAAGGCTTTAATAGATCTGACGACTTTGAGCAATGAATGATCTTCAAGATTTGTCAACTTCAATGCACACAACAACTTTCTTTTCAACACTCAAAAATATGCAACAAAAGCTCTTTTCTTGGATTTCTTTCTCTTCTTTTTTTCTTTCAGATTCGTCATTTGTGCTTCTAATCTCAGCTATTTAAAGCATCCAATATCAAAATATCTGTTAGATACATTTAAAATAAATGAAAGTAAAACGGAAAGAAAAGATAACCGTTGAGATTATTTCCTTAAGCATTGAATGCACTGAATCCATTTGAGGAAGGAAGATCTCTGCCATAATCCAAGAAATCAAAAGTTAGTATAGCTGAAAATAAAAATTAATTAAAGAAGAGTGAAAGCAAGAGAGAGAGAGAGCATGCCCAAAATAACAATGAGGTAGCTGACTGGAATAAATTCCAGGTAGCTGAAGGCTTGAAGACACTCGGGCAAGATGAAGTGAAAAAGCCACAAGCTAGCTAATTAGCTAGCTAATTTTGAAAGCTTCATGGCGAGAGGGAAGAGCATTAGATTCAATAGATAGTAGTTAGCTCTCCAGCTAACTATCCACAAAGAGCACATGGCTTGAAGCTCATCCCAGGGAAAAGTAGTTAGCTCCTTAGCTAGCTAACCAAAAAGTCACACGGCCAGGAGCATAATCCAAAAAGCACTAGTTAGCTCTCTAGCTAACTAGGCCAAAAAATAGTTAGCTCTCTAGCTAACTAAGCAAAAAGTAGTTAGCTCTCCAGCTAACTAAGCAAGAATCCATCGTTCATAAAGAGAGAAGCCACAACAAGGTAGTTAGCTCTCCAGCTAACTAAAAAAAAAGCTCTTGGCTTGGAGAAGGAATTTGCCATCAGAAGAAGAAGAGTTAGCTCTTTAGCTAACTAAGCTCAAATGTTCATGGCAAGAGGAAGACGTCTGTCCAAGGCAGCTAGCTCCTTAGCTAGCTAAGAAAAGCATCCACATGCCCAAGAGAAGATTAGTTAGCTCTCCAGCTAACTTGAATTTTCATCCGCTAGGCTTGGTGGGAACCTGTAAAAAATAGTTAGCTAACATTAAAAAGTAGTTAACTCCCAAGGCAAAGCAGTTAACTAACAGGGTATGCTAGCTAGCTAAGAGAAGCACCAACTAGCTCGTCAGTTAGCCAAAAACAGGAATCGTTCGGCCATGTAAAGTAACAGAAAAATGGTTAACTAAAAATGAAGCCAGCTAGCTAAGAGGGAGGATGAGTTAACTAGACAACTAACTGAATCCAATAGCATTCGGCCAGCACAGTGATAAGGAAAAAGTAGTTAACTAAAATAGAATTCCAGCTAGCTCAGAAGGAGGCCAAGCTAGCTAACCAGCTTGCTAAAATGAGCATGGTTCGGTTAACAGGAGAACAGGGAGTATAGTTAGCTAAAATGGAACTTCAGCTAGCTCAGAAAGAGGCCAAGCTAGCTAACCAGCTAACTCATAAAGCTAACCATTCGTCCAAGCCACTGTAAGATCATGTTAGTTAGCTAACAGATGCGTCAGCTAGCTAGAAGGAAGAATAAGCTAGCTAACTAGCTAGCTCACATTAAAATACAAATGGCCAGAGATACAATGGATCAATTTGCTAGCTTCCAGGTAACAAATAAAAATAAAATATACTCCCATAAGATTTTTTCTTGATAACACTCAATTATAAACCATGTACTTCCCATCATCAAGCTTAACAAATAGAATTAGCCTTTGCTTAATTATTTTGTAAGCATCAAAATCAATTTAGGGTCAACAAAATATTCTAAGCAGAAAGGGAACGCAGTCCTCAATGTGATCAAGGTTGTTAGGTTGCCAAAGGTTGACCAAGCATACTCAAATTGAGTTTGATGGCAAGAAAATTGGAAATAACAACTGAAGCATATTCAAAGGTGTAAGAGGAACCCTTTTACCTGAGGATCCAAGTGAAGGTAGAATTTCATTAGAGCTATTATAAATTGTTAAAGTTAGAGAAACATTATATCTGAAATTCGTAGTTTGAAAGCTAGGATCACAAACCATGCACTTTTCATGTCCCTACTATTTCAATTAGATTGAAAAGGAAGACTCAATTTTGTGAACCTCTTACTTATATAGTAAATCTAACTTGGATTTTATGTAAACCATGCTTTGTTTGGTTGTAGGAATGGAATCAAGAGAGGAACGAAATCAAGGCAGGAATGGAATCAAAATAAGCATGGAATGGAATGAGTATAGTGATTATAGTGTTTACTTAGAGTAGGAAATTAAGCATAGAATGGAATGCTAATTTCATTTTTGTATTTGTTAATAGAGTCATATTTTATTGTAAATTTATTATTTAATCCCTAGATATAAAATGTGATTTAAAATTAATAAATTCTATTTTACAAATTTTATAACAAAAATCTAGTATCAATGAATTATAAATTTAATGTACCTTATGTGATATTAATATAACTTATGTCATAGCACTACAATAATTTTTAAGAAAGATAATACTAAAAATATTAAAAAATAGTGTTTCAATGCTTTTTAAAGCATCAGTAAAACGAAAGTAAAAAAAAAAAAAAAAGTCTATAAAATGAAAGTGAAGAAAAAGAGGACGCGGACGCTTTTTAAAAGCGTTGGCAACAAGCGCGGACACTTAAAAGCATCGGCGGTCGTCGCATGAAGCCAAGGATTCTACGTAAAGATAAGTCAGAATACGTGAGAAGGTCACGGCTATTTTAGTCAAAACTCAAGAAATTTAAACCATGCGACTCTTGATGCCATCAACTTTTGTTACCAGTTATTTTTTTAATTAAGTATGTTGCATCGAGATTTGGACCAATGCATTTTCCCTGACGCCCTTCTTTCTTATCCATGGCTCATCTTCACGAATCGTGACACGTGTCCCACGCTAACTGTTGCATGACAAATCGAGCGATGGTGGCATGCGCATGCGACGCTCCTGCATTTCGCCAATTTTTTCCGCTTCGTCCCACGTCAGCTCCAATCGAGCATTTTCTTCGCTGGGCTAATTCAAAAGCGGTCCTCTCCGTCTTTTTCAAAAGAAGTGATGGATATAGGTGTTGTTTTTGCCCATTGACACATGGATGTAGATGGCTGTTGAATATCATATAAAATATCTATAAAATTAATATCAATATTTATGTATGATAATATCAGGATCAATAAACACTAGATATCCTGGATATACCCAAACAACACATTCACTAACCAAGAATAGACATTTGCTTAAGAGAAAGATACTAACATCATTAGTGTGCTACAAACACCAGAACTGCAGTCATTCACATTTGTACACTGCAACACCACGCAGTCATTTCAGAATAATGATTAAAAATACTCTGAGTTAAATCAACATATTCTTCCTTTGTGGTCTGAAGCAGAATTCCTGCAACGGCACTGAAAAATGGTTACAAATTATAATGCCAGTAACTGCATTGCAACACAGAGCTTCCAGGTGAATAACAAATGTGCAACAACTTGCTTGATGCTTATGATTCTGCATAAAGAATTTAATCCATCTTCAGTTAAACAAAAAAAAAAAAGTGTTCCAATTTCCTTCATAATCATTAAATTGGCAATTATGATAATCAAGTACAAGAATTGAAATTGATAATCAGGTGGGGGATATGCTTATGACTACCATATCCCAACCCTAATTTTCTTATAGCAGATCGTTAGTTTCAGAACATGTCATTGAATCTCTGTAATTATGGGTATTGTTATAGAATGACAGAAAGGAAAGTCTTCATCAAAAGGGACTGACATGTGTGCATATGTGAAAACAAAAGCACTTGATCTACTTAAAACCTAGAAGATTTGAGATTCATTGGCATTAATTCTCTATGATGTCTAAACGTTGGTCACACAATAAAATCCTATCTTTATCATCAACAGATGAGCTTCACTCCATCCATATTGTTTTAATTTATGATCTTAATATTACCCAAAAAAGACTTTGAAAAAAAAATCATATGGCCAGCTCTCAGCATATGATGCAATATAGTTTGACTACACTTTACAAGTAGCTCACAACTTAGGAAATCCTTGGGTATGGAAACTTTGGACAAGAGAGGGGCTTGCAATTAAATCTGAAAGACAAATTAGAAAGGCAAGGAGGTTCACTTTATTGATATGGTTCAAGCTTGTACAGCAATGGAACCACTCTTCCAAAGTATCTTTAGACTTGGAAAGATTGTTGAGGGAACAAGGCAACACATGATTGTGGAACCTTACACATCTCTGAACACAAATCACATGCCCAAGAACAAAACAGAATACATTTTCCAAGAATCTGTACTAAAAACCATATAAACAACAACAGAAGCTTGCAAAAATGTCTAACCTTCACATCACCAAATGTATTTGCAGCAGTAAATCTGATATTGATGGGAAAGAATACTGATGGATCAGCTGGAGGCACAACAAACTCCATTGATCCGCTGTTAAAAACAGAGAATAAAATAATCCATCAATCTCCAGCATCCATGTGTGCTGAATTAATTGACTTAAAGTGTTTTAACACATCAACTGTAAACCACATGCTTGCTGTACCTGCGATTGGAATGATCAATAAGAAGAATAGACCACTCCAATGTCGAACTCTTCGGGTCATACCTGAAATTAAAGGATATAATCAACTGTTTAAGGCACCAAGAATAAAAGTTTCTGTAAGGATTTGTTAATCACACAGCCAGATAGTCAACATTGCCACATTCGCCGCATTTGCACATTGTCCATGAGAAGATGCCACCATGTTGAGATGTTGTAACCTGACAACTTAGCATCTCCCATTTCATTCCCATCTTCAGTTTTTTCACTAGAACTTCATTCTCAATCTTGCATCTCCTATTACTTCTCTTAACAAGTACATCTTCACATAAAATTCTCTATTTAGGCATTTATCTCATCCTGAAAATGCCTTTTGATTCCTCAATAAGTTCTCTTTGAGAAATCTTTCCTTTAGTAATTGCACAATTGATCTCTTCTCCCAGTTCTAATTTAATAGGTATTATTTGCTCCATGATGTGGTTAGAGTCCTACCTTATGAATGGCATTCAAGGATCAAAATAGCTGCAAAACAAGTCCCTTTATTTTGTATGCACTTTGCAGCTAAGAAAGCCCAATATGATATCCACATGGTCCAATTTTACTATAGAAAGCCCAATTATTTGGTATCTCATGAGAGTTCGAGGGTGCCACTTCTTTCAAACCTCAACCAGAGATCATCCTCACAACACCAATCATCCATCTGCATTACAAATAGTAATCACAAGCTAAAATCTTGAATGACATGCACCCTTGTGTATAGATTGAACTAGGAAGCAAAGGTGGTCAATGTGTTTCAGTCCAGGTAAAGGAAGCTAGCAACCCACAAAAAATTCCTTCATGATAACTCAATTGAGGGCATCGTAGAACAAGGGTGCCATGAGACTATGTTTAGAAATTCAATCTAATCAAAAGCAAGAAAAAGAAAACAAACTTCAAAATATAAGTAGAGATTTTCAAGAACCGGAAGCTTATCCAATGAGACAGTTGTAAGTCAAGACTAAAAGGAGGATAAATTTTATAATATAAGCATTGAATAACACCCAATGAATGAATTTGTGTATATAAAAAAATATTACTAAAAGAATCAGTGATCAGTTTCAAAAAAAAAATATAGAAATTGATGCTGATTTAAATAATTAATAAAAAAGACATTGCTACTACTTCACCAAAACACTACCAGTTTAGAGCGAAGAAACAATAAACTAAGTCACATTAGCAGCATGTGAAGATGTCAGGTCACCCAAGCACACAAATTAGTATAACTATCTATTTTACTGATGAGTTGAAGACTTTTATTTCTATTCATAAATAGATCTCATTTTAATGCTGCCAATTTTCATCATTAGGGGACCTAAATTTCAAAATGCTTCTTACCTCCATTCTCCATCGATCTGCCTTACACTTGGCTGCTCCCGAAGTGCAGGAAGAGGAATGGATATCACAACATTTTGCAAATCAAACATTTCTGAAGCTTCATACTCAATGTTGCCGCCAAATCATGCTCCTCGAACGGGCAGAGAGGATCGAAGACGGTGAGCACATGTTTAGGAATCTCCTGACGTCTCCTCTTCAGAGGGAATCCTGCAAGAAAGTCTCCGAGGGCTCTGATGGGGACCTCCGATGCTCAAGTGAGTGACTTGGGAAACAATGAATAGTAACTAAAAGACTTAATCGAATCACTTGGAGTTCAAATCCCTCTCTTGTTATGAGCGAAGGTTCTTATACCTATCCGAAGTCCCTCCTTCCCCCTTTTTGGAAGGTTGCTGCATTCGAGACGTCATTGTCTAGCATAGGACAGGGCAAGGCTGACAGGGACAGGTCGCAACTACCCTGAGTTTGTCAGGGGTAGCCCTGCCTGCTAGCCCCTGCCAGGTGCGGCACCATAGGTGGTAGGTGGGCCTGGTCACATCGGCATGCTCCGTAACTGGTAGTGGCCACGTGCGGTCGCAGGTGGTTGGTGAGATGTGACAGTGGCAGGTGCCAAGGCTGAGGGGAACCTGAGAGTCCGAGATCGAGGGGGACTTGGGGTTCGAGGCCAAGGGGGACTCTGAAGTCCGAGGCCCTGTCAGTTACTTGATCTGTTAGCTAACGTGGCTTGATCAGCCCATCATTCAATGTTAACAAAAGTTTCATTTCCAGAAATTGAGGGCCAGCAGTTGACTGCAGATAAATAAGTAATTAAATATTAGTCCAAGAATCGAAAGTCCACATCAATATTTTTGATAGTTATACTTTTGCTCACCAGTTAATGGCAAAGAGCCTCATCCAAAAAATAAATAAAATGTACTTTACCCCAAAAAATATCCACAATTGCTGAGTTATATTTATAAAAGAGATTTTAGAACAAAAGAAGACAAATTAAGATTACTGCAACAACAATGACTTCCCCTTCAGCTTTAATGATTCTAAAAATTGATTGGTTCGTTTGTTTGCCTGCTGCATGCCAAGGCCCTTTGGAGGAGCAGTAGCTGATGCTGGAGGATGGCCTAAAGATTCAAATTGAGTCTTCAGGAAATGAATTGACCACAAAAGGAACAAACAAGAAAACATGTTTGACAATTAGATACAATTTCTGTTTAGAAGACATTTTTAGTTTGACTCACAACAAAGTATCATCACTATGTCTGGCAAGAAAAAAATTATGCTCCACTGCTATTAACAATGTCAGAAATAATAACGAGAATGACAGTCATGTATGTTACTGTGCCTAATATTGTGCAGCAATAATTTTATTAAAATAATAAAAGGAAAAATTTTCAATGCATGTTGTCCGAAGTTAAGTGGTAGAGTTTCTCAAGAGTTATTTGCAGTATGATACAGGTTTCCATAAGTTTACTAAGCCAATAACTTCCAAAAATTAATCTACAGAATAACCCACAGTATGATTTGTATATTTCATGTGGTGTGTGAATAAATTATTATTCAACTTATGGAAACTTTAATCTATAAAATGAGATGATATTGCATTAATTCAAGCATAGAACACACAGGGATACTCATAATCTTAACTGATACAGCACCCAGTAACTCATTGTCTTTTTCTCAGATTCCAGAAGTAGATCATTTCCACACAAAGGTTTACTTTAATATTTCCAATACAAGGTCAGGTTACTCGTTGATGTTGAATGTTCCCCTCTCTTCGATAAAAGAATTATCCATTTGAAATACTCTTTACCAATAATAACATTATTGAAAACCAAAAAGGTAGGTAACAAAGACAACCGAGGAATATACAAAAACAAAATAAAACCAATCACTTCAAACACAAATAGTGGAAATACATCTTTCCACATGGTTTGATCTAAGTGATATTTTAGAACAAAAATATTAAGAATCAGAATTAAAATAGTTTTGCTCGAAAACTATTATGGGAGAAATCCTGCTAAAAATCACGAACTCCGTCTAAATATTCTTTGGTATTTCTTGATTTATTATCCAACTTTTATCAGCAATACAAAAGGTAAAGGATGTGGTCCTTTGCCATAGGTAAAGGAGTAAAGCTGGTATGATTAAAAACATCTAATCAACAGCATCAACAAAAAGCAATGATGAATTTATAAACATCAAATGACAAAAATTAAGGCATGCAAAACACAAAGAATTTGTAAGGAAAAAAAATGCCTAGCAAAAAAATAGAATTAAACAAAATGAGACAAAAGGATGACATAGAATGGTTAAAATTTCATCATGAAACTTGGAAGAGCATATCTCCATTTCTCCAATAAGACATAGTATGGAAATGCTCAATTCAAAAATTCATGAGATTAAAGGTTGCAAGAAGTTGCAATGGAAAACTGTTTAATTTCAAAGCTGTAAACATCAAGGGGTGCAGATATTATTGCAACAGAGAGAAGTCATCTGCTTTCAATGATGCACTCTTCTGGATTGCAATCCTGTACACTGAAGAATCCTTGTAGAAGGCTTTATAAAATCATAAGAATATCTTGAATCTATTGCTCGTCATGCACATAGTAGAATGCCAAAATTTTGGGCAGATAACTTCAGTCAGCTTGGGAAAGGAAAAAAGAATTAAACACTTAAGTTGCTTTCAAACTCACAGAGTAACTGAAAATTGCAGAAAACATGATAGCAAGCATGGCATCAGATAACTGATATGAATATAACAGAAGCATATGATTTACGTTTGGTGAACACTCATCCGTCCACATAAACTAATAAAAACATTTGTTTTCTCAGATGAAAAGTTTTGTTCCATTACGGTTAAATGGCTATTATTATGGTTATTCTACTTGATAACTTGTGGTGCACAAATAATGCAGACATTTGATTCAATGGATCGCCTCATGGTACACCACAGGCCAGTATATGTACCCCAAACTCATGCCACTAGCTTCATGGTCTACCCATCAAGAGTAACATAATGATCGGCTCTAGAGGTGAATATGAAGGTTGTCCCAATTATTAGCCAAATTTAAGCCCTTAACAGGATTCATCAATAAAAGCAATCGATGGTGCAGAAGATTTTTAAAATACAAGTCGCTCACATTGCGGATTCAAACATAGGCCTCAAATGGAGTGGGACTAGTGAACTTTATCCTCCTCCCCCTACAAAGAGAAGAAAATAAAAAGGGATCGCAGAAAGAAAGCAACAAAACGCCATCATCCCAATTCCATGATTTGATAGAACAGCAGCAAAAGAGGAGGAAAGAAAAGAGCACCAAGGCGATGCTCGGTGGCAAAAGAGAAACCACCAACTCATTTATCCCCACCCATTTCCATGTGAAAATAGCGGAACCCGAAGCATCAAAAAAAATCATTTTAAAGGCATCCATTAATTGTAATTCTTCCACCCACCACTTCAGATCTCAAGATTCCAGACGAATCAATAAACAGTCAGTAGCAAGCGAGTTATCATCCAAGGAAAAATAATATAATAAGAGAAAAATAATAACTCGTAGATGCCACTTAAAGCACCGGAGAAACAGAAATAGTTGGTGTTCGACGTTATGTACCGGAGCGAGGAGAGTGAGGGATTTGACTGCGCCGGGATACTTGACGGCGAGGGGGAACAGGGCAGAGCGCGTTGTCCAAGATGGGAGACATTTCATTATTAGAAATTTTAATATTTAATTATATTAATTTTTATTATGAATTTTAAAGATATAGAAACTGTCGGTGTAGAATAATTGCAAAATGATGTTTTTTTTTTTTTTTTTTGTACAAAATGATTTTGAACGGTTGGGAAGAAAACTTTTACTATCAGTAAAAAAAAAAAAAAAGCAATGAAAGATAAAATAATCTTCCTTCAAAAAAATAATAATAATCTTTCTAAAAGTTTATAGTTATAAAACTAAGGCAGTAAATGAGGTGGACCATGACCTAACCCGCCCCCGATTAGGATGCGTTAGCCCTTTGAAATATATATATATATATATATATAATATTAAGCGTAATTAACTCTTGTACTTAGGGGCTATACCATTTTGATCCTTTAATTTTAAAAAGTTATAAAAAAATTATAAACTTTTTGTTTTGTATGACTTTGATTCCTATAGTTAAATAAGAAAATGGTAGCATCCAAATGGCAAAAATAATTTAAAATACATAACTAACTAGTTAATTCATTAATATATATATATATATATAATCTCTCTTGTCCTGATTTGTTCTAACCCATGAGTATCCATATACCTATTATGCTCTCTTCCCTCAGAGATAGGGCAAGTAAGGCCGCTAAGCTTCCCTGAAATTAGGACAAATAAGGGCGAACAAAAATTATTTTATTTTTTTATATTTTTTAAATTATTAAATAATATATTATTGAGTTAGTTATAAATTTTAAATTTATTTTTTACCATTTGGCTATCACATATGCCGTAATATAAGAAAATATACGACAACTTTTCTATTTAATGATGAAAATCAAAATGATATAAAATAAAAAAATTAAAATTATTTTTATAATTTTTTAAAATTTAAAATTAAATCACACAAAGTGATATAATATAAAAATTTAAAATTATTTTTATATTTTTTTAAAATTTAAAATTTAAAAGTACAGAGTTAATTCTACAGTTTAGCGTTAAAAAAAACCCTGATTGCATCTCTTGTCTTCTGCTGGAAACCCTATCCGTATCAACCCGCGCCTCTCCACCTGTCCACATCCATGGCCGCTCGAGCCAATCGTGATGCGGACAAATCAACCATGTTGAGCGATGGGCATGCTAAGATTTGTCGTGGGCTTCCAAGTGGGATGGAGGGGTCGTCTCCCTTCTTCGAAACCCTGCAAGAAGTCCCCGACCGGTGTTCCCAACGAGGACCCTCCGACGCTCAAGTTAGTAAACTTGTCGCTCAGTTATGTAGCAGTGGGATAGGAGTTGAGAGATATAGAGCGATAGATAGGGAGAGAGAAAGAGATCCCCTTGCATTGAGCTCGGGTCCTCCTTTTATACATGTTTGGGGGGTCTCGTTTACCTCATTCCGTTGGAACCGTCGAATCTTTCTCGTTGGGATAAGTTTCTTCAAACGGCGAGTGGTTAAGCCGTTGCTGGATGAGGGCCGCTTGTAGCGGTAACTGCCGAGTGTGGTAGCACTTGCCCGTGATTTCAGCGAGGTACATGGCAATAGACCTCGAATCTCGGGATCTGTTGCCTGAGGCGGGTCATTGTGCATGTGAGAAAGGCACCAAGTTAGGACCGGAGCCGTTGCTGGAGGCCGGAGCCAAAGGCTGGAGCTGGAGGCCGAAGCCAAAGGCCATCGCTGGAGGCCGTCGCTGGAGGCCGGAGCCAAAGTTCCTTTTCTGGGTTTTGCTGTCACATCATTATCTCCGAAAATTGTGTAAAAGATAACATCATGACCGCTTTTGGGGCCCACCTTTTAAGTTTCCTAGCTTCAGCAGGGTCTTCTGGGAGGATACCCTCGGTAAAGTACCGGACATAGGCGTCCATCCAGGAAGGCTCCTGCTCCACTGGTAGAGTTTCTCTTGATGCGTCAATACTCGGGGCTTCTAAGTGCTCACATAAGCTCTTCCCAGCATCCCATCAGCTGAGGTGGCAAGATGGGATAAGGCGTCGGCTCTAGCATTCTCCTGTCGAGGGATGTAGCTGACGCTAAAGTAAGCCAAGGGAGAAGCAGCGATTGCACCATACTTAAGTAGCGGGACATGATGGGATCCCTTGCTTCATATTCCCCTGCGATTTGGCCAGCGACCAGTTGGGAGTCGGTGAACGCCCTAAGGCGTTTCACCCCAAGCTCTTGAGCCAATCTCATCCCGGACAGCAAAGCTTCATATTCTGCCTGATTATTAGTGGCTGGAAAGAGGAAGCGGAGTGCACACTCGGTTACAACTCCATCCGAGTTGGCCAAGATGAGGCCTGCTCCGCTCCCTTGAGAATTCGACGCCCCGTCTACATGAAGGACCCATTCATCATCACTGGTTCCGAGAGGCTGAGGGTTTGTAGAAGGTTCTTCAGGTTGCTCCTCTCCCCAAGTGCATTCGACCAAAAAATCCGCCAAGACTTGAGACTTCATGGCCGACCGGGGGGAAAAGACAGATCGAATTCCCCCAACTTAAGGCCCACCTTGCCAGTCGGCCGAAGTATCCGGGCGAGCGAGAACTGTCTTCAGAGGTTGGTCTGTGATCACCGCGATCGGGTGGGCTTGGAAGTATGGCCGCAGACGCTGGGCAGACACGATCAATGTGAAGATAATCTTCTCCATCTTTGAGTACCTGGTCTCTGCATCGTGGAGCACCTTGCTTGTGTAGTATACTGGCTTTGCGTGCCATTGGTGTCCACGCGGACCAGCACAGAACTAACGGCTTCAGGAGAGGCCGCGAGGTATAGAAGGAGTTCTTCTCCACCTGTTGGCTTGGCTAGCAGTGGCGGGGTAGATAAGAATTCCTTTAACCCCTCGAACGCCTCCTGCATTCTTTCGTCCATTCGAATTCATTGACCTTGCGGAGCGCCTTGAAGAAAGGTAGGCACCTTTCAGCGGACTTGGACAGGAAGCGACTTAAGGCGGCCACCCTTCCCGTCAGGCGCTGTATTTCCTTCTTATTGGCGGGAGGCCTCATGTCCAAGATGGCTTGGACTTTGTCCGGGTTTGCCTCGATCCCCCGTCGGGTTACCATGAAACCCAAGAACTTTCCGGCTGTCACCCCAAATGCACACTTGCGTGGGTTCAGCTTCATCTGGTACCGACGAAGGTTGTCAAAAGTCTCCGTTAGGTCCGCGATATGGTCGGTGGCGTGACGCTTTTGTCAACATGTCATCCACGTACACTTCCATGTTACGTCCTATCTGGCCTTCAAAGACTTTGTTCATCAGCCTTGGTAGGTGGCTCCCGCGTTCTTTAGCCCAAAAGGCATTACCCTGTAGCAGTACAACCCCTTCTCAGTTATGAAGGAGGTAGCTTCTTCATCCGCCGGATTCATCCGGATCTGGTTGTATCCAGAGAAAGCATCCATGAAGCTAAGGACCTCATGCCGGATGTAGCGTCCACCAGTTGATCGATCCGGGGCAGGGGAAAGCTGTCCTTAGGGCATGCTTGTTGAGATCGGTGAAATCCACGCACATTCTCCAGCTCCCGTTGGTCTTACGGACCAGCACCACATTGGCCAACCATTCGGGTAATGAACCTCCCGAATATGGCCGCAGCCGTTAACTTGCGAACCTCCTCGTCGATAGCTTTCTGTCTATCTGGAGCGAAGTTTCTTTTTTTCTGTCGGACCGGCCGACACTCTGGCCTGAGGTTGAGCCGATGGGTGATTACTTCTTCGGGGACGCCCGGCATGTCTGAGGATGACCATGCAAAGACGTCGTGTTGGCACGCAGGAAGTGAGAAGTCGATCACGTGCCTTTTCTGGAAGCAATGCCCCCACCTGGACAGTCCTTGCCGGGTCATCCCCCAAGGGGAGGGTAGAGGTGTTCGGCTGGCTCTCCCCTCCTTCCCAGCTCCCGGGGATCGAGTGGCTCAGAGGCCATTGCCGACGCTTCCAGCGGGCTGGGAGACAAACGATAGCAAAGCGGTGGCGGGCTTTGCTCCCCTTTCATTCTCCGACTCCTTCATCGGTGGGGAACCTTACCAATAATCTCTTAGTGGAGATCACGGCATCTAGCAAATTCAATCCTGGTCTCCCAAGATAGCGTTATAAGCCAGCGGGACCCGGACCACCAAGAAATTTATAACCACGGTGCTTTGACATGGAGGGGTTCCAGCCGTGACTGGAGGGCAATCTCCCCCTCAACGCTCACCGAGTCTCCAGTGAAGCCCATTAGAGGCGCGGCGATGGGTCGGAGGGAAGACTTCAACAGATTCATCCGAACAAAAGCCTCGTAGCTCAAAACATCCACCGAACTCCCACTATCAACTAAAATTCTTTTTACAGGATGTTTGGCTATAGTCATGGACACACGACGCTGTCGTCATGCTTATTAACTACCCCATCTAAGTCCTTTCCAAAGAAAGGAATTACAGAATCTATTCCCTCTCGCTGCCTCTTTGAACCGCCACCTGCCCCCCAGGAAATCATAGCTATGGTCTTCTCCGTTGGAGCATTGTCCAGCCGGAAGTATCGGAGGCACCGATGGACCCGACGTGGGAAGGTTTCCCCTTCGAACGAATTTGCCCAGGTGACCCTGCTGAACCAGCTCCTCAATGGCCTTTTTAGATGGCGGCAGTCCTCGGTGTCGTGACCATAGTCTCGGTGGTACCGGCAGTAAAACTCCTTGTTGCGGGGGGTCCCAGATTTCAAGGGAGCCGGACGCTTGAAATAAGGTTCCTCCTCGATCTCTAGTAGGATGTGAGATATAGGAGCCATGAGGGGAGTGAATTGCTCCTTAGGAATAAGCATCTGTGGTCGGCGATCTGAGCGGTGAGGAGGCTCAGGCTTCCGGGTTGTGCACCGGCATGATCAGTAGGCGGTGGTTTCTTACTGGTGTTCTTGTCAGCTTCCCTCCTGGAAGAATCCGCCTCGTCACGCGGATGTACTTCTGTGCTCGGCTCAGAAGCTCGGCGTAAGAACTCGGAGGCTTCTTATCCAGGGAATAGGCAAACCTGGATGGACGAAGTCCTCTTTAATGCCAAAGTGGCTACGGAGTCTTCCAGGTTGTATACCTCCAACGCTGCTTCCTTAAATCGAGCGACAAAGTCCTTCAAGGTCTCGCCACTCTCTGCTGGACAGCAAATAGGCTATCAGCCACTCGTGGGATCTTTCGGCAAGCATCAAAGTGGGCCAGGAAAGATCGCTCGAGTTGCCGAAACGAATTGATGCTGCGTGGAGGCAGGCGGGAATACCATGCACGTGCGCCTTGAGAAGGGTGGCCGGAAAAGCGACACATAAAAGGGAGTCCGTCGCTCCCTGGACCTGCATGAGGACCTTGTAGCTCTCCAGTGGTCCAGGGGTCCGTCGTGCCATCGTATGGGTCCAGTTGGGGAGACGGAAACGGGCGGGACCGGTTCCTCCATGATACATGGGAAAGTGGGGGGCGATACTCATAGTCCGTCCCATGAGGGTCAGCGATCCGGCGGCTAAGCTCCTCCAACCGTCGATGATACTCATCGAGCCATTGCTCGGCCCGACGGGTAGTCTTCCGGAGGGTGCCATCTCGAGGTGAATCGGAAGAAGAAGCCGAAGAAGATCGCCGTCGTAAGGAACACACCCGTCTGGACTCTCTCTCCTCCGGCTGATGGTGGGAACGACCGGAGTGGCGAGAGGGGACCGCCGTCGCTTCGAGGCCTCTCGGCGATGAGGTTCAGGGGGTGAGCGGCGGGAGACCTCAGGTGGGGTCCCGCCTTGGTGAGACTGGACTGTCCCTCGCACCCCTTCATCGGGCGCAGGGGGTTGAGGTGCAGCAGCCAAACAATGCTCTTGCAGTCCCCGTACCATTGTCATCAGGTCCTGGACCTGGTGAGCCAGAACCTCAAGCCGGTCAGGCTGGCTTATCTGTGCAGGGGGCGGAACACGGAGGTTGGCCTCTGATTGCTCAGCCCGTGGAATGCGCTCCGCGGCTTGACTAGAGGAAGCCTCCTGTGCTCGTGTAGTCACCATCATCTCCCTCGCAGAATTGGTGGGGTCACAGGGAGAACCTTCGCCTTCCTCCTGTGCGAACATCCCCCTTCCTGGTGCACCAATCTGATGCGGACAAATCAACCGTGTTGAGCGACGGGCATGCTGAGATTTGTCGTGGGCTTCCAAGTGGGATGGAGGGGTCGTCTCCCTTCTTCGGAACCCTGCAAGAAGTCCCGGTCGGTGTTCCCGGCGAGGACCCTCCGACGCTCAAGTTAGTAAACTTGTCGCTCAGTTCTGTAGCAGTGGGATAGGAGTTGAGAGATAGAGAGCGATAGATAGGGAGAGAGAAAGAGATCCCCTTGCATTGAGCTCGGGTCCTCCTCTTATACCTGTCTGGGGGGTCCCGTTTACCTCGTTCTGTTGGAACCGTCGAATCTTCCTCGTTGGGATAAGTTTCTTTGAACGGCGAGTGGTTAAGCCGTTGCTGGATGAGGGCCGCTTGTAGCGGTAACTGCCGAGTGTGGTAGCACTTGCCCGTGATTTCAGCGAGGTACATGGCAATAGACCTCGAATCTCGAGATCTGTTGCCTGAGGCGGGTCATTGTGCATGCGAGAAAGGCACCAAGTTAGGACCGGAGCCGTTGCTGAGGCCGGAGCCAAAGGCCGGAGCTGGAGGCCATCGCTGGAGGCCGAAGCCAAAGGCCATCGCTGGAGGCCGGAGCTAAAGGCCGTCGCTGGAGGCCGGAGCCAAAGGCCGTCGTTGGAGGCCGGAGCTAAAGTTTCTTTTCTGGGTTTTGCTGTCACATCATTATCTCCGAAAATCGTCTAAAAGATAATATCACCCAGGGGAGACGGTCAGCCGTATCAAATCGCTTCCGTCAAAGTATTTTTCCTTCCCTTATCCTCTCTTATTCCTTAATCTCTCATTTGGAGGCTCAATATTCTCTTCTCGATCATCAGAGATTTTTTAATTTTTTTTCATGTTATGCGGATTTATGTTTGATTTAGGGTTGGTAGGTTTGTATTATTCTCGAGCTTCTTCGTTTATTTCGCTTGATTCAGGATTTCTAGGTTTTTGCTTGATTCAGGGTTCGTAGGTTTAGGTTGCCCGTGATCTAATGCTGATTTATTATTTTTCTTGTTTAATTCGACCGATTTCTCATTTGGTTTTTGTTTGTAGAATTTTTATTTCCTAATTTTTTAAAAATTTTTACGGTTTTCATCAAAGTTGCTGCAACTGCTTCAGTCTTTGATTTCTTCTGCTGCTCTGTTGCAACGTTGTTCAATCCAAGGCTCTTGAGTCTATCTATTGCCGTTAAAAAATGGGACTGAGGTTGAACTGACAACTCAGAGAGAAATGAGCAGATCCGCGCACGATAATTACCCTTTTATCTTTAACAAGATGACCCTTTATCCATCGCTTCGCAAGAAACTCGACAGAAAAGAAGAAACTTCGAGTCTCAATTTATTCAACGCTTTAGCGTTACGTGTTTCATCTTTCGACTCTTATCGTCAGTACGTGGTTCATACTCAAAACTTTTCTGATATTTTTTAAATATAAACATAATTAGTCTTCATTAGTCGACGACTCCAAAAGCACGCCATCGGACTTTTTCTTTGCAAAGAATCTGACGTGCGACGAGGGATTTTCTTTGCCCCGTTTTGCATCACGAAAACCGGAAAATTTTGAAAAAAAAAAAATGTCAGCCTCCGGTGCCGGTTGCCAGCAGTAGCGCGCCATCCCTCAACAACGGTAAGAATCACGGTCAGTGATATAACTTTTTTTTTTTTTATTTAATTTTTCTAATGCCACATTCTAGGCTACAATATTTGTTCTAATAAATTACAAAGCATCTTCAAGCCAAGATGACAAACGGTGTTATTCTTGTTACATCTCTTCTTCCGATCTATTTGTATCTTTGAAGAAAAAGGCAGAAGATGATGAAAGAAAAGAAAGGTAACATAAGGCCAAAACTTATTAATTCTGTTTTTTTCTGGCTTCTAAGATGGAAGGAAATAAATAGTTTTTTTTTTTTTTTGATTTTCCAAATAAAAGATTTTATAACCATTTATCTCCCCTCCATCACAGCAGACTCGACTTTTTTCCTAAGTTTCTCTCATTAGTTTACATGATTTTTTTAATTCTTTTTAATTTAAGAAAATAATTTTTCTTTCTTTAAGAAAGAGATGGGGGATCGCTGGTAAATTTAATCCACCTGATCTTCACGCACTGCTTGGTATACGGTAGGCCATACTTGCTTTTATTTGGTGTTTGTCCAACAGCAAGGAGCATTTATATACATACCTATCACACTTTACAAATAATATATATACATTTCTCATCATTTTTTATTTCAACAGCTTCGCAGCACTTAAATCTTTTATTTTTAAAGATAAAATCATAAAACCTAAGAAACAATAAAAATTTGAAATTACTATTTTTTTTTTAAAAAAATTATTTTCACTCATTTCTAGGAAATAAACAATACTTTGTTATTTTCTAAGCCAGAAATTCATTCCTTTACATCAAAGTTGTCAATTTCGTTTCGTTTCGGCCGTTTCGGCCGAGACCTTTCGTTTCGGTAGCTTATCCATTGATGCGTTTCGGTGTATTTCGGCCATTTTCGGTCGAGACCTTTCGTTTCGGTAGCTTATCCGAAAAGATAAGTACTACGTTTCGTTTCAAAAGATTTTTCGGTCGTTCGGTGTATTTCGGCCATTTTCGGCCGTTTTCGGTATGTTTAGGCCGTTTCGATAAATATGCTTTGAAGACCAATTTATGAATTATTAAACCTTTCAGAACCATTTTAATATATATATAATATAAAAAAAATCTTAGTTACCTTATCCCCATTTTAAAATATATATATAATAACAAAAAAAAAATTCTAGTTACCCTATCGGTCGCATCTCTTAACAACTTAAACTCTTTATTTTTATATTATTATTATTATTTATAATATAAATTATGAATAAATATATATATATATATATATATATATATATATATATATATATATATTCCGAAACGAAGCACCGAAACGGTCCGATACTAAAATATTTCGTTTCATAAGCTAAACCGAAACATAATCCGAAACGAAATTGACAACCTTGCTTTACATGGTAACTCTGAAAAAAAAAAATTTATAATCATTCAAAAACTCTATCAAATTTAGTCTCCAGTTTAATCTTCAGGAAAATTCATATTTAGAATCTCTAGTTCGAAAATTTAGTCTCCACAAAATTAAAATTTAGAATTTAAGTTTGAATCTCAGGCAATCTACTAGGAGAGGGACAAAATAAAAATTCAAATTTAGAATTCAACTTTTAGAAGTGAATTCGAAAATCCCAGGCAATCTCTAATGTAAAGGTCAGAAAGCTAAGAGGTTTTCGAACCTACTGCGTTAAAATTTGAAGAGCAACACCACAGATTCTTATGAATTTGGATCCTTTGAAATTGAGGTAATTTTTGCAATCCCAACCATCTCTATTGTAGGCTTACGAGTTACGAGTGAAATAAAATCCATGTGAACGAATATTTGGAAAAGAAAACTACAAAATTTCAAATTTAGAACCTACTTTGGCGCGTGAATAAAACTAATTGACACGTCCAGATGTTATATTGGCAGTAGAAGCAGGAAATTGTTTCGTTACCTTTCAAGTGCTAGCACCAAAAGAAGTCGATAAATTTAGACAAAGAAGGTAAATTGCTGGAGAGATTTATACAACAAATATGACTGGAGAGAATTAGTGATGGGAATCTCTTGCGTGTGACTTAAGCTTTAACTTGCTGGAAATATTTGCTTCCCGTGTTAAAAATAAAATATAAAGGTCTTTTAGAGATGCCTTTCGGTGTCCTGAGTTGGCCTACAGGATACGTCCATTTATTTAAGGGAAATTTTTTTTTTAGAAAGGAGAAGTTTTGTGCAATGCCTTCAGTGCATAAAGGCACGCATCTGAGAGCGGTGAACAAAGACATTTCCTTCTATATGAAAGGGGCGGTTCACCGAATAGCCTTTCTTTCCGCGAATCCAAGCATCTACCGAACCGACAGTCCTACCTAGCCAAATTTGAAGACCCAGCGCTCATCAGCCGAATAAGATTCCTATGGGCGTCCATGGAGACGAAGGATGCTTCCTTTCTTGTTTTTTCCTCCAATCCAGGTCTGGAAGGAAGGGGTCAAAAGGCAGACATGGATGAGCTCGCATGCTTTGGAGTTCAATTATATTTTTGTTTGACAAATTCTAGAATAGAATCCATTGAGCTTTTCTTTATTTCTTTTTTGTGTTTTTCCAACTTGCAGATCCATCAGTAATTTACTTATGGACGTCATGGTGCCTCAGGAGAGTGGGGAGGACCAGCCAGATGGAGTGGGATGCATATTTAATCCGTGGTAGATTTAACATAAGGAACAAAATCTTCATTGCATTAATATTTGTGTACGTGTACGTTAAAAGGTTAGGATCATTTTTAATTTTGCTTGTCAGATGCCATGCTCGAAAGAAGAAAAAAAAATTTTCGTTCTGATGGATCTAAACCATTCTTATACCTTGGACTCATCTTGGCGGGAATAAATCATTCTTACGCCTTAGCCTTGTCTCGGTCAAGCCGAGTCATTCTCATACCTTGATGGGTCCAAAGTAGCCAAAAGCCTAACATGATCCTTCGGTTATGTCAGCTTTCGTTATTTCAAAAGAAAAATCAAGCCAGGCACAGCCTATTATATATAAATAATCAAATAATAGCATAACCGAATCTCAAAGCTTTGAACCAGCCTTAACAAACAACATTCGAATCTCACCGATTTCATAACAAATTTGATTTGAATTAGATCCCTATCATTCTGGTTCTCCATTTCTTAAGATATGTTTGAAGAATCAGGTGAACAAATCATCGACAGTGAGGCAGTCTATAAATATCTCATCCTAAACTCTTTCCGGTATGTTCACTCTTTCATTGGGAAAAACTTCATTGAAGCTCAACAAAGCTCCCCGGCTCCCTGAGTAGCCATTCTTGAGGAATTCTTCTGCGAGAACCTTTTCATCATATCTGCTTGCTGTAAATCTTTACTGACTTGGGCGTCGGAGGGTTTTTTGCAGAGAGCCACCTATGATACTCTCTATGCAAGGACTGTCTTACAGGTTTCACTTGGGTGAGAGATTGGCGTTCGGATTTGGAGGTGGGTCGTACTCGAGGTGAAGAACGAATTTCTGTAGCAACAGATTGGCGCTAGAGGAAGGGCCTCAAGTCCCATAAACTTGTAATCAAGGAAATAAGGTTGAAAACCAGAAGAAGAACCCTTCAATGGCGAATCGAAGGAGAGCCACTTCTGATGCTCAGGATCAGGCCACCTCTCATAGGCCTGATCTCACAAACGATGTAGTGTCTCCACTACCGCCGCCGGTTGAGATTCCCTCACCATCGGCGATTGCAGTGACCTAGGACTAGTTTGCTACACTGGTCTAACAGGTGCAAGCCCTTGCATAGTTGGTAAGGGTTCCAGGGGGCTCCTCATCCGATCGCCCTTGCTTCGCAACTCCTTGATGGAGCTGCCGCCCTCGCTCTGCAGGAGATCTCTTCTTCTAACCCGTATGGGGTCGCAAGTTATCCCCAACAACCTAAAGGAAATAAACTGGTGCGATAGAGGGCTGGAGGGAGAAGCCCGCCTAGATCTCAGCAAGCTCGCTCTTTTTCTTCGATGTTCTCCCATCATGACTCGACGTCGTCACCATGCTCCCCTCGACCAGTCTCCCCTACCGCCCGAGATGGGGGGATCCGACGGCAATGCAGGATATGCGTCGGGAGTGGCGTCAGGAACTAAATGCCATCAAGCAAGCTCCACAGCCTCAATCGAAGACCGAGCAGGGCATTTCCTTCTCCGAGGAGATCATACAGGAAGTGATTCCTCCTCATGTCAAGCTTCCCACCATCGAGCCATACCATGGATCCATCGATCTCGATGACCATCTGAGCAGCTTTTGATCCATCATAATGTTCCACGAAGTGTCAGATGCAATCTTATGCAGAGCCTTTCCCTCTACTCTTAGGGGGTCCACCAGAACCTGGTTTAATAGCTTGAAGCCAAGTTCCATCAATTCGTTTGACGAGCTGAGCAGCCTATTCATCAGCCAGTTCGTTAGCAGTTGCCATCATCGGCGTAGATCTGATTCCCTCTTCGAGGTTAAGCAACGGGAGGAGGAATCCTTGAAGAATTATCTCGGCTGACTCAACACGGCTATGCTAGAAGTAGATCACCTCAATCATGAGGTGGCCATGTCTGCCTTGGCGGGCGGAGTGTCAAGGGAAGGTGACTTCTATCTAGACCTGGAGGTCAACACTATCCAAAGAGCCTTTTCGACATAATGGCTTGGCAGACAAGTATGTCAGGGTTGAGGAGTCGCGAAGGATGGCCTGGGCCGAATAGTCAAAGAAAAGAGAAGCCAAGGGCTCAGAGAGGAGCCGATCCTTTCATCGTGCAAGCCCATCCCGCCGCCAGAGAGCTCTTTTGTCACCATCCAGAGATCGTACTCGAAGCTCGGCCCAAAGGTTCAATCAGACACCCCACTCACTGCGCCAAGGATGCACATCCTAATGAAAATCGAGTGCCAGATTCCTCAGCCGCCACCTTTCCGAGGGAACGGGGCTTGGAGGGATATGATCAAGTATTATCGATTCCATTGGGATCATGGGCACGATATCAAGGAATGCTGGCAGCTTCGGAATGAGATTGAGCAGCTCATCCGATGGGATAGGCTGGACCGATTTAAAAGGGCCATCGAGCCGAACAACGAAGGAGACCGTCAGCATGAGCTTCCCCAACCTTCTCCATCGAACCCGCCGGTTGTTGGCAATGTTAATATGATAGCGACAATTGGCTCCTCATCGGCTCGGCAAGATGAAGAAGAAAATCTACCGAAGAAGACCCGGACCGGCGAGCTTTCTTTTTCTGATGAGGATCTCCAAGAGATACAGTACCCGCATGATGATGCTTTGGTTGTATCTCTTAACATGAATGACTATGATGTACATCGTATTTTGATTGACAGTGGAAGCTTCGTTAATGTTTTGTATTTTGATGCCTTTGTGAGGATGAAATTATGAATGGAAAACCTTCGAACCGCAGACTCCACCTTGGTGGGGTTTATCGGCGATGCCATTATCCCTGAAGGGTCGTCACCTTGGTGGTCCGAGTAGATATTTGGCCCAGCATAGCCACTATTCATTTGGACTTCTTGGTGACCAAGCTTTGGTCCCCCTACAACGCCATCCTTGGCAGATTCGGGCAGATGTCCCTTAAGGCCATTATCTTTGCTCCTTATCTCGCCATGAAGTTCCCCATCAAATGGGGAGTGGGAGTTATCCAAGGAAGTTAGGTTGTGGCTCGATACTGCTTTGTTGCCGACCTTCAGTGTAGAAAGTCCAAGGTTGACAGGCTGGATGCTTGAGAGGATTTTACTGAGCAACGGGAGGAGCCAGCCGAGGAACTTGAGGTGCCACTTGATGAAGCTCAGCCCGATCGAACCGTAAGAATTGGGTTACAACTAAAAGGAAAGCTTCGGTGGGATTTGGTTGAATTTCTTTAGAGAAATGTTGATGTCTTCGCCGGGTGTGCTTTGGATATGCCGGGGATCGACCCAGATATCCTCGTTCATCGCCTCAATATGGATGAGACGTCTCGGTCGATCAAGCAGAAGAAAAGAACCTTCGCCCCAAGCGTTAGAAGGCTATTAAAGAGGAGGTTGACAAGCTCATCAAAGTCAATTTCATTCGGAAAGTGAACTATCCCGACTGGCTAGCGAATGTTGTCATAGTGAAGAAGTCGAATGGCAAATTGAGAATCTGCATCGACTTCACAGACCTCAATAAATCTTGCCCGAAGGATAGTTTTCCTCTGCCTCGGATTGACCAACTCATGGATGCCACTTCAGGCTATTAGATGCTGACCTTTGTGGATGATTATTTAGGCTATAATCAAATTTAAATGGCATCTGAGGACGAGGAAAAGATCGCCTTCACAATCGACCGAGGTATCTATTATTACCAAGTCATGCCTTTTGGTTTAAAAAATGCAGTCGTGATATACCAGAGGCTACTTAATAAGGTTTTTAAAGAAAAAATCGGTCGGAACATGAAGGTTTATGTTGATGATATGCTGGTTAAAAGCAAGGAAGTATCCCAGCACATTGATAATCTTTCTTGGTCTTAAAGACCCATTTACAGCCAACGGCTTTTGTTCCATCAGGTAACTCAACAAGATTCCAGACTTCATTAAATGCCATAGAATTCATCTTATCTTTCATAGCATCATATTATAAATTGGATTCCTTACAATTCATGGCTTGTGAAAATGTTTCAGGATCATTTTCAGCTCCAATATTATAGTCCAACTCTTGAAGATATACTATAGTCACTAGAAATTGCTGATTTCTTTTTTCCTGTAGATCTTCTTAATGTTGTAACAACCTCCTCTGGTGAAGTTGATTGTTCAACTATCTCTGGTAACTCATGAGAGACTGGATCTACTAGTTCATTATCAGCGAATTGTGGAATATCAACGACTGGTTGTATAATGCCCGTTTGATCTTGAGGGGCACTATGAACGATAATCAGTCTGTCACTTGAAGTGAAAGATTGAGCATCAGAATGTTCCTTTTCAGGAATCATGCTCTGCAATTGATCACTCCCACTGATCAAGTCATTCTCAAGAAATTTGGCATTTCTTGATTCCACAATCCTAGTTATGTGAGATGGACCATAAAATCTATATAATGGTCCTAGGATCCAGCTTTTTCTCTTATGGATTGTATACTCACTTCACATGGGCATCCCCATACGTGTACATGTCGCAAACTTGGTTTCCAACCTTTGAATAACTCAAATGACATTTTAGAAACAACCTTGGTTGGAATCCGATTCAATATGCTCCTCACCATGTCCATCAATATTCGGTTCCTCCTTTCTGCTACACCATTTTGATCACATGAGCCAGGTAAACTGTATTGTTGCCACAATCCTATGTTTTTTAAGGAACTTCGTAAATGGACCATGCATTTATTCATCCTCTATGTATCTCCCATAATAGTCACTCTTCTATCAGATCTCATAATTTTGATTTGTTTTCCACATTGTGTCTCTACTTCTGTCTTGAATACCTTAAAGGCATCTAATACTTTGTTCTTATTATGAAGCAAGTAGAGATACATAAATCGTGAGTAGTCATCAATGAAGCAGATAAAGTATTTCGAACCATGAAAATCATATCTGGACAACAAATGTCCGTATGTATGATCTCTAATAGGTCTGAACTCCTTTTGGCATATTTCTTTGATTTATTGGTCCGCTTGCCCTTAACGCAGTCACACAAGTGTCAAAGTCAGTGAAGTCCAAAGTATTGAGTACTCCTTCATTCACTAACCTCTTGATTCTATCATGGAGATATGTCCCAATCTTTGATGCCACAATATAGAAGAGTTATCATTTACAACACATCTTTTTATGCCAGCCCTAACATGCATCACATCATGAATGGTATTATTTTGCAAATTAATATAGAAAAGACCATCAGATAAAGTACAATTCCCAATAAGTTTAGAATTATAATATAAACCAAAAGAAGTATCTAAAAAGTTGAAGGAATAACCCAAAGGTACAAGTCTTGAAACTGAAATTAAGTTTCTAGAAAAATCAGGGACATAAAAGGTCCTTTCCAAATTTAAAATAAAACTACTACTAAGAACTAAAGTGCATGTCCCTATAGCTTCCATATGTGAGCGCATCTTGTTTCCTGAAGAGATATACCACTGACTTCCCACTGGCTTCCTTAGGTTTTGCATACTTGCAAAGTATTGCAAATGTGGATTGTAGAACCAGAATCAATTCACCATGTGTTATAAATAACATTGGCCATATAGATTCATAACAAAGAAATGAGATTGTTTTACCTTTCTTTTCAAGCCAAGTCTTGAACTTGATGCAATCCTTTTTCATGTATCCCTTCTTCTTACAGAATAAATACTTGGATTTCTTCTTAATGTCAGATTGGGTGGTATTTTACTTTTACCCTTCTTCTTGGCCCATGCCCGATCCTTTCCATTTGTAGTCAGCATTGCACTCTTACCCAATTCCATCAACAGTCTACCCTCTTTTTGAATACACATGGCCAAAAGTTCATTGATTGATCATTTTTCCTTATGTGTGTTATAAGATATCTTAAATGGTCTATACTGCTATGGAAGGGTATTTAAAATATAGTGCACCAGAAAGGACTCAGATATTTGAACCTCAAGAGTCTTCAGTTGAGCTGCAATGTCCCTCATTTGCATAATGTGCTCACGCACACCTTTCACTCCAGTGAGCCTCAGGGATGAGAACTTCAATATTAGGGTATTGGCAAGATGTTGGCCCAGATGGCAACCCAAGAGGGGGGGGGGGTGAATTGGGTTCTTTAAAAAAATTTACACTTAAAAACTAATTTCACTAAGTTACTGTGCACAGGTGAAGTGATGCAATAAATAATAAACATAATATAAATGAGAGAGAGAGATAGTAATAAGCACGACAAACACAAGAAGGTTTATAGTAGTTCGGTGTTATCAATACCTACGTCTACTCCCAAGCAACTCTTGGGTCCACACTATAATCACCCTGATTACAGCTAAATTATTTTGCAAGATCATAACTCAAACTTATTTTACACGGGGTCACAATGAATCCAGCTGGTTTTCACGGGTTTACCAGCACACAACCCAATGTAAGCTACTCTTAGCTTATCTTGAGGTCAACTATCTCAACTAATTCAATCCCCTGATTGAATTAGGACACAAGCAGTTCAAATAAATGTTTACAACAATTAATAGCTCCTCAAATGAGCAAATATGCAATGTAAATAAATAAGTATAGAAAAGCCTATTTTTGAAGCAATTTGAAGTTGACCTTTTCTTCTTTTCTTTTCTTCTTCTGAATGAGCTAACATGATTTGAACTCTGATTCTTGAACGAAGCTCATTGAAGAAAAGTCTAAAATTTAGGGCTCTTTCTCCTCTTCTTCAAAACTGTGGAAATCCTTCAGATTTGATCTTGAAACGCCTTTGGATTTCTCTTCTATCTTTTCTCAATAGATGGCTTTGAGCACAGAGATTTTCCCTCTTGAAAACTAGATGATTTCTCTCTTTTTCTTTCCAATTTTCTTCTCTCTATTTTTCTCTTTTTCTCATGCTCTGTTTTGAAACGGACGATGCCCTTTTATAATCTTCTTTAATCCAAGATTAGGTGAATGATAGCCATTGAAATGTACTTGGATTGCTTCCTTGTGCAAAGAAATAGATTCGTTGGGGGTTAGGTAAAGAAATGTTACCGTTGGAATCCATTCTGATAGATTTGAAATTTTATTCATGATAGGTTGGAGTCGGCTCCAACTTTTCATGTGTCGGCTCTAAGTCGGGTTTCCAAAAATAGTAACAAAACGTCCATTAGGGAGTCGGCTCTGAGAAACTGTGGTGCCGGCTCGACGCATTCTGGAGTCGGCTCTAATTTCTGAGGGTGTCGACTCTAACGATGTCCCAAAAATATACTCTCTGTTCTCGGGTTAGAATCACCTCTAAAACATCCAGGTGTCGGCTTCGAAACTTCAGGTGTCGACTCCGATACTTCAGGTGTCGGCTCCAAAACTAGTGCAGAAAACAATTTCTCTATGTCTCAGTTAGAGTCGGTTCTAGCATTTTAGGTGTCGACTCCGAACCGTGCCAAAAATATTGAACTATTTTGATACACCCTGGAATCGGCTCCAAACATAGTGGGTGTCGGCTCCAAGTTCTGAACTTTAATATATTCCATTAAACAACTTATTCAAACTTAATTTTTTATATCATTTGAATAACTTAACCTTTCTAAGTTTCTGAAACACTTGTTAATTTCATTAGTAACACAAAAAATATACTCATGGCTTTTGTTAATCATCAGAATCAATAAGTGGGTCAACAATCTCTTCCTTTTTGATGATGACAAAAACATTGAGTACATGCATGATAATCAATGAAATTGATAAAATAAATAAGTTCTAAGTTCTCATACTTAAGCTCCCCCTGAATGAGGTAGCTCCCCTATGATAACCAAATTAAGTTTATTTGAATTCAATGCATATATGTTATAACCAAATTAAATTCATTTAACACTTAACACATATACAAACTGTTGGGAATTGTATCCTAAAGCCAATCATTTGATGATTGTGCTGATGTAAATTGTATATAAATTGATATATTAATAAAAGTTATTTGGCAGTTTATTCATTACAAGAACATCTTCTTAATACTCCTGAAAGTAATGAAGCCCTTAGGATCTTCCTCACGATAAAGGAGGATTTATCTTAGAAGGTCCTTAAAAGAGTTCGCGACCAAATGATATACTATGACAGGGCCATAGTACTATCAATTATAGGACGTTGTATATCATATTTGTTGGTTATCCTCTTAACCAAGGAGTGTAGAGACACTGGTATGACATACAGGTGAAAGTGTAGGAGTACATTTCACCGAACGTGACTCATTTCCGGATACTCTGCTGTCAAGAGTTAATCCGAGAAGATATAGGTATAAGTATCCTTCAGACCTGAAGATCATAACCAGTGGCTCACAAGCAACTCATTGTACTTAGGTGCCGGACCACCTGGATTTCTAATCCAGCTACGAAAGGTTACTGGGTCCAGTCAAGTACTTGTGGTAGTCAGTTGTGGATCAAGATGAATTTAACCTATCCCATTAAAAGGAGAAATGCTTGTGTTTCAATTTAGCAAGACCTTAGCCAAGGAACTTCATGTGAAAGTCACATGATCACTAAAGTTGAAATCACTTTATGGATTTGCTATTTAGAGTTGACAGGCTCTTAAGCCATCCTTAGCATTTGTGGTCAAGAGGATGAATTATACGGTAACTGTTTCTTAAGGTTCTTGGAGTTTGCTCGGCAACTCTTCGACCTATCCGAACGTCGGGTTCCATTGCTAGATGGGCACATCGATTAGTATAGAAAGTTGTTTCTATGCTACCGGCTTAGGTTCGAACCTAGAGAGTCACACGCATAGAAGTTTCCTAGGATGATCTATTTACTGATCAACGATTGAGAATCGTATATGATTTAATTAATCAATTTGATTGATTGAATTATCTTAATTGGGTTAAGTACAATTGAATAAGATTCAATTTGGTTTAAGTCTATTAGAAGGACAAGTCAATTTCAAATATTGATTTGAAATTAGACTTGATTTGAATTTAAATAGATTCAGGACTAGCCAAATTTGATTTGAGCTTGGACCATGATCTATGTGGGTTAAGTCAAATAAATTCAGATCAGAACCCAAACCTCTCGAATATGGATCTCATGATGAGATGGCTAAAATCTCATCTCATGAGATAGAATTTAATGCATGATATTTATTTACCGAACGTCGGATTTATCTCGTCTCTTTGGTTTTCTTCGAACGATGGAACTAAACCAAACACAGCGACTCCTTGGTTTTCTCCGAACGTCGAAATTAAACCAAGCGCCGCGCCTTCGGCGTCTCTTCGCTTTTGCCAAACGACGGATTCTTAAATGTCAAAATTAAATGTCAAGGCTAAATCGAGACTATAAATAAAGGGCATTCCCTCACCAGAGAACACAGAACAAAAAATAGAACAACAATACACGATTTGTCATGGATTGTAATTCTAAATTGTCGTGGATTGTAATTCTAAAATGTTAGAATAGAAAATCCTGGTGATTCTGGTGTTAGCGGAAGCCTGGTGGATCTTGGAGGAAGATTCAAGTGAGAGGATTCAAGATCAGCAAAGCTATTTTTCCGCGAGCTAGCACTCCCGGAAATCTGATCATTCGGGGCTTCGCATGGACGATACTAGAGGCTGGACGATTGAACGGCTGCAGAGCAATAAGGATTTACCTACTGTTCTTAAGGTAAGTGATTTGATCCCTAGATCTTAAGGCAGGCTTCAAGATAATAGTGTGACTAGTCATCTTGAAGATCAAGATATGATCTTGATATTTTTATATGCATATTTTAGATCAAACGACCCTGAATATATAGGCAAAGATATGATCTTGATGCATATTAGATAGATTAATATGTAATCTTTTAATTTCCGCAATGATAATAGTTATCAATTTTTAAAAATATGCATGTCTCGAAGACTATTTCTCCCTACAAATGGTATCAGAGCCATGGTTTCGTTAATGATCTAATTTATTGCATGTAAATTAATATTCTCATTAATTGTGTAATTATGGCTAAAACTTATCACAAGGCCATATGGTCACAGGTGGATTGAAAATCTGAATTACCCATTCAATGAGGTATTCTGTGACATATTGCCGTGTGATTGTTTTACCGTTGATGCTTTGTTTAAAGAAAATTTAAATTGTGCTTTGGCATCAAAACATAGATTACACACACTCTCAAAAGATATTTTATATTTGATACATATTGATGTTGTATAAAACCATAATATTTGCATGTTTAGTATAAAAACATAGATATGATATATGATGGCATGATGCCTATGTTATAAAATATACAAATATTTATGAGAGTTTTATTTGAATGTCAAATATTAGTTCATAATTTTTTTAGATATGATCTAAATATAGGAATTATGAGTAGTAACATTATGCTTGATTGAAATATATGACATGTTAACATGAAATATATTTAATCATTTGGGTTAACTAAATCGGGTCCATAAAGGGTTAGACTCTAAGGTTTAAATCAACTGGACTAAAAGAGTATTTGTTCAAATCTAATTAGATTAGGTTAAGAATGTTCTAAATCAAACAATAGTTGTAGTTGATCAAGTCCTTCTCTTTGATTAAACCAAATGGAAGTAGATTAGGCTCCATGGTTGAGCATGAATCTATTAGATGATCAAATCAGAATTGGTTAACCATATAATGTCAAGGTGGGATGGCAAGTTGCTCTAGGATCAACGATCGAATGGTTTTTAATTGGGAGCTACTCGTATTGATGCGTCTTTAATGAGTTATGGCATATCCCTCCCATCGATCTCTCTCACCTGGTCATTGTGGTGAACCATTTATGATTCAGATCATTTACTGATTCGGGTTGACCCATGCCTGTAAGGATATCAGTATGACTGATTTAGGTGCCACTTAACCTGACTTAATCTTGTTTCATTCTACCGATTTCATAGATTCAGTGGGAGAACTTGATTAGTCAATTTATCTTCATATTATTAAAATCCTCTAAAATTATTAGGTCCTTAAAATGAAATAGTTATATGATAACTAGATCATAGCCTCCCATTAAGGTGTGTGATAATGAGTCCGATGTCTTGATAATCATTGGAGGCACTCCATCCTGATGCTTGTCAACCATCAAAATTATCATTCATTATATGATAAGCCAGCGTAACTATTAAATAAACAGTCAGGTGAGCCGAGCTTCACTCGGGCTTGGTTGTCTATTGATAGATTACACTGATTATATCATTTAATGGTTGGACCTAACCAGAACTTTCAGTGGAGGCACTTCATGCCTGTTGAAGAGGTACATGGGGCAAAACTGAACACTAAGAATTGTTTGGGGAAACAATTGGTTTTGAACCTACTCTTAGATGCATATGGGTTAGCCAAGCTTCACTTGGGCCTGTATGTAGTTTATGTAGATCTTAGTACCCGCTAAAGAATTAAGAATAATTCTTCGAATTGGGGTGTAGACGCTGCCAATTTGAACAAAATAGTGGGAGAATCTTTAGACTAAAGTCCAAGTCTTTAGACTGAATCAATTTATATACTAATAAACTTTAGTTTTTCCTTATGCAGAACATGGCCACTAATTTATCATTAAGGTCCCTATTGGATAGTGACAAATTGAATAGTTCCAATTTCAATAGCTGGTTCAGAAAACTTAAGATCGTTCTTGAGCATGAGAGGATTCTATATATTCTAAATAATCCTGCACTAAAGATACCTGATGCAAACACCCAAAGTTCTAAGAGAGACACTTATCAGAAGTGGCTCAATGATAGAACTAGCGTACGTTGTATCATGTTAGCAGCAATAAACGATGAATTCGGTCGCCAGTTCGAGAATGCTCAGCCAGAAGAAATCATTCAAGCGTTGAATGAATCTTTCGGCATACCCGACGATGTTGAAAGGCACAAGACTAGTTGTGCTATTTTCAATGCTCGAATGAGAGATGGATCTCCTGTCACTGATCATGTATTGTACATGATCGAGAAGATAAAACTCCTAAGCAAGCTCAGCTTTTCCTTACATGAGCAGTTGGGAAAAGATGCGATCCTGAATTCCTTGCCTCCATCCTTCTGACCTTTCCTTACTCATTTTTGAATGACAAAGCCTGCAGTCAACTACCACGGTTTGTTGGGGTTGTTACAGAACTTTGAGAAGGATAACCAGCTTTCTAAGGGTTTGGTTAATGTGGTTGAAGGATCTAAGGTAGGGCGTAAACCCTTTGGAAAGGAAGAAGAAAAAGAATAATAAAAGGGTGCAACATGCTAGGACATCTATAAGGGGTCAGATGCAGAAGAAGAAAGTTGATAAAAGTCAAGCTGAATGCTTTCATTGTAAGATGCAAGGGCACTAGAAGAGGAACTGTCCTCTTTACATTGCCACACTTGATCCAAACAGGCCAAAGAAGAAAAAGGAGCAAGATGTTGCTCAACAAGGTATTTATATGATAACACCTTGTAATTTTTCTATATATGATAATCAGACCTGGGTATTGGATACCGGGAGTCCTTTTAACATTTGCAATTCATTGCAGGGACTACAGGTCACTAGAAGATTTGAGGACAATGAAAGATTCCTAAATGTTGGCGATGGAAGATTAGTTTCAGTACTGGCATTAGGAGTTCTTGAAATAGTTTTCAATAGAAATGTCTTTATACTAAATGATTGTCATTTTTGCCCAACGTTCTTATTGAACATAATTTCTGTAGGCCTTCTGGCCAAAAATAATTATGAAATTTCAATAAAGGATGTTACTTTGAATATCATTATGAATGGAGTCACTGTAATGACTGGGTATTTATCTAATGGCATTTATATATTATCACAGCCTGTGAATGTAGTGTACCAATCAAGTAAGCGCCCTAGAACAACTGATGTCACAGATATTTATCTTTGGCACCATCGGCTGGGTCATATCAACAAGAATAGATTAAACAGGTTAACTCAGGAGGGCATCCTTCGAGTTGATGATTGTGAATCATTAACTACCTGTGAATCATGTCTTCTTGGTAAAATGACCAAGTCATCTTTTACTGAAAAGGTGAAAGAGCCAAAGAGCTATTGGGTCTAGTACATACTGATGTATGTGGACCAATGAGCACTTGTGCTAAAGGTGGATACTACTACTTCATTACATTTACAGACGACCTTTCTAGGTTCGGTTATGTCTATCTTATGCGACATAAATCTGAATCGTTTGAAATGTTCAAACTATATCATAAAGAAGTAGAAAAACAAACAGGAAAATGTATTAAGACCCTTCGATCAGATCGAGGAAGCGAATACCTTTCCAATGAATTTGTAACATATTTAAAGGAGAATGAGATTCTCTCCCAATGGACTCCTCCTGGAACACCGCAACATAACGGTGTGTCGAAAAGAAGGAATCGAACTCTGTTAGACATGGTTCGGTCCATGATGGGATTTGCAAGCTTGCCAATATCATTTTGGGGATACGCATTAGAATTAGCTTGTCATATTCTTAATAAGGTTCCAAGTAAGTCTGTTTCTAAAACTCCACATGAGATATGGTATGGACATAAACCAGTTATTACCTATCTGAGAGTCTGGGGGTGTCCGGCTTATGTGAAACGTGCAAAATTAGACAAACTTGAACCCAAATCTGACAAATATTTTTTCATCGGCTATCCGAAAGAAACAAAAGGATATTACTTCTACAATACTGAAGAACAAAAGTTGTTCATTAGTAATAGAGCAGTTTTTCTTGAAAAGGAGTTTCTTAGTGAAGGAACAAATAGCTTTAATGTTGAACTTGAGGAAGTTCATCAAGTAGAAGGAACAACACAAACCAATGAACCCCTAGAATCTGAGTTGATTAGATCAAACTCAAAACCCATTTTAGATGCACTATTAAGGCAATCTGGTAGAGTACTACATCAACCGGACAGATACTTGGGTTTCTTGGTCCAGAACGATGATCCTGTTGAACTCGATGAGAACAACGAGGATCCGATCACCTATATGGATGCTATGCAAAGGACTGACTCTAATAAATGGCTTGATGCCATGACATCCAAACTTGATTCCATGAAGACAATAATGTATGGACATTAGTTGACCCATCCGAAGGGATAAAACCCATAGGGTGTAAATGGGTTTTCAAGAGGAAAAGAGGCGCAGACGGAAAGGTAGAGACCTATAAAGCACGTCTGGTTGCCAAGGGGTATCGTCAATATTATGGTATTGACTATGGCAAACGTTTTCTCCTGTGGCAATGCTGAAATCTATTCGGATTATGCTAGCTATAGCAGCACACTTCGATTATAAGATTTGGCAGATGGATGTTAAAACCGCTTTTCTAAATGGTGAATTAGAAGAACAGGTGTATATGATACAGCCTAAAGGTTTTATATCTGAAGACGAGTCTAAAGTGTGCAGGCTACAGAAGTCTATTTATGGACTTAAGCAAGCATCTAGGAGTTGGAACATACGATTTGATAAAGTGATCAAATCTTATGGCTTTATTAAAAATAAAGAAGAACCTTGCATTTATAAATGGGCTAACAATTCCATTATTGTATTTCTTGCATTATATGTGGATGATATTCTCTTAATCGGGAATGATATCCCTGCATTACAAGGAATAAAGATATGGTTATTATCATAATTCTCCATGAAAGATCTGGGAGAAGCATCATACATCCTAGGGATGAAGATCTATAGAGATAGATCTAAGAGGATGCTAGGTTTATCCCAATCTACGTATATTGACACAGTGCTAAAGAGGTTTAGCATGGAGAATTCAAGAAAGGCTATCTTTCGATAGGCCATGGAATTCATCTTTCTAAGAAGGATTGTCCGACAACTCCTAATGAAAGAGAACGTATGAGTCGAATTCCATATGCTTCGGCAGTGGGATCGATTATGTACACCATAACATGTACAAGACCAGATGTGGCATACTCACTAGGAGTAGTGAGTAGATACCAATCTGATCCAGGAGAAAAACACTGGCAAGTTGTTAAGACAATCCTTAAGTATTTGAGAAATACTAAGACCAGTGGTTAGTTTATGGAGAGTCTGATTTGAAACTTGTTGGATATACTGATTTCAGTTTTCAATCAGATCATGATGATAGCAAAAGTGTATCGGGTTTCGTGTTTATCCTAAATGGTGGAGCTATTTGCTGGAAAAGTTTCAAGCAACATACAATGGCAGATTCGGTGTGCGAGGCAGAGTACATCGCTGCATCAGATGCTGCGAAAGAAGCTGTGTGGCTGCGAAAGTTCATCTCCGAGCTTGGAGTGACACCTTCCATAGATGAACTAGTCCTGTTATATAGTGACAGCACTGGTGCCATAGCTCAAGCAAAGGAACCACAAGCACATCAGCGCACCAAGCACATACTGCGCCGGTTTCATCTTATTCGAGAGATAGTAGACCGAGGTGACATAAATCTTCAGAAGATTAATGGAAAGAAAACCTAGGTGACCCATTTACTAAAGCACTCAGCATCAAGGAGTTTGACAACTATAAGTTGAAGATGGGTATTAGATACTGTAATGAGTGGCTTTAGGCTAAGTGGGAGTTTGTTGGGAATTGTATCCTAAAGCCAATCATTTGATGATTGTGCTGATGTAAATTGTATATAAATTGATATATTAATAAAAGTTATTTGGCAGTTTATTCATTACAAGAACATCTTCTTAATACTCCTGAAAGTAATGAAGCCCTTAGGATCTTCCTTACGATAAAGGAGGATTTATCTTAGAAGGTCCTTAAAAGAGTTCGCGACCAAATGATATACTATGACAGGGCCATAGTACTATCAATTATAGGATGTTGTATATCATATTTGTTGGTTATCCTCTTAACCAAGGAGTGTAGAGACACTGGTATGACATACAGGTGAAAGTGTAGGAGTACATTTCACCGAACGTGACTCATTTCGGATACTCTGCTGTCAAGAGTTAATCCGAGAAGATATAGGTATAAGTATCCTTCAGACCTGAAGATCACAACCAGTGGCTTACAAGCAACTCATTGTACTTAGGTGCCGGACCACCTGGATTTCTAATCCAGCTATGAAAGGTTACTGGGTGCAGTCAAGTGCTTGTGGTAGTCAGTTGTGGATCAAGATGGAATTTGACCTATCCCATTAAAAGGAGAAATGCTTGTGTTTCAATTTAGTAAGACCTTGGCCAAGGCACTTCATGTGAAAGTCACATGATCACTAAAGTTGAAATCACTTTATGGATTTGCTATTTAGAGTTGACAGGCTCTTAAGCTATCCTTAGCATTTGTGGTCAAGAGGATGAATTATACAGTAACTGTTTCTTAGGGTTCTTGGAGTTTGCTCGGCAACTCTTCGACCTATCCGACGTCGGGTTCCATTGCTAGATGGGCACATCGATTAGTATAGAAAGTTGTTTCTATGCTACCAGCTTAGGTTCGAACCTAGAGAGTCACACACATAGAAGTTTCCTAGGATGATCTATTTGCTGATCAACGATTGAGAATCGTATATGATTTAATTAATCAATTTGATTGATTGAATTATCTCAATTAGGTTAAGTACAATTGAATAAGATTCAATTTGGTTTAAGTCTATTAGAAGGACAAGTCAATTTCAAATATTAATTTGAAATTAGACTTGATTTGAATTTAAATAGATTCAGGACTAGCCAAATTTGATTTGGGCTTGGACCATGATCTATGTGGGTTAAGTCAAATAAATTCAGATCAGAACCCAAACCTCTCGAATATGGATCTCATATGATGAGATGGCTAAAATCTCATCTCATGAGATAGAATTTAATGCATGACATTTATTTACCGAACGTCGGATTTATCCCTCGTCTCTTTGGTTTTCTCCGAACGACGAAACTAAACCAAACGCCGCGACTCCTTGGTTTTCTCTGAACGTCGGAATTAAACCAAGCGCCGCGCCTTCGGTGTCTCTTCGCTTTTGCCAAATGATGGATTCTTAAATGTCAGAATTAAATGTCAAGGATAAATCGAGACTATAAATAGAGGGCATTCCCTCACCAGAGAACACAGAACAAAAAATAGAACAACAATACACGATTTGTCGTGGATTGTAATTCTAAATTGTCGTGGATTGTAATTCTAAAATGTTAGAATAGAAAATCCTGGTGATTCTGGTGTTAGCGGAAGCCTGGTAGATCTTGGAGGAAGATTCAAGTGAGAGGATTCAAGATCAGCAAAGCTATTTTTCCGCGAGCTAGCACTCCTGAAAATCTGATCATTCGGGGCTTCGCGTGGATGATACTAGAGGCCGGACGATTGAACGGCTGCAGAGCAATAAGGATTTACCTACTGTTCTTAAGGTAAGTGATTTGATCCCTAGATCTTAAGGCAGGCTTCAAGATAATAGTGTGACTAGTCATCTTGAAGATCAAGATATGATCTTGATATTTTTATATGCATATTTTAGATTAAATGACCCTGAATATATAGGCAAAGATATGATCTTGATGCATATTAGATAGATTAATATGTAATCTTTTAATTTCCACAATGATAATAGTTATCAATTTTTAAAAATATGCATGCCTCGGAGACTATTTCTCCCTACACAAACATCTTTCAATGCATATATGTTATAAACATCAAATGCATATACGTAAACAAACATTTCTCTTCCTTTTTTGTTATCAACAAAAAGGTTAAGAAAGAAGTGCTTAAGACAAAATCAAAATTAATGCTTCAATCAGTATTCAAAATAACATTCAATGAATACAAAGTCATTCAGAACATTCATTAATTCATTGCAAAATACATCATTACATCATTCATATTACTTCAAAATACATCAAACCATCAAAGTACATAATTTGTCCTAAGTACAAACTAAAGACAAAACTAAATCATTTCAAAATTCTTTTTAGTTCTTCTAGAATTTGTCCCATGCCCTTCTCTTGAATTTTCATAAAATCATTTAGCATTCTTTCAACTAAAGCAGCTGCAACTGTAACTTTTTCTTGAAGTTCTGCGTTGCACTTTGAATAGGTGTCAGAGTCACTTGCAATATCCTTGATTTTATCAAATATCAACCTTATGTCTTTCATCAAGGTAACAGAAGATGTGGTCAAGGATGACTCTATCACACTGATCTTATCTTCCAAAGAGTAAAAATGCTGCCTGATTCCCATAATTTGATTCTCAAGTTCATTCTTCATCTTAGACTCATGATCCAAAAATAGAGATTTGAGCTGCTCCAGCTGACTTTCAGAAAAACCAGTGGATGTATAAGCAAATGATGTAGGGGCCGGTGCAGGTGCTGGGGTGCAGGACTGCTGGGGCCAGGCGAAGGGTGTCTTGCAGAAGGTTCTGCAACTGATGGACCAGGCGCCACAGTCTTAGCCTCAGTTGTACCATCATCCGGATTCCTTTTCCTTTCCCAGTGTCCATTGATCTTCATGAAGCCCATACGGTGCAAGGTAGCCTTATTATAATAATTGTATGTCTAAGGCTCTTTAAAGGCTCATTATCCAATATATTCACACCTTGGCTCTGAAAGGCCATAGTCAGAATCGTACTATAGGGTAGGGTTGACCTCTTCTTATTGCTAGCCTCAGCCATGTACCAAATCATCATTCCGGGTAAGTTTATTGGTTGTCCGGTCACTACAAAATCCATTACTACAACATCCCTCTCAGATACATACTCAAATCGTCCGGTCTTGGGGAATAAAATTCTGCTACAAATGTTATGTAAAAGTCTCAACTCTAGGGGCAACTGATTAGCCCTAATTTCTTCAAATTCAGCTACTTCTCTGCCAAATAATCTAGATAATGCCACACCTCTCTCATTATAGGAATTGGCAATAAGTCCAATAACGAGCATTTCTAACAGATTTCTCAAAATCTCTGAAGTTAGGTGAACTCTAGTACCTCTTACATAACTCACAAGGCCTCTATCTCCTCTAGACAAATTAAGATAAAAATCCTTTACAAGGGCCAGATAAGTAGAAACATCTAGGGAACAAACATTCTCCCAACCCATTTCTTTAATCTGCCTTCCAAGTGTAAAACCCTCAGCTTCAAAAAATCCAAAATCTACCTTTCAACCCATTGTTATAACCTTCCCTGCTAAGAGATCTACCTGCGAAGAAGAAGGACCAGGGATGGCACTAGGAGTGGAGGACGACGACGTGGAAGATGAACTGGGCGAAGGTTGACGTGCCGGACGCCTCACCGTTCTTTTCCCCATCATCATGGTCACTCCGAATACCGATCCTCGGCGCTTAGGTGCCATAGATTGCTAGGGAGTGATGGATTAGAAAGATTCTAGGATTTGGAAGTTTGGAGAGAGTTTTGGAAGTGTTTAGAATTGAATGGGGTTGAATAGGTGTCGACTCTGCCCTAATATAGTCAACTGGGACCACAAGGTGTCGGATCCCGCAAAGCCAGGTGTCAACTCCAAGTCGCTAATATAGTCAGCGCCTGAAATAGAGTTGGCTCCGCAAAGGCGGGTGTCGGCTCCAAGGTCACAGACAAAGAACTACACAGGCAGGTGTCGACTCCACTAATAAAGGTGTCGACTCTAAGACAGTTTCAGTGAAAAAATTAGATTTCCAAAGGATCTGAAACTTGTCAAAAGTTAACAAATCTAGGATAGATTTTCCTTAGAATGTGGTGAATCAAGAGGCTCAAATATCTAGATAAAATTTCCTTAGAAATACAAAAAGTTTTCAAGAAATAATTGAATTCTAGATAGCCATTCCTATAAGTTTCAAAATCATTCCGATGGGTCACAAATTCTTAACTCTTTTCTAAGATAACAAAATCTTTCTTCACTTAGGGGTTTTGTAAATATGTCCGCTAATTGTTCATAAGTACATACATAATCAAAACAAATATCATTATTAGCTACATGTTCTCTAATGAAATAATATCTTATTTCAATGTGTTTTGTTCTTGAATGTTGAATTGAATTTTTAGTTAAATTTATTGCACTATTATTATCACATTTAATTAGTGTTTTATCAAGTATTATAGCATAATCTTCAAGTTCTCTCTTAATCCAAAGGATTTAAGCACAACAACTTTAGCTGTAACATATTCAGCTTCAGCAGTTAATAGTGCAACCGAATTTTACTTTTTGCTAAACCAAGAGATTAAGTTACTACCTAAAAATTGGCATGCACCACTTGTACTTTTTCTATCTAGTTTACAACCAGCATAATCAGAATCAGAATATGCAATCAAATTTAATGTTGAGTCTCTAGAGTACCATAGTCCTACATTTTTAGTTCCACTTAAATATCTTAGAATTCTTTTTACAGCAATTAAGTGGATTCTTTAGGTTCAACTGATATCTAGCACATAAGCAAACAGCAAACATAATATAGGTCTACTTGCCGTTAAATAAAGTAGTGAACCGATCATACCTCTATAATATTTTTGATCAATTTTCTTACCATCTTCATCTTTATCCAGTGTGCATGAAGGACTCATAGGTGTTCCAAGGGGTTTAACTGATTCCATTCCAAACTTCTTAAGAATTTCTTTCGTATACTTTGTTTAGTTGATGAAAATCCCCTCTTTTTCTTGTTTGATATGTAGTCCAAGGAAGAAGTTAAGTTCTTCCATCATGCTCATCTCAAACTCACCCTGCATTAACTTTGCAAATTCTTGACATAGAAGATCGTTAGTAGCACCGAATACAATATCATCTACATAGATTTGTACTACCAATAAATCTTTATCTTTTCTTTTAAAAATAAGGTTTTATCAACATTTTCTCTAGTAAAATCATTTTCAATTAGAAATTTGCTTAACCTATCATACCAAGCTCTAGGTGCTTGTTTTAAACCATATAGTGCTTTGTGAATTTAAAAACATGATTTGAAAATTCATGATCTTCAAAACAAGTTGGTTGTTTTACAAAAACTTCTTCATTTATAAATCTATTTAAAAATATTTTTCACATCCATTTGAAATAAATTATTGTTCATATGACATGCAAATGCAAGTAATAATCTAATTGCTTCTAATCTAGCAACAGTGCAAAAGTTTCATCAAAATCAATTCTTTCTTCTTGATTATATCCTTTTGCAACTAATCTAGCTTTATTTCTAATTACTATGCCATTTTCATCTAATTTATTTCTAAACACCCATTTAGATCCTATAACAGGATGACCTTTGGGTCTATCTACTAGGATCAATACTTTATTTCTAGTGAATTGATTTAATTCCTCTTGCATGGCTAACATCCAATTACTATCTTTTTGGCTTCCTCAATAGTTTTAGGTTCTATTGAGACACAAATGGAAGATGATTATTGATATTTCTCATTGATCTAGTTCTTACACCTTGAGATGGATCTCCTATAATCAATTCCTTTGGATGACTATAAGCATATCTTCAATCTCTAGGTAGATCTACATCATTACGAGTAGTATCAATAACATCATCCTTAGGTGAATCATCATCTTTAGCCTTAGGTTCATGATCTGAAGATACATCTATATTCAATTTTTTAATATCTCTTTCAAGCAAATTTGTATCTTCCTCATCATCAATCTTTTCAGAACTTGATGCTAAAGACTCATTAGAAACTACATGAATTGACTCTTCTACAATTAAATATTTCTTATTAAATACTCTATAAGCTTTGCTAGAAGTGAAATATTCTAAGAAGATACCTTCATCAGATTTAGCATCAAACTTTTCAAGATTGTCTTTACCATTATTATGAATGAAACATCGACAACCAAATGCATGAAAGTAACTAATATTAGGTTTTCTATTATGCCATAATTCATAGGAGTTTTCTTAAAGATTGGTCTAATTAAGGCTCTATTTAGAATGTAATATGTCGTGTTTATAGCTTCCATCTAGAAGTACTTTGGGAGTTGCTTTCACATAGCATGGTATGAGCCATATCTTCTAAAGTTCTATTCTTTCTTTCTACAACTCCATTTTGTTGAGGTGTTCTAGGTACAGAAAAGTTATGATGAATACCATTTTCAATGCAGAAATTTTTAAATAAATGATTTTTAAATTCTGTTCCGTGATCACTTCTAAGAGACACTATGGTGCTATTTTTCGTATTTGTGACTTTCTTGAAGAATTTCAAAAATATAGGGAAAGTCTCATCTTTGTGAGCTAAAAATAATACCCAAGTGAATCTAGAATAATCATCTACTATCACAAGACCATATTTCTTTCCTCCTAGACTAGTAGTTCTAGTAGGTCCAAAAAGGTTCATATGGAGTAGCTCTAGTGGTCTAGAAGTAGAAACAATATTTTTAGATTTGAAAAATTTCTAGTTTGTTTTTCAAATTGACATACATCACAAATTTTATTGTTTTCAAAATCTAATTTTGGAAGATCTTTAACTAAATCCATTCTAATTAATTTTGAAATTAAGTGTGTACTTGCATGACCTAGTTTACGATGCCATAGCCATCCAATCTCATTTACCTTAGCATTTTCAGCAATTAAGCAATGATTACTAGTAGACAAATTGCCTAAATCAATTAAGTATACATTGCCATTTTATTTTTAATAAATATAATGCTATTGTCAATGGGATTTGATACAGTGCAAATAGAAGCTTCAAAGGAAACTTTGAAACCTTTATCACACAGTTGGCTAATGCTAATTAAATTATGCTTTAATTCATCTACATACAAACATTTTAATAAAAGTAGGAGTGATTTGAATTTTACCAAAGCCCATAATTTGGCCTTTGCCATTATCTCCAAAAGTTACAACTCCTCATCTTTTGATTTCAAGGGTGATGAATTGCTCTTTATCACCCGTCATGTGTCTTGGCAACAATTATTAAGATATTATTTTCTTTTTGATCCTTTGGCCGCAAGACACTCCTGCAAGATAATCAAATCTTATGTTTAGGTACCCAAGCCTTCTTGGGTCCTTCATAGTTAGTAGCAATAAAGTTTGTTCCTTTAGGAACCCATATTTTCTTGCCTTTATGATTTAAATTCTTATGAGGCATTTTGAAATTACATTCATAAGTTTTATGTCCCTTTTTGTTACAATAATAACATGAAATATCATCCTTGATTGTTTTCTTTATAAAGAAATTTTGACATATTTTTGTTTCATATGTGGTCTATATCCTAAACCAGATTTATCAAAAATAGTTCTTTGATTGTTCAATAGTAAATTAAGTTTTTCTGAGCTATTTGTAAATTTATCAACAATATTCTTATACTTATCAACTTCTTTCTTCAAATTAAGATTTACATTAGAAATTGATTCTTTTTCCTTCAATATGTCTTTTTTTTAGATTTCAACTTTTGATCCCAAAAACAAGTTCATTTTTCATTTTGAGAAGATCTAAATTTTAGTTTTCAATGATTTGTTCTTGTTTCTCAAAATCTTGAAATCACTAACTAATTCATTAAAAACATCATACAATTCATCAAAAGTAAAATCATTGTTGGAGGTTTCAGAATTTACCTCATTCTCATTCGCCAGGAAGCATATATTGGCAACTTCTTTTTGTTCTTCTTCAGATGAAGACTCTTCACTATCGCTCCAAGTTGCAACATAGGCTTTCTTCTTTTTCTTGTATCCCTTCTTTAATTGAGGACATTCAGATTTAAAATGTCCTGGCTTCTTACATTCATAACATATTAAGGGATCCTTTTCCTTGTCCTTATCCTTTCTCTTTCTCATTTCATTTTTATTCCAGACTTTCTCTTTTGGAAGGGTCTTCTTCTTTGCATAAATTTCTTGAATTTCCTAGCAAGGAGAGCTGTCCCATCATCATCTTCATCATCTTCACTGCTGCTCTTTTCATCCTCTGCAGCCTTGAGTGCGATTGTTCTTTTCTTTTTCACCTCTTCCTTGATGTTGTTTCATTGTAAGCTCATGGGTCATTAGGGATCCAAGTAGCTCCTCCAAAGGTAGGATGTTCAAGTCTTTGGCTTCTTGGATTGCTGTCACTTTAGCTTCCCATGATCTTGGAAGAGACCTAAGAATTTTGCGCACTAATTCAGAGTTAGTATAAGTCTTACCAAGACTCTTTAAACCATTTACAATATCAGTAAATCTAGTGTACATGCATGTGATTGACTCATTTTGTTCCATGCTAAATAGTTCATATTTATGCACTAGTATGTTAATTTTGGATTCCTTAACTTGGTTGGTACCCTCATGAGTAACTTCCAACCTATCCCATATTTCTTTGGCTGAAATGCAAATAAATATTCGATTGAATTCATTTGCATCCAAAGAATAAAATAAGACATTCATGGCCTTGGCATTAAGCTGAGCTGTTTTCCTATCATTCTCATTCCAATCCCTTTTGGCTTAGGAACTATAGATCCGTCTACTATGTGTGTGGGAGTGCTAGGACCATTAATAATGACACTCCATAGTTCATAATCTAAAGCTTGAATAAAAATTCTCATTCTAGCTTTCCAATATGAATAATTTGTGCCACTAAACAAAGGAGGTCGATTGGTGGATTGACCTTCAGAAAAAGATGATCCAGCTTGAGCTGCCATTTGGATCTTTAACTCTTGATTGTTAGATCAAGCTGAAATGAGCACAAGCTCTGATACCAATTGTTGGCCCAGATGGCAACCCAAGAGGGGGGTGAATTGGGTTCTTTAAAAAAATTTCACTTAAAAACCAATTTCACTAAGTTATGTGCACAGGTGAAGTGATGCAGTAAATAATAAACACAATATAAATGAGTGAGAGAGTAATAAGCACGAAACATAAGAAGGTTTATAGTGGTTCAGTGTTATCTTTACCTACGTCCACTCCCAAGCAACGCTTGGGTCCACACTATAATCACCCTGATTACAGTTGAGTTGTTTTGCAAGATCACAACTCGAACTTGTTGTTTTACACGGGGTCACAACGAATCCATCTAGTTTTCATGGGTTCACCATCACACAACCCAACGTAAGCTACTCTTAGCTTGCCTCAAGGTCAACTACCTCAACTAATTTAACCTCAAGGTCAACTACCTCAACTAATTTAATCCCCTGATTGAATTAGGACACAAGCAATTCAAATAAATGTTTACAGTAATTAATATCTCCTCAAATGAGCAAATATGCAATGTAAATAAATAAGAATAGAAAAGCCTATTTTTGAAGCAATTTGAAGTTGAGCTTTTCTTCTTTTCTTCTCTTCTTCTGAATGAGCTAATAGGATCTGAACTCTAATTCTTGAACGAAGCTCGTTGAAGAAAAGTCTGAAATTTAGGGCTCTTTCTCCTCTTCTTCAAAACTATGGAAATCCTTCAGATTTGATCTTGAAACACCTTTGGATTTCTCTTCTATCTTTTCTCAATAGGTTGCTTTGAGCACAGAGATTTTCCCTCTTGAAAACTAGATAATTTTTCTCTTTTTCTTTCCGGTTTTCTTCTCTCTTTTTTTCTCTATTTTCTCATACTCTGTTTTGAAACGGACGATGCCCTTTTATAATCTTCTTTAATCCAAAATTAGGTGAAAGATAGCTGTTGAAATGTACTTGGATTGCTTCCTCACGCAAAGAAATAGATACATTGGGGGTTAGGTGAAGAAATGTTACCGTTGGAATCCGTTCTGATAGATTTAAAATTTTGTTCCTGACAGGTTGGAGTCGGCTCCAACTTTTTATGTGTCGGCTCCAAATTGGGTTTCCAAAAATAGTAACAAAACGTCCGTTGGGGGAGTCGGCTCCGAGAAACTGTGGTGTTGGCTCAACGCATTCTAGAGTCGGCTCTAATTTCCGAGGGTGTCGACTCTAACGATGTCCCAAAAATATACTCTCTGTTCTCAAGTTAGAGTCGGCTCTAAAACATCCAGGTGTCAACTCTGAAACTTCAGGTGTCGACTCCAATACTTCAGGTGTCGGCTTCAAAACTGGTGCAAAAACCATTTCTCTATGTCTCAGGTTAGAGTCGGCTCTAGCATTTTAGGTGTCGACTCCAAACCGTGCCAAAAATATTGAACTATTCTGATACGCCCTAGAGTCAGCTCCAAACATAGTGGGTATCGATTCCAAGTTCTGAACTTTAATATATTCCATTAAACAACTGATTCAAACTTAATTTTGTATATCATTTGAATAACTTAACCTTTCTAAGTTCCTGAAATACTTGTTAATTTCATTAGTAACACAAAAAATATACTCATGGCTTTTGTTAATCATCAAAATCAATAAGTGGGTCAACATAAGAGCTTTGTTTGAAGTACTGAATTGCTCATCAATGGCCTTTAGTAACTCCCTAACATTCTCATGCTTATCGACTGAACCACCACGTATACCAACAGAGATTTTTGTCTTTATGAATATTGCACTCAAGCGATTAGATCGCTCCCAACGTTCATAAATCGCAATCTCACTAGGAGTGCTGGTCTGAGTTACTAAAGGCGGTTCATCCTTCCTTATAGCATAATCAATGTCCATCCAGCCCAGATGAAGGAGAATTCTCTCCTTCCAAACCTTATAGTTATCACCCCTCAATTCAGGTATGTCACATTTTATATCAGAGAAATTTACAGGTTGCATAACTGCAAAATTTAAACATACATACTTATTATCAAAAATTGAGGCTAATAAAAATTCTTTACCAATGTAAATCATGCATTTAGAAACCTGAATCTACTGACATAAAACTTGCATGTGGGCTAAAGCTTTAATTCAATTAGATTCACTTAAGTCTATATGATAAAACTATCAAACTATGTTCCTTCTTTCTAATTCCTGTGGATCGATTAGAAAATTATAATTTAATATTTTATCTTAATTAATTATATAAATATAAAATAGTAAATCTACTAATATAAAACTTGAATGTGGGCTAAAGCTTTAATTCAATTAGATTTACTTAAGTCTGTATGACAAAACTATCAAATTATGTTCCTTCTTTCAATTCCTATGGGTAGATTAAAAAATATAATTTGATATTTTATTCTAATTAATTATATAAATATAAAAAAATTTTGTGGGATAAAATTTATTATATCCATATAATTAATTACAATTAATTTATTATTTATGTGATTTATTAACTTTATTATATAATTTTATAATTAAGGATGCTGTGGCTACTCCTCAATTATTCAATTGTATTTATCACTTAGATATTTTTTTAAATTTTATGCTCAATTATGTCACTTAAGATGCGCATAATTCATAAATTTATACACACAAATTCTAAATATAATTGAACAAAAATAGGCCAGTCCAACGGCCCAACCACTTGATGGACGAGCCAGCAGTCCGTCATTCTCACCAAATTCTAATAGTTTAATTTAATCAAAAAATCTCTCAATCATCCCAAAATTTTTTTGGATCAGATGTGATGTAGCCCATACTGCTGCAATCAGCCTGCTGCAGTTTAGGCTGGGCGCATGGCCTAGCCTAGCAGCTGGCTCAGGCTGGGCGCATGGCCCAGCCTAGCGCCTGGCCCAGACCGCTGGGCCAGCTAGCACCCAAAGCGCCCAAGCGCTGGGCCAACCAGCTCCTGGGTGTTGGTGCTGGCAGCCAGCACCTGGGCGCTGGCCCAGGCCGCCTGGGCGCTAGGCCAGTGTCGGCTGGGCCCAAGCGCCTAGCCCAAGCGCTAGCCGCTAGGCCCAGACGCCTGGCCCAACTGGCTGCTGGCCTAGGCTAGTGGCTTTTATTTTTTTTATATTTTTTTAATCCGGTATGGATGCCATTTTTTTTGTAAGAGGTATCTTTCATCGTTTTCATTCCATAAGAGGCGCACCTCATCGCACATTTCTGAAAAATATGTAAACAAGGAAACCAAAAAAATGACTAAGCAAGGAAACCCACGCTTCCTCTCATGGTGATTTGATCATGAGACATTTGGATTTATCTTTTATTTAAACTATATCCAAAAGGATGAGCGAACAGATAGGTGCATGCTTCATGGCATAGATCTTACTGATGCGTCTCTTAAATAAAATAAAATTAAATAAACTAAATATTAAGAGTTTATCAGATCTAATGCCCTTTCAGATGATTCTTGATGACCTATTAACTCTCTTGGTACGTAGGTAGTTAGGTAAACGCACTAAGGTACTACAATAGCCTTCCTTATTGGTACATCCCTAATATTCCTACTGTATGCCCGTTGGGTCAAATAATCCAGGGTACTGCCAGTAGCCTCTCCTTTGGACTATCTTTAGATGAGAGAAATAGAGATCAAGAATGCCTTGCCCCTCTTTATAAATAAATGATATAATAATTGTTTCACATGGATTTTATCAAATCTATATATTAATGAAAATAATCCCAATTATAATCAAAGCAGAGGTATTTTTATATGCTCTGATACCAAATGATAGACTAAAATTAAATATATTGATCCCTATCATATATGCAAAAATATGGGACAAATATATTTATCATAAAATAATGAAGTAAGTCATGATCGATACATAAATACCTTCAGTCATTGCTCTATGGTTGACTTTTCTTCCAGATGAGGGTAAGGCTTTTTCACACCTTACATCTCTCTCAGTGATGGTGTAAACTTTCTCGTAGAGACCAGGCGCAGGGACTTTTCCGTTTCTATATTTCTTTATGCCTTATCTGTTCATCACAGAGGGCGCTTCAAACGGATATGGTTGAGGGATGCTTATCTTAATCGTGGATTCAAATTTTAAATTCATGTAATCCCTCAATATCGGAATATAGGACCACCTTAATCGTATCTAACCGATACACTTAATGAAGAAAAAACCAACATTCTCCTACTTGGTCCGTATATTCTATTACTATAGTAAGAAACAGAATACATGAATAATGTCAATAAGTCCTCTTAAAATCGAGTATTATTTACCATGTCTCACAATATATTATATTTCCCAAACATAAACCCATATAACTTAATGAATAAACCCATGTTTATTCTAGGTCCAAATTAATGATGCTCATCACAAAATAAATGTGTACATTAAATAACTAAATGTGAAAACATCACAACCATAAAAGAGTTTCATTGTACAAGTAGTTGTCCATGCAACTAAATTATATTAGGGACCAACTCCCATTTGTACTATATGATCCTTAAAATTCTTAATTGGCATGCCTTTAGTCAAGGATCAGCTATCATCAATTCAGTGCTAACATGTTTTATGACCACTTTGTTTTCTTTAACATGTTCTCTTATGGTTAAATATTTAATGTCGATGTGTTTACTTCGGCTACTACTCTTGTGGTTTTTAACCAAAAATACAGTAGCTGAATTATTATAGTACAATTTAATTGGCCTAACAATAGAATCAATAATTCTAAGCCTTGAGATGAAACTCTTCAATCATACACCATGTAATATAGCCTCAAAACAAGCAATGATCTTGTATATATATAGTAGAGGTAGCAGTCAGATATGTACCTCATGACCTTTTAGCAGCTCTCTAGTGGTCTAAATCTGGATTACTCTGATATCCTTCCAATATCCCAACTGCAAATGCTATGTCAGGTCTTGTACAGACCTGAGCATACATCAAGCTACCAACAACTGAGGCATATGAAATGTTTTTCATTTTCTTCCTCTCAAGGTCATTCCTTGGGCACTGACTCAAATTGAATCTGTCACCCTTGACTATGGGAGCTATACTCGGTGAACAATCTTTCATCCGAAATCTCTCTAAGATTTTATTGATATAGATTTCTTGAGATAGACTTAAAACACCTCGAAGTCTGTCTCTCTGAATTTTAATGCCAATGACATAAGAGGCATCACCCATATCTTTCATGTCAAAATTCTCAGAGAGAAATTATTTCACCTCATGTAACATACCTTTATCATTGGTTGCTAGTAAAATATCATCTACATATAGGATCAGAAAACAAATTTTACTCATATTGACCTTCTGGCATATACATTGATCCATGACGTTCTCTACAAATCCAAATGAAGAAATCACATCATAAAATTTTAAGTACCATTGTCGAGAGGCTTGTTTCAATCCATATAATATCTTAAGCTTGCATACTTATTGCTTATTATCACTAGAGGAAAAACCTTCAGGTTGTTTCATATAAACCTCTTCCTCTTGATCTCCATTGAGAAATATAGTTTTCACATCCATTTGTTGCAGCTCTAAATCAAAATGCGCAACAAGTGCCATGATAATGCGGAAGGAATCTTTCTTGGATATAAGAGAAAATGTCTTCTTGTAATCAATTTCCTTTCTTTGAGTGAATCCCTTAGCAACGAGTTTTGCCTTTATCGCTCAATATTGCCTAATGAGTCTTTCTTGGTCTTAAAGATCCATTTACAGCCAACGGCTTTTGTTCTATCAGGCAACTCAACAAGATCCCAGACTCCATTAAATGCCATAGAATTCATCTCATCTTTCATATCATCATACCATAAATTGGATTCCTTACAATTCATGGCTTGTGAAAACGTTTTAGGATCATTTTCAGCTCCAATATTATAGTCTGACTCTTGAAGATACACAATATAGTCACTAGAAATTGCTGATTTTTTTTTCTCTTGCAGATCTTCTTAATGTTGTAACAACATCCTCTGGTGAAGTTGATTATTCAACTATCTCTGGTAACTCATGAGAGACTGGATCTACTAGTTCATTATCAGCAAATTATGGAATTTTAACTACTCATTGTATGATGCCCATTTGATCTTAAGGGGCACTATAAACGATAATCGGTTTGTCACTTGAAGTGGAAGGTTGAGCATCAGAATGTTTCCTTTTAGGAATCATGCTCTGCAATTGATCACTCCCACTGATCAAGTCATTCTCAAAAAAATTGGCATTTCTTGATTCCACAATCCTAGTTATGTGAGATGAACAGTAAAATCTATATCTCTTGGACCTCTCGGCATATCCAATAAAATACCCACTAATGGTTCTAGGATCCAACTTTTTCTCTTGTGGATTATACTCTCACTTCACATGGGCATCCCCATACGCATATATATCGCAAACTTGGTTTCTAATCTTTAACTAACTCAAATGGCGTTTTAGAAACAACCTTGGTTGGAATTCAATTCAATATGTATACGACCGTCTTGAGAGCTTCTGTCCATAAGGACTTAGGTAATTTTGGAGCTGCTAATCATGCTCCTCACTATGTCCATCAATGTTCGGTTCCTCCTTTCTGCTACACCATTCTGATCAGGTGAGCCAGGTAAACTGTATTGGACAACAATCATGTTCTTGAAGGAACTTTGTAAATAGATCAGGCATTTGTCCATCCTCTGTGTATCTCCCATAATACTCACCTCCTCTATCAGATCTCATAATTTTGATTTGTTTTCCATTGTGTCTCTACTTCTGCCTTGAAACCTTAAAGGCATATAATGCTTCGTTCTTATTATGAAGCAAGTAGAGATACATAAATCGTGAGTAGTCGTCAATGAAGCAGATAAAGTATTTTGAACCATGAAAATCCATATCCGAACAACAAATGTCCGTATGTATGATCTCTAATAGGTCTGAACTCCTCTTGGCACCTTTTTTGACTTATTGGTTTCCTTGCCCTTAATGCAGTCCACACAAGTGTCAAAGTCAGTGAAATCCAAAGTATTGAGTACTCCTTCATTACTAACCTCTTGATTCTATCTATGAGGATATGTCCCAATCTTCGATGCCACAATATAGAAGAGTTATCATTTACAACATATCTTTTTATACCAGCCCTAAATGCATCACATCATGAGTGGTATTATTTGTAAATTAATATAGAAAAGACCATCAGACAAAGTATAATTCCCAATAGTTTAGATTTATAATATAAACAAAAGAAGTATCTGAAAAATTAAAGGAATAATTCAAAGGTACAAGTCTTAAAGAAGGATAAAGCTCCTCTTTGCCTACATGCTCCCGATCCTCATCCGCACTACTTCTTGCCCTCTTAGACGTCAAAGCTAGTTTAGAAGACCTTTTAATGTAGCTTTCACCGCCCCGCTCTTCCTTCTTGGTGCTCCAAGCCTTTCTAATATCATTTCCTTAAGTGACTCTTCAATCTCCAAGGGGTTTCCAACCTTCCAGGCTCAGAACCATCATCTCATTGACCTTCTCTCCATAGATGTTGCTCCTCCCAACATTGATGTCCAGGTGTGAGCTTTCGACTCGAGCTTGGGTCTATTTTCTTCAAGCTAGTTTAACCTTCCACCAAATCCCCTCCCCCCCTCCCCCAAGTTGATGTCTAGTCATTTCCTTCATCTCATTGAAAACTCGTAGAGCTCAGCTTATTCAACTCACCTCCTTATGCCAAAAACTCATGACAAAACCCTTTCTTCTTGTCTACATCAAGCCCCCTTATCTTGGTTCGTTAATCTACTTTATTAATGCGACCTAAGCCAGCCTTTTACCTCATGTGGATACAAGTGGGCAGATGTTCAAAATGCCTTCTTATCTCTTCATTCTTATTAATCCCCAACATGGTACGCTTTCAGCTCCCCCCCTCTCCTTCAACTCCATTGACTACGAGCTTGCCCCCTTGTTTTGAGTTGGGCCTCCCTTTCGACTTTAAGATAGTGTTTGATAGAAAAATATTATTCATGGATAAGTGTACGGGATAGAGTTTGTCCCTTGCTATCCCTAGGGATATTCCTTGACATCCCATTGATCATATCAAATGCAAAAAGGTAAATCCATAGGATAATTTTTTTACTTTTATTTGGAGGGATAACCAGCTATTCCTGCATTCTCTAGGAATAAATTGAGGGGATATCCATGGTTAACCATAGATTATCCCTTTGATTAACTTTATTCCTAGCTAACCCTTATAGTTATGGCTTTTGGGAATAAGAAGGAGATATCCCCTCTTATCCCCTATTTCAAATACTACCTAAGGACTAGAGCGCCCCCTACATGGAGAAGGTTTTTCTAGATCATGGAGGTCTTTCTAGATCTCTTATCTAACTCTTCTGCTACTGATGCCCCTTGATTTGAGGTGTCTCCTTTGTGCTCTTTTTCTATGCCTTTTATTACTAATGCCCTTTTACTACTAATGCCCTAGATCCCCCTTTGCTTGCTCTTGGCTCATAAAAATCCTTTAAAACTAGAGCAGTAGTGGTATTCAGATCTATCACTACAAGGAGTAGTGGTAGTCAGATATGTAACTACAAGGACTAGCGGCAGCCACTACAAGGCTTTGTCTCTCTAGGAAGACAAAAAAGGCATATGCAAAGTCCCTCAACTTCTTTGTGATGATGTTCATCTTGGTGTGATGGCGATGGCCTAGTTAATTTGCCTCGAAATGGGTTGCTCTTATGGTTTTGTAATTCCTGAAGATCTAACAAAGGAAATCATCAACTCCCTAAGGTTATGTTTGGTGTATTGCCAGCAATCTAAATGGTAATATAGATTACCTACAAGATATACTATTGATGGATTGCCAGTAATATTGATTACTGTGTTTGGTATACACATGTAATGTTACAATAATATTGATTATTGTGTTTGGTATGATAAACAATTACAACATCAAATTCTCAAAATACCCCTAAATCAAATTCATATACTAAATCAAATCTATTAAAAATTTTCAAAATATCCCAAATATCCCTAAATCAAAGTATTATATATAAGTAGAAGATACTAGATTTATTTTTTTAAGATTAAAATATATTTTTAATCTTTAAACATTTATTCAATTTTTTTTTGATTCTTAAACTTTCAATTATCATAATTTATTTATTATATTGTAAAAATAATTTAATTTTAATAATTTTTATATAAAATTAATTAATATAATAGAATAATTGATATTTTTTTTAATTTTATTTTTTAAAATATTAAATTAATTAAAATTAAATTAATTAAAAAATAAAAATTTTAATTAATTTTTAATTAATTTAATTTTTAATTGAAAAATAATTTTAAAAATATTTTTTAAAAAAATTTAATTTAAAAAATAATAAATAATTATTTTTAAAATTTAATCACATAATTTAATATTTTAAAAATAAAATTTTAAAATTCATTTAAATTTTTAAAAATTAATTTTTAAAAGTAATTTAAATTTTTTAATTTAATTAATTAAATTTTTTAATTAAATTTTTTTTTTAAATTTTTTTTTTTTTTTTAAAAAACTAAAATAGTAATTTTTTTTTTTTTTTTTTTTTTCAATTAGAGTTTTCTTATAACTATATTTTTTTGTTTTTGTTTTTTTTTTTCTATTCGATATTTTTCTTTTCTATGGACAAATAATACGACAATTTATTTTTGTTTGGAGATATGAAAAAAGAGATAACGGCGGCGAGACAGGAGAAAAGTGAGAAGAAGAAGGGAATGATTTTTTTGAAGAAAGGGATAATTTTAATTTTACAAAAGAGGGGGTAATTTTGTTAAAAAAATTTATTAGATTACAACATAGCCGGTAATGTGGATAACCATCTCTTCTTGAGATAATCTATCTACAGGATAGATTGTCATTTAAAATACGTACCAAATATGGTTATCTAGTGGGACCCTTTTAATTACCGGTAATCTGGATAGATTACCTGTTACTAAACACCCCCTAATGATTTTGGAGGAGTTCAAAGCTTTGAAGTTGTTTGCATAACCCAGCATTGCTCTCCCTATTTTGAAGTTAAGATGGATGTCATGGATTGTTTTGCATTTGGGACATCTTTGCCTTTTGTTGTTGTAGAGGGTGGTCACCTCCCCCCTTACTGTAATAGGACCTTTGCCAAGACTTTACTTGGTCGGCCCGTGATCATTTTCTAGAGGCTGATATGCTACTTTGATTTTTTTCCTGATAGTAGTGAATGCTCTAGATGTGGAATCCCATGATATTTTTTCTCTTAGGCTCTTTGATTGGCCCCTCCCTCTCCAATCTCATGTTATGGATGTCCTTTCTTTGCAATAAAGGTTTTATCATGAAATGTCAAGGGTGTTGGTCTGGCTTGCAAAAGAAGAGAAATCAAAGACTTAGTGACTTTCTCTAACTTTAATGTATTTTTTCTCTAAGAATGAAAGCTTTCATCTCCTTCCTCTAGAATTCTTAGATTAATTGGTAGAAATCAAATTGATGACTGAGTCTCTTACAATGCAATACGTTCAATTGGTGGCATTTTGATTGGTTAGAAGTTCTAAATTATTCTCTTTGTAGGATAAATTGATGGGCACTTTCTTTGTTATTGTTGAGCTATTTTGTTTTCCTCTCAAGCATGGACTTCATTTTCGCTTCGGTATATGGGCCTAACAACAAAAGTCTTCGATCTACCTTCTTTCAATAAATTGTTCATGCTTGCTCATCATTCCTAGGGCCTTAGATAAAATGGGGTGATTTTAATATAACTAGGTCTACCTTTGATAAAAAAAGAAAAGCCTCGAGATACCTCAGAATCTTTTACCTTTAAAGATTTCATCTCAAGCCTGTCTTTTCTGGATCTTAACCTTAAGGGTAGGGACTTCGCATGGAGCAATGGAAGAGACTCGTCTATCTTTGCTAGATTATGATATTTTCTCATCTTGATAGATTGAAAAATCTTATTCCCGACCTCTTTTCTCCAAGCCCATTAATCAAGATGATGATGCGATTCTATCCTACAAGAGTTGATTCAAAACTCAAATACCTTGCCAAAATGGTAAATGAGCCAAACAAATTTTAAGTGTCACTTGCATCATTGGGTATCGCTATAAAAAGAAATATGTGTGAAAGGATTTAAGTAACCCAAAAATCAACCCAAACTAATTCACATAGATTAAATTCAGTAAGGATGGTTTTTCTTAGATTAAATTCAGTAAGGATGGTTTTTCTTTTTTTAATTATGATCCAAAAATGAACATTACTCAAGGATTATTGTTGTGTTAGCTCATCAGTACTGATTGGCTTATTCATGGTTCATAATTAAAAGTAATTGCCAATAAAAAACCATGAAGAATTCAATTTTTGAAAGAAAGTTTAATCCAAGAATAAACCCAAACAAACACAGTTTTGCAAGTTAGGTTGCCTACATTATTAGTTAGTTTGACTATGGTCCCAAAATTATTGCTATTATTTCAGGTGAAAAATTGTATAGGGATTATTGTTATTATTTCATAAAAAAGGTAACCTGAGGCTAACCCCAGCTAACTCAACTCTGGTTGAATTCAGTTAGGCCATTCCACTATTAATTCCAAAAATAAACATAAAGAAAAACAAGAAAATTTGCAAAAAATGCCTCTAAGGGTGATTAATTTTTACTTATTACCATCCCTCTTATTTAAAATTTTTATTGTAGTCCCTAAGGTTCATTAATCTGCGTTTGGATGTCAAAAAGTTATTCGAGAATAGGGATACGAATTCCGTAGGAATAGCTTATTCCCTTTGTTATTCTAGATTTCTGTTTGGATGAAAATCTGGTATTCCATGTTATTCCAGTGCAATTAATGCAGTGTTATTCCAAATGATGTTGATGACATGGGAATAAGCATGTATTCCAGTAGGATAGATGAAGAATTTTTCTAAAATTCCAAAGATACCCCTTCCAATAAAATGGTTTATCAATTTTTATTTTAAAATGACATGAATAAATTATTTTTATTAATAAATAAGGTAAAAATAAATTATTTAATAAAATAATATAAGAACATACTTAAAAATTATTTTATATAAATAAATACTTAATTTATTTTTATAATAAATTTATTTAATTGAATAAATTATTATTTATTAAAAATAAGGTAATAAATTAATTATTATTAATAAATAATATAAGAACATACTTAATAATTATTTTATATAAAGAAAAAAAAACATACTTAATTTATTATTTTTATTAATAAATTTATTTAATTTTAAATTATTATGAATAAATTTATTTAATTTATTTAATTGAATGAATTATTATTTATTAAGAAATAAGGTAATAAATTAATTATTATTAATAGAATAATAAGCTTAAATTATTTATATTAATAAAGAAAAAAATAACATACTTAATTTATTATTTTCTATTAATAATTTTTTTAATTTAAATTATATTATAATAAATTATTTAATTAATTTAATTGAATAAATTATTATTTATAAATTAGGTAATAAATTAATTATTATTAATAAAATAATATAAGAACCTACTTAATAAATTTATTTCATTTTAAATTATATTATAAATAATTTATTTTATTTAAATTATATTATAAATAAATTTATTTCATTTAAATTATATTATAAATAAATTTATTTAATTTATTTAAATGACATTATAAATAAATTATTTAATATATTAATTTAATGCCATCGGTGCCCCTGGAATAGCTACAGTGGGAATAGGAGCTATTCTATCCAGTACATGAATAAGAAATTGGAATAAGAAGGGTTGACTGGAATAGCTAATCTAGTGGGGCCCACACACCTTTTTCCTTCTTTTGGAGGAATAAGGGCCTATTCCAGGCCTTATTCCCCATCCAAACACTGCCTAAGTGATTTGGGTTGTGTTTGGTTTTGAGAATATTTTTTATTTTTATTTTTGATCTGAAAAAATCTGTTTGGTAAGCGAAAATTATTTTTCATTTTTAATTTCATTATAATATTATATTTCAAAAGAGTAACTAAAAAATTTAGAGAAAATATATAATATGATAATATATAATAGTATATAATATAAATATACTATAATTATATGATAATATTATAACATTATATTATATCATAATATAGATTATAATATATAATATAGATATAATATATTAATATATATATATATAATTACATATTTGTTATATATAAATATAAACAATAATATAATAATATAATGATTAAATATATAATATAATATAATATATGACATGCTAATATATATTATTATAAAATAGAAATATAATAAGTATAATATAAATAATATATAATTATAATATATATATATATTATATAATTTATATTCTAAAAAAATTATCTTAGGTTCCTAAAAAAATTATTTTTAAAAATTAAAGTAAAAATAGTAATGAAACATATTTCTCTACAATAAATTTTATGTTTTTATTTTAAAAAAAAAAATAGAAAATAAAAGTGATATAAGTAAGGTTTTTGTTTTTACTTCCTTTTTTCTTTTCATGGTAAACAATGAAAGCATCTTTAAACTATTTTTAATTTTCTCTCTTTTGAAGTTATTTTGTTTAAAATATTGTTATCATTTTTATTCACCACCAAATGTGTTTTCATAATTTTTTTTGTTTTCTATTAAAATAAAATTAGAAAGGAGACTATTCTTAAAAACTTAATGCCCCTTAATTTGCTTCTACCATCCTTCTTCGTCTACATGAGATTGTGTCATTTGTCGGCCTTGTCATTTCTCGGCCTTGTGATAATCTGAGGACTAAAATACTTTTAAGCCAAGGTCTCGGTTAAAGAGTTTCACGGTTCCTAGGCTCCTAAGGTATTGAGGCCTCGGTATACTTATTTTCTCAAAACACTCTTCCTCTCCATCACCTCGAAGAATATATATTCTCTCTCCCTTCTACAACCCTATCTTTCCTCCCTCTTTTGATCGATCCAAGCTCTAATTTCTACTCCTCTCTCTCCAGGTAAGGAGGACAAAGCGGATACTAACTCCGACACACCAAGAGTACCAATCCCAGCCCCTTGGCAACAGCACCTCCATTCCATTCTCTCCATGGTGATCATTCTACACCTCTTCCTCATTTAATTCTGATTTGAATTGATTGTTGATTTGTTTAACATCTGATTCTAATGTGATTATTGGTTTGATTTATAGTTTCTTGATAGATCAAGTCTGTTTATCGGAGCAGCAGATGCAATAATATACAGGGCATTTTCGGCCACACTCAGGAACACTGCAAGAAATTGAAAGAAATTAGTACATAAATTTAAACCCTTCTTTCTTCTCCTTCTTTGATAAATTTTAAGCAGTAATGCATTAATTCAAGTAAAAAATTATGATAACTCTATTGCTATAGCAATGTTAATGAATGGATTAAAAAACTCTCATTTCAGTTTTTCTTTAGCCAAATCTCTTCATTGCCAGATGCTGTTGTTTGTTATCTATAAGTAATGTCTGTTATCTATAAATAATGTCTGCGGTCAATGTTCCACCCATACCATCGATCCCTGCATGCATGGGAGACCTCAATTAGTCAATTTTAGTTAGTTTGGGATTAAGCTTAATTCAATTGAGTTTTTGGTTTTTAGGCAGCTTCATATCTTTTGGGTGACATTGGGAAAACACCTTACAATGAAGGAGATGGAATAGTGAAAAAAAAAAACCTTTAATAAGAGAAGGGGGTTAAAAAAAAAAAAGACCCAACTTAATTAATGGGTTATATTTAAATTTCTGAAAAGTCATTCGATGTCGCAACTTTGCCAAAGTTGTACATGCTCGTCTTGGCTCAAGACATGGTTTCAACTTGGCTTAGGTCCACCTTGATCCAGTCTATGAATGCACGACAATAATTCGTAAGGTACGTGCCGTAAAGGGAATGCACGACAATAGATTTAACCGCGATTCTTCAGTACATGGTACAAAGCTAGGGAGGAGTGTAGTTATTCCATTTTTATATGGTTCAATCCTCATTGTATGAGGATTAAAAGCATGTAATTTAATATATTATTCGAGCTACTCAAAATTAATGCTGGTTGAAAACTTCATTGCTGTGGTAATACTACGTAGTGACATTAATCTGAAAACGTACACTATGTTAACATTTTTAACCGGTAGTGATTCGAAGAATAAGATTATTTCAAATCTTCTCAATGTGTTCTTCACAAATACAACCTTAAACATAAAGGTATCCATGCTGTGATCCAGTTGCTTGATGCATGCATATTTCTCAGGATGCCATTTTTTATAAGTGTCTTCATTTTTGTGCCTCCTCGTCTAGTCCATCTGATCTTCTCTATTATACTAAGCATCTTTTCTTATTAATATTTCATTTGTTGATTCACCAACATTTACTCCCATCCCTCCTCTTGTTGAGTTCCAATGTAAGCCTTCTAGCTTACCTTCTTTTTACAGCCACTAGTGCCCCTTACGAGTGGTAATAATACCATGGGGGATCTTTTACTAAGCATAGCTATTTCACTCAGTGTTTTTCACCAGGGTTGCATCTCTTGGTATATTCATGCTCACTAGGAGCCTAGGATATTCTTAAAAGCTGTTCATTTCCCCAAGTGGCATGCTTGCAAGTTGGTTTACAATATTAAAATCCCATTATTATGGCTCAATTTAGAGATATAAGGCTCACTTGGTTTCATGTGGTCTTCATCAGAAGGTTGAACTTGATTTTAAGATGTTTGCTCCAATGGCACACAAGATGACTATATGGGCTCTTATCATTGTAACTACCATTCATTGTTTGCTGCTTTACTATCTTGATGTGAAAATTGCCACTGTTCATGGTAATCTTTGTAAGGAGGTTTATTTGGTAGTGCCACCTTGACTATACTAGCCCTTGCAAGTTTGTCATCCTGGACATGCTCTATATGGTATAAATTAGTCTTCATGTGCTTTGTCCAAGTGATTAGTTCGATGGTCATAGCTGTAGGTTTTATTCAAAGTACTCAAGATCCTGTTATGTTCCTTTTCTCTAGTTCTGGTGGTTGTACTGTCCTTTTATTATATGTTGATATAAACATCACTATGGATGATCCTTCTCACATAGCATTTGTCAGATAGCATCTCAGTCGACATTTTTCCATGACTAATCCTAACGGTTATCTATTATCATAGCATGCTAGCGACTTGTTAGCTTGTGCAAGCTTGACTAACTGGCATAGCTGAGCCTCCATTAGAGACTAATCACCATTTATGGCCTGACATCAATGTTCCTCTATTTGATCTTCAGAATCTGCTAATTAGTACAGTCTTGTTTATAAACCATAGAGATTTCTCTAATGGAAATGAGAAGGGTGAAAGATGCCCCTAATATAAACACTGTATTGGCTACAGAGGTCTAATAAGTGTAAACCTAAAATTTATTAGCACATGAACTCAATTGAGTTCTATTTGATATCTGACTTCCTAGCAGAGCCACATATTATATCCTTTATAATTTTCAAGTCAGAACTTAGAAGATATGATTATGCTCAGACATGTTGAAGGGCTGTGAATTCTTGAACAGCAGGCCATTCTCATGCTGCATCCAGTGACAATTTCAATAATCATTGCTTCAGATGCAATAGGTTTTTGTAGCAGACGTGCCCAAACTTATCTACAATTTGATTTTCTAATCGAAAGGTAGGAAGAACAAACCTGGTACAACCATCTGGATCCAAATACTTGTGGGCATGCCTCTTTGTTTATGATGAATTTGGTTTCAAAAAACTTTCTCCTGATCTTTTTCATGTAGTCCTGTATATCTACTTCATCTCTGCTGATAACCTAGCACCCAGTAACCACCTAATATAAATCTAAGCTATGCATATTCACTTGCATTGAATAGTTCCCTGGTGTGCAAACGGGAGCCTCTGGATGCTAGAGTGGCGCTGACACGAATCGCAGGCTCAGACAAGGTTGTTAGAGTCCTTTTGCATGGTCAGCTAGTAGTACCCTTGACTTAACACTTTATGGCAGAGGGCTCGTCATCCAGATGGTTGCCGCAGATGCCTTTGTGGACCTTCCACAGAGCATAATCAGCCTTTAATGGTCAAAGACACTTAAGTAGTGGCATGGAGAAGGAGCGCTTGTATAGCTGACCATCGTGCAAGACATAGTGAGATGCCTGCATCTTTAGCTTTCTTGCCTCCTTTCTATCCGCCGAGAGAGATCCATCTCTGAGATAAGTAAGGATTGGGTCGATCTATAATGGCTTGGCCTCAATTTGCATCACATGGTCGGCGTCTGTTATGCTGAATTTTTTTAGGACCTCTAGTGGAACTTCCGCTCTAAGTCCATGGAGTCGGTGGTGGCCAATCGAGAAAGAAGGTCGGCGCGAGAGTTCTGATCCTCGGAACCTGAATAATCTCAAGTTGGAGAAACTAGGTGAAGTCGCATACCTTCTAGAGATACCAAATCATGTTCGGTTCTCGAGCCTCGAATTCTCCTCGCACATGGCCGGCTACCAGTTGGGAGTCGGTATAAACATTCAGCATCCTAACTTTCAGGTCGCGGGTGATTCGAAGTCCGCAAGAGCATCGAGTCTATCGACCTCAGGCCTTCGGGATTGAAGGTCGGCGATGAAGCAGTACCGAGCGGCGGTTTGACTTCCTCAGATAATCCCTGCCCCTCATTCCATAGGAAACTTCATGGCAGGTGAAGTATGAAGATTACGGCCCCGAAGGACATTTGCTGGGTCTGCTGAAGATGGCGTTGTATGGTGACCGAAGCTTAATCACCAGAAAGTACATGCAGACGGTTGTCATGTAAGGCTAGGTGCCTGCTCAAACCGTCAGAGAGATTACTCCTTCGGTTACAACATCGCCGGTGAACCCCATTAGGGTGGAGTCTACGGGTCGAAGATCTTCCATTCTCAGACTCATTTTCATGAAGGCGTCGAAGTACAAAATATTAACCGAGCTTCCATTATCAATTAAAACCCGATGTACATCAAAATTATTTATGTTAAGGGATACAACAACAGCATCATCATGGGGATACTCTATCCTTGGAGGTCTTCATCTGAGAATGCGAGTTTCTCGCACCGGATCCTCTTCTTCATTTGGCCGACCCTGCGAGGAGCCAACCATAGTAATCATGTTAACATTGCCAATAGTTGGTGGGTTCGGCAGGGGTTGTTGTCGAAACTCGGACGGATGTTTTGCTTGGTTGTCTACTTTCGGGCTCCTTGATATCGCTCTAGTCTTCCTCGGCGGATGAGTTGCTCAATCTCCTGTTGGAGTTGCCAGCATTCTTCGGTATCATGGCCGTAGTCTTTATGATACCGGTAGTATTAGGTCATGTCCCTCCGAGCAATGTTTCCTCGGAGGGGCTTCGATCAAGGGAGTTAACGCTCAATCTCCATTAGAATCTGAGCTCGTGACGCGGTGAGCGGGGTGAATTTGTTGAACCTTCGCGCCGAGCTTCTGGTATGTTGCCTTGGTGGTGGAGCCTTTTGGCGACAAGGTGGGCTCACAGGGCAAGCCGATCGGCTTCTCTCTGAGCTCTTCTTCTTCTTTTTTGATTGTTCGGATCGGGCCGACCTTCTGGATTTTTGACCCTAGCGTATTTGTCTGTCAGGGTCATCATGTTGGAGAGACTCTTAAGATAGTTCACTTCCATTGCAAGGTAGAAGTCTCCTTCCTTTAATACTCTGCCTGCTAAGGCGGACATGACTACTCATGTTGAGGTGGTCGACCTCTAGAATGGCCGCGTTAAAACGATCTAAGAAACTTTTCAGATTCCCCCTCTCTGCTTTATTTCAAGAGGGAGTCTAAGTTCCGTCGATGGTGGCAGCCACTGACGAATTGGCTAGTGAATGAGTTGAAAGAATTTGGCTTCAAAGTGCCGAACCATACTCTGACGGCCCTCGAAGAGTTGAGGGAAAGGTTCGGCACAAGATTGCATTTGAGCTCCATGGAACATCATGATGGATCGTGTAATACTTCACATTTAATCCCACATTGGATGGGAAAAGAATGTGTTATGTTCTTATAACTCAAGTCCATTTGCTATCCATTAATTTTTACTGAGTTTTTGGGTCACGTGGTTTCGGTATGCTAACGAGGTTAATTGGGCTAGCGGATGGGCTTGGGGCGTTACAAATGGTATTAGAGCCGATCCGAGTATGCGAAAGTTGGTGGCCGGGCATAAGGAAAGGGCTATCCATGGGGGACGATGGTGGAGTCTCATCATGACGTGGTGCCACCCTTGTGGCATCAATGATCCAACTCGGGTAGATTATGGCTAGCTTGTGCCATGCGACGAGGATATCCCATTATAAGGTGGGAAGATTGTGATACCCCACATTTAATCCCACATTGGATGGGAGAAGAATGTGTTATGTTCTTATAACTCAAGTCTACTTACTATCCATTAACCTCCACTTGAGCTTTTGGGCTATGTGGTTTCGGTCGCTAATGAGTTAATTGGGCTAGCGGATGAGCTTAGGATGTTACAGATCGAAAGCTACTCAGATGGTTATCTAGATCGGTGGTCCCATTGTACGGCTCGATGGCAGGAAGCTTAATGTATGACTGGACTACCTCTTTCATGATCTTGTCAGTGAAGGATGGGCCCTGCTCCATCCGTGGTTGAGGATAGGATGCGTGCTTTACAGCGTCTAACTCTAGGCGTATCTCTTGGATTTTTTGCTCCATCACCTCGTTTCGGACAGTCAGAGAGGCTGAGTGAGGAGATCGCGGCTGTGGTGTCGAGTCGTGGCGCGAAGAGATTGGAGACAAAGAGTGGGCCTGGCGGGGCCAAGGTAAACTCCTGTCTTTGCCCTTCTGTATAGCGGGCTCTGCTTCACGGCCAGATTGTTGTGGGAGGCTCATGGTCTCGAATTGGTTGGGTGAAGCTATCGATTGGGCCGGTGCAGCTACTTCACAGGGATATTGGTGAGCAGGCGCAGGCGGGGGAGGGACCCCATGAAGCTCCTCCTGCACCAACTGCGTTAAGACTTGAACTTGCTGGACCAGTGCGCCAAACTGGTCCTGTGTGACAGGGGCCGCGGGTAGCGATGGAGCCTGGGCTGCAGTGGTTGCGAAGATGCTGTGTTATTTGTAAAATCAGGCCTTTGAGAAGCGGCCTAATCGGGAGCATCAGTGGTTGCTCTCTTACGATTAGCCATTGAGGAAGTGTCCTTGCTTGAACTTTTCTCCTTGATTTCAAGTTTAGAGAGACTTTGGGCCCTTCATCTAGCACCAATCTGTTGCTACGAATTTTCGTTCTTTGGTTTGGGGACAGCGCATGTCGGATTTGGATAGCTCTCTTCCGTCCTGGTGGACCTGCAAGATAGTCTTTACGTAGGGATCGAAGGGGGTGGTCTTTGTGGAAGACCCTTCGATGCAAGTCAGTGAAAACCTTGAGCAAGCAGATGTGAGGAGAAGGTTATTGAAGAAGGATGCTCCAGAGAAAGTTTCTAGAGATCAATGGCGTTCGTTTAGGGTTTTAGATGTATTCGAGAGCATAAGAGTGTACCTGAGGAGTTTTGGGACTTAGTATTTGTATACTATCAGGATGGTAAATTGTTACCTGATTTTCTGGGCTCAATTATGAAAGTTAGCAGCTAATAAGAGTGATAGACGCCTTATCGGGAATTCAAGATCCCCTTGATCATGGAGGGGTGCCGTATCTGGCTACCTCTCTCGTTTAGGGATGTTTGTTCCAAGATCTTTGTGATCGGTGCGGGTTGTTGCCCGAGATATTTAGTATGATTTGGGTAAGGATTATGTTGATCTTGAGGAGCCGGGACTCGGTCATGCCGAGGTACGGAGATGATTCAGCCCTGCCAAGGTTTGGAGATGGCTCGGCCCTGTCAAGGTATGGAGATGGCTTGGTCCTGCAAGGTTCGGAGATGGCTCGACCCTGCCAAGGTATGGAGATTACAGGTGGTGCAGCTTGTCCTTTCTGCAATGGAGAGTGGACCTCCTCTGAATGCAGCGGTTAGCAAGTCAGAGTTCAGAAGTGGGTAGCATTGCTTGCCACGTTTGCCGATCAGTGCAATGACGATTTTACCTTGCCTGTTAGCAATGACGATTTTACCTTGCATTAGCTGTTATCTCTGCATGTTAATATGTTTCAGTAAGTGGGTGTTCCTGTTCGGTTATCAATCTTTTCCCTTTTCTTGCTTTAATTTACCATCTATAGTTGGACTTCTTTAGTTGGCGTTGAAGGAGGAATGCTTTGTCTTTGATATTTGCCAATATCTCCACATAGATTTCAATCAGGGAAGTTGGGACCGCACTGATGGCATTTTGATACGATACCTTTTGAAAAACTAAGAATTGAGATGTCATTTGTTTCTGACCAAATGGACAAGCGTGCCTGGAATTCTTGGTATGATGTGACCTGACATTTATGAAGCTGTCTTTACAATTCTTTCAGGTGCTCTTTCAGAATCTGTGTTTTTTATTATGTAGAATTTCACATTTATAACTAGAAAGATTGGGTTTCTAGTTAATTCTTCTTTTTTTGTGTTGATATTTATTGTAATTTTGGAAGAAATTAAACCACTGAAAGCATCTTTTATTTATTTATTATTTATTTTCATTTCATGATCTTTAAGGTTTCTTCTCAAACTGGAACTTACAATCGGAAAACTAGATAATTGGATGATTAAAGCTTTTCAATTTCACTGGCTATCAGATGATTTGCTTTGTGATCCCTTATTGTTAGCTAACAATTCCTTCTTTGTTTTGTTTCTCATTGTTCTTTGCGCTTGATTGCCTCTTAACAAGTTGATAGCTGATTTAGCGGAACTGATGATTCTTTTGTTGGAAACATGGTAATATCACACAAGCTTTCCCAAAGAAAAAATCCCATAGAGAATCTCACAAAGAATTTCGTAGTGTTTTAACCTTTATTTTTAAAATTATTATGGAACATAACCTGTAATTTAGTCTCTCAAGGATCCATCTTATATGATGCCCTTGTAAACAATATTCATGGAATTTGGAACACCAATGGTTAAAGTGCAGCACCAACCGTAGTAGATCATGTAGAAAATAGTCTATTACTTCTATTCTTCTTTTTTCATTTATTGCTTCGGTTGGCAATAGAGTTTTTATTTGTACGTCCATTGAAGCCTACATGTTTATTCTCTTACTCTGCGCATGATGCCTTTATTGTTACTAAAATGAACATCCACAAGTCTGGTATGAAAAGTGCTGAGTCTATGTTCCATGTCTCACTGAACATACACATGCCAATTTCCATCCTTTTTTTTTTCCCCCTTCACGTTACTTCCTTCCTGCCAAACTGTTTAGCTTGCTTTTCTAGAGTTCAGTAGAGGCATTTAGTAGTACAATGCAGCAGTTGGCACAAATTAAATTGCAACTTCTCAGCGATCTGAGAATTTTATGTCGCCCACGGCCTAGAATATGGCATCTCACTTTGTTTGAACACCCTCCTACCAATATCTGTGCTGAAAAGCAAAGGAAATCTCTCTTTGCAGTTTTGATCCACATACGTAGCTTGGAGTTCTCTTCATGTGCTCAATACCTGGACGGAAGATCACCTTTGTGACAGTGGAATTTTGTGAATCTAGATTGTTATTAGTTGAGAGAAAAATCCTCCTATTTCATGCACTTGTTTGCGTTCTGAATGCTACTCTACTACATTAATTAGTGCATACGACCTTTTAGCTTTCTTGTAGATGATTGCATTATCAACTGGAGCGATAGATGCCATCTGTACTACTACCTGCAAGAGAACCATTCTAAGAAAATGTTGGGGTACATCTTCTATAGAACATGAGAATTACAATTGCAACTTCTTTTAACTTGACATCTAACATTAATTCATGTATTGTGGATTTCAATTAACCACAATGATGTCCTCTCTGTGGCATGCATCTAAGGATTTCCGAGGATATTTTTTTTGTTGTTCCAAATATGTATGTCTACATATTGCCTTTTAACTTCAAAACCGTTATTTTGCTGTTCATGGTCATCAAAACACCTTCATTGCTGTTCCCACAAACAAACGAAACATTATGAAGTGAATACTAGCCCTCTGTTGTTTATGAATTTTAGAATAACTTATTGATGTGCATGACTTTTAAATTATGCCAGGTGTTGGCGGTAGTTTGAAATAACATTGTGTATTCCGATTTTGACTGATCAAGTTGAAGAGCATTGGGCAGAGTTCTTTTTCCTTCTAAATTCAAGAAAAAGAAAGCACATGTTGATTTATGCATGTTGTATTCAGTGGGTGAGATTTTCCCTTTTCTCATTAGAGGGAGAGCCTATTTAATCATCTGTCTATTCATGCTGGTTTGTTTCTGCATTTTTGATAATAGTGCAGTCAAGAAGTTGGAATCTCTCACAATGTTTCTTGTCATAATTTGTTTGGTTACCATGTCAAAGAGGATGCTAAGTTCTCGCGGCGATGGATCTTGCTTCTTTCTTAGATGCCAAACTAATGTAGAATGATTGAATTTTGTATTTACACTAGTAGACAATTTATTTCTCAAGATTTTTGCTGAAAACTATAAAAAATCTTAGATACCATGAAAGGTTTTCTCTGCAAACAAAAGGGACAAGCGTAAATAAGCAAAAATGTAAGGAAAGGCTTAAGGCAGAATTATTGTTCATTTGATCTCCGTGGTCTCTTTTATATATGGTATCACGTTCTGGGTTCGCTAACCAAAGATCACCCCTAAAATGTCTCACTTCTTGGAAGTTAGTGGGGGAGCTTCCCAATAACCTATAAGTAATGACAGATAAAATGGAAATTAATAGCTACCGTTTGGGGCTCATGGTTAGAGAAAGGGAAAGATACATGACATTCTTGCAGTGGCCAGTCACCCCTAGTCATAGTTATCGGAATCGGATCGAATCGGTCGATTGGACTGATTGAACCGAGATCCGAAGTCAAGTCGGTCCGGTTTCAATATAAAATCGAATGTGTAAGTGATCCGAATAACCCGGTCAATCCATCCGTTCATCCATGAACCGATCAATCCAACCCGAACCGGTTCGGATCACGAGTTTTATTATAATGTTAACCTTGAATTTTTTTATTAAAAATTAATTTTTATTAATATAAATATATTTTTATATTAATATAATTGATCGATGGTTGAACCAATGACCCAACGGTTGAACCAGTGATCTGATAATCCGAGCCTTGGTTGGACAATGTTCGGATTGGGTCTAACAACTATGCCCCTAGTTGCTATTAGGGCCCTCAATATTCATGTAAGTGGCCAATCACTTTGTCCTGTCTTACTAAGTGGGCAATCCATCACCCTAATCCTGGAATTTTGAACCAGGCTACCTCCCATATTGGTTCCCTAATTGAATTATGGTTTGTACTGTTTGTCATGTAGCGCCTTAAAATAAAGGAAGACTTTATTCAAACCTATCTTAATCTGGAAGTAGTAGCAAAATAATTGACGCGCTAAAAGAATATCATGTACTACATGCTTGAAGAATGTCATCTATCTGAGTTAACACACATGTTAAAGTTTAGGTCTAACAAACCGTTCTAAACATTAAGTGAGGACATTATTTTATCCTCAATTACATTGTAAATATACAACATGGTGATATTATGAATCTTTAGTATTGATTTATTGAGTATTAAAGTAGTATTTAAAATAGAGAATAAACCTGGATATCTTCTTTTATTCTCAAAAGTCATAACTATAAGGGATAGCTGGGAATAAAGTTAATCAAAGAGATAATTCATGATTAATTAATTATAAATTATTTTTTTAATTTATTTTTAAAAAAATTACAGAAATCAGATTATCTTTTCAAATAAAAGTTAAAAAAAAAAAAAAAGTTAACTTATGAATTTATTTTTTATTTGATACGATCAATGATAGATAAGAAATATATTTCTATCAATAATAATTTTTTTTTATCAAACACTATCAATGAGTTGGACTGCTGTGGTAAGGGGGTGGATGTGAATAACATGAATAACAAATAACATGGACACATAGTGTTATTTCAAACTGTTGCGGTGTGATTTACAAAAGAATATCAAAGATATTATGAATATTTGCAGTTGTGGAATTGTAATCCTTTATTTAAAAAAAAAAAATTGAGACGGTGCGTGCTGCCCATGTAGAGGCGAGCCCTCCCCTCACAGCCAACGAGGAGGCCATGTTAGCCCCTTCGTTAATTCAGGGCCCCTTCTTTGTTGCCTTTCCGTTGCCTTTTCGCCCATCGTTGCCAGGACCATCGCCATCGTCAACCGGCCCTCCCTCTTTGTCGTCTATCCGTCGCCTTTTCGCCCATCGTTGCCAATTGCCAGGACCATCGCCATCGTCAACCGGCCCTCTCTTTGTCGTCTATCGTCGCCTTTCGCCCATTCAATCCCCCCTCCCCCTCTCTGTCGTCTTTTCGCCCATCGTCGCCAGGACCATCGCCCATCGTCGCCAGGACATGTCCTTCCACCACCGATGAGTGAGAGAATGTAAACCCCGGTTTATAATTAAAAAAAGAGAGAGAGAAAGCTGGCGTGCACGGCACGCCAGCGCATGGCAACCGCGCTACCCTCTGCAGCAGCGCGGCACCGCGATCGTACCCGCAGGCGGCACGCAGGCGTGCCGGGCTGGTAAAAAAAGGCGGCGCATCGGCTCCCCCTCTTCACACGAGCACAGGCGTGCACGCCAGCGCATGGCAACAGCGCTACGCTCTGCAGCAGCGCGGCACCGCGATCGTACCCGCAGGCGGCACGACAGGCGTGCCGGGCTGGTCAAAAAAGGCGGCGCATCGGCATGATAAAAGGCGGGGAGGAGCCCCCAATCTCCTCCTGTGCCGCTGCCTCCGCCCCTTCTACCCATTCCGGCCCCTCCTAACTCCGTCTTCGGCTGGTTCCTCCACCCACCTTCGCCACCGCGCTGCCTCCGGCATGGTAAGCAAGAGTTTCGAGAGAGAGAGAGAGAGAGAGAGAGAGAGAGAGAGAGGGAGAAGAAAGGAGAGAGGAGCCGTAGCCATGCCGAGGCTCCATCGGCACTGGTGCTTCCCGGTTGATCGCCGGTGAGGGGGGGTGGGCCGGTGCCGCCTATGGAGAAAGAGGGCCACGCAAAGGGGGGGGGGGGGGGGGGGCCGGTGCCGCCTATGGAGAAAGAGGGCCACTGCGTGGCCCTCCTCTGCAGCGGCTCCCGCACCGGTCCAGGCCTGGCGGCATCTTCGCCGCCTGACCGGCGCCGGGGAGGCGTCCGGTGGGGTCCGGCCGGCCTCCCCTGGCCGGCCACGCCGCCGCCCAAGGAGATGGTGACGGGCTGGGAGGAGGAGAAACGGAGGAAACAGGGGAAAGAAAGGAAGAAAGGGAAGGATATTTACTTGTTTGAGAGGATATCTACTTGAAAATATACTTGTTAATATTGTTAATATTGTTAATATGACCGTCGTACAGTGAGCGATGGCGTCGGTTCCAAGTTCCGAGAAAAGGACCGTAGTGGTGCTTGTTACGGTGGTCATGGTCATGCTACAATTCTGGATTCTTGGAGCGGTAATCCATCCTCCACCCACCAAGCCCGCTTCCTGTCAAGGTGTTGATCTTTCTCCTTGCCGAGCCTTTGTCGCGCGATCTACAACGTGTCCGTCAGTGATGTGCTGCCGTCAATTCAAATCGGCCGTTCGGTGCCTTTGCCGTTCTCTTACGGGTGGACCCTCCGTCACTTTGGTTAAAGATGAGGCTCTATCCATTAGCCATGCCTGTAAACTAGAGACGCCGGATGCTCTGGGTCGATGTTTCGGTAAGTTTTTCTTTTCGTAGATTATTTGAAATTATCAATTGCAGGCATATATATATATATATATTCAATTATCCACTATGTTTCATACTGCTTAAGTTAAATAATATTGAATTTAATCCCATGGGACCACCGACCACCATGTTCCTGTATCCATGAGATGGGATTGAAGGTTGATTAACCAAAATTGCCCCCTCTTCACTTCTCCTATTTCGTCTCCATGGTTAGCCCTCGTCTCTCTCCGTGACTTCCGCATGGGCACTGAGGAGCCCCGATCATCTGGGTTTTCAGGCACCCATCTGGTTACTGACTTTCGTTCCAAGCTCCTTCTCTTGAGCGATTCTCTTAAGTTGTGGATGATTCCAATCATGTTCGCCCAAATGGTTGCATGGAGTGCAGTGGCTAGTGTTGACATGCTTCATGTGAATGTGTTTGTGTGGCTAAGTAGCTTGGCATTTTTTTTTTCCCTCCGTCCATCGTTTTGCCATAAAAAGCTAAGCTAAATTATTTTGATTGGATCCTATAGAGTTTGCCGATAGGGAATTGTATGATTGAAGGCACCATATTTCCCAATTATAGTCATTATCATTAAATGATTATAATTGTGGACGCATGGTTACTTGGCTATATATGTACAGTAAATTTACCACCTTGTTAGATATTTTTGCTTCCTGGGTTTCCACGCTCACTTTCTGCTTGTTTCCTCATATTCTACATGCTCGAACTAAAGTTTCTTTCTGTCAAGGCTTTTCAAGACTCATTTCACACTTTTCAATTCATTTCCATTTACACAACTTTTTCAGACCAGTATTTCCTAACATTTGTTAGTGGTAAATATTTCCTAACATTTGTTAGTGGTAAATATTGGGGGGTAAAATCATCATTGCATCAATATCCGTGCAAGGAAGCTAAGACCGACTTTCTCTCTTCATCTTTCCCGGGCTTCCATAGCTCGGCCTCCCCGGGCTTCCATAGCTCGGTCCCTCTGAGCCTCCATAGCTCGGCTTTCCCGAGCTCCCATAGTTCGGCTTCCTCGAGCTCCCATAGCTCGTCCCTCTCGAGCTTTCTACAGCTCATTTCCTCCCGAGCCTCCATGGCCCGACTTCACCAAGCGATCCACGATCCGATACCTACCTCCACGGAATCTGACCCGGGAGAGCTCAGGCCTATCATAACAACATCCTAGGCAAGGAATCATGTCGAGAAGTGGTCTAGAATCTATCACAGCTATCCGAGGCCTACACATCTACCAGATCTCAAGCTATCAAGGAGCTCTCCTGACCGTCGATTCCTTAACAGACAAGATATGGATCCCAACGGTCCCACAACGGCCCGATTCGATTCATTTTCGTATCCTAACAACCTTTGAACCTTCCAGAAGGCGCTCAAGATCCAGGTGACAGTCTATAAATGGGACACTCTCAGATTCCCTTAGGTATGCGCGCTCACACCCCTACTCTCACTCTTCCGCTCTCGTCAGCAGCTCGTCGGTGCTCTCGCCCTCTAGAGCTCCCGATTGGTCGCCCCCAGAGAGACCTCCCGGAGAGATCCACCTCCCAACTTTCTGATTGATCGCCGATTTCCTCCCACTGACTTGAGCATCGGAGGGTCTTCCGCGGAGGGCCACCTCCAACGCCTCTCGCGCGAGGACTTGTGTACAGGTCCGCCCCCTGGAGATCGACAGCGCCCGAGTCGGAGGACGGATCCCGGCGGCAACAGATTGGCGCTAGAGGAAGGGCCTCAAGTCCCATTAAAACTTGAAAAAAAAGAGATAAGGATCTCAATTCGGAGTAGAATCTCTTTAATGGCCAACCGGAGAAGAGCAACATCTGAAGCCCAAGATCAGGTCGCTTTCCAGAGGCCTGATCCGACGGGCAGTGTAGCGCCGCAACCTTCATCGATCGAAACTCCGTCACCGCCTGCTATCCCGGTGACCCAGGACCAGTTCGCCACGCTGGTCCAGCAAGTCCAGGCCCTGACTCACCTGGTTCAGGAGCGCTTTGCGGCCCCTCCCGCTTCGCACTTTCATAAGGAGGCGGCGATTCCTTCTTCGCCGGCAGCTTCCTCCTCCAGTCCGCATGAACCCGCAGACCCCCCACATCGGCCCAGAGGGGACAAATCAGTCCCACGAGGCGGTTATGATAGGGATCCTTCTAGATCTCGGTGAGCCCGATCTCTCTCCCCGGTGACATCTCACCATGATTCGACGTCGTCCTTGCGATCCTCACACCCAGCTCCTCTGACCGGTGAAGAGGAGATCTGTCGTCAGATCCAGGAAATGTGTCAGGAGCTGGACGCCGCCAAGCAGGCCCATCCACCCCAGCCCAAAGCGGAGCATGGCATCCCTTTCTCTAAGGGGATTATGGAGGAAGTGATTCCTTCCCATGTCAAGCTACCGGCCGTCGAACCCTATCACGGCTCTTCTGACCCGGACGACCATCTTAGCAGCTTCTGGTTAATAATGATGTTCCACGGAGCATCTGACGCGGTCCTCTGCCGCGCTTTTCCCTCCACCCTCAGAGGATCCGTCCGAACTTGGTTCAATGCTTTGAAGCCAGGTTCTATCGATTCATTTGACGAGTTGAGCCGTCTTTTTATTGGCCAGTTCGTCAGCAGCCGTCGCCACCGACGAAGATCTGACTCCCTCTCCGAAGTCAAGCAGAGAGAGGGGGAGTCCTTGAGGAATTACCTTGGCCGTTTTAATAAGGCCATGTTAGAGGTGGACCACCTTAATCATGAGGTGGCTATATCCGTCCTGGCGGGGGGAGTCTCGAAGGAAAGCGACTTCTACCTGGCTATGGAAGTCAGCTACCCTCCCTGCCTCTCTGATATGATGGCTCTGGCGGATAAGTACACTAGGGTCGAAGAATCGCGGAGAGTTACTCGCGCCGAGCAGGCAAAGAAGAAGGAGCCCAAAGTCCCCGACAGGCACCGTCCCGCCCGTCGATCAAGTCCGCCTCGCCGCCAAAGAGTCCCTCCGCTGCCGCCAAGGAATCGCTCCCGGAGCCCTCCCAGGCGATTCGATCACTACACTCCGTTGACCGTGCCCCGGGCGCAAATCCTCAAGGAAATAGAGCGCCAGCTCCCCCGGCCAGTGCCTCTCCGAGGGAACCCGACCCGAAGAGATCCCACCAAGTATTGTCGCTACCATAGGGAGCACGGCCACGACACTGAAGAATGCTGGCAGCTGAAAAATGAAATTGAGAGGCTGATCCAGCAGGGACGACTGAATCAGTTCAGGAGGGTGCCCGAGCCACCACAAGGAGGTGACCGCCAGCCCGAACTTCAACAACCTCCTCCACCGAATCCACCCGTGATCGGCCGCATCAACATGATTGAAGAGGCCGGCGGGTCGAGCCCCAGGGGCGGCAGTGAAGGATCGGCGCCAAAGAAGGCACAGACGGGCGAGCTCTCCTTCTTCGATGATGATCCCCAAGGGATACAGCTCCCCCATGATGACGCACTAGTTGTATCCCTTAATTTGAATAACTATGATGTAAGCCGAATCCTCGTTGATAGTGGAAGTTCGGTGAATGTTTTGTACCTCGGTGTGTTTGCCAGGATGAAATTACTCATGAAAAACCTTTGGGCCGTGGATTCCACTCTGATGGGATTCACAGGCGACGTCGTCGTCCCGGAAGGGGTCGTCACCCTAACGGTCCACGCGGGAGCTGGCCCCTTGTGGCCATTATCCAGACAGACTTCCTAGTAACCAACCTTAGATCTCCGTACAACGCAATATTCAGCAGGCCCGGTCTGATGTCCCTCAAGGCAGTTGTCTCCATCCCGCATCTATCCATGAAGTTCCCCACCGAGCGAGGAGTTGGAGTTGTTCGAGGAAGTCAAGCCATGGCTCGACAGTGCTTTGTTACAAGCCTTCAGTCTAGAATGCCGGAAGTTGATGGGCTAGACGCTCGCGAGGACTTCGCCGAACAGCGGAGAGAACCGGCAGAGGAATTGGAGGAGGTACCATTGGACGAGGCTTGACCCGATGAACCATAAAAATTGGTCGCTGCTCAAAGGAGAGCCTCGGCACAGATTGATCAGGTTCCTCCGAAGCAACGCTGACATCTTCGCCTGGTCCGCCTCCGACATGCCAGGGATCAGCCCCGAGGTCCTCGTCCATCATCTCAATGTGGACGAGATGCACAGGCCCGTCAAGCAGAAGAAGAGGAGCTTCGCCCGGAACGACAAAAGGCCATTGAAGAAGAGGTAGACAAACTCATCAAGGCTAATTTCGTCCGGGAGGTAAATTATCCGAGCTGGCTATCAAATGTCATCATGGTGAAGAAGTCGAACGGCAAATGGAGGATCTGCATCGACTTCACCGACCTTAACAAAGCCTGCCCGAAGGACAGCTTCCCCCTTCCTCGGATCGACCAGCTCGTGGATGCCACCTCAGGCCACCAGATGCTGTCATTCATGGACACCTATTCAGGCTACAATCAGATCCGAATGGCCCCTTGAGGATGAAGAAAAGACCGCCTTCATAACCGACCGAGGTACTTACTGTTACCGCGTTATGCCTTTTGGTCTTAAAAATGCAGGTGCAACCTACCAGAGGCTGGTTAACAAAGTATTCAAGGAGCAAATCGGCCGGAATATGGAGGTGTACATGGACGACATGCTGGTCAAAAGCAAGGAAGCGACACGGCATGTCGAGGACCTCTCAGAGAGCTTTGCAACGCTGCGCAAATATGGGATGAGACTCAACCCGACCAAATGCGCCTTCGGTGTTAACTCCGGAAGTTTCTCGGCTTCATGGTCTCCCAGCGAGGTATCGAAGCTAACCCCCAGAAGATTCAAGCTCTCCAACAAATGGCGCCCCCGGCATCTATTAAAGAGGTCCAGCGCCTAACCGGGAGGATAGCGGCCCTCAACCGCTTTGTGGCGCGGTCGGCCGAGAGATGCCTCCCCTTTTTCAAAACTCTCCGATCGGCTAAAAACTTCCAGTGGACTCCTGAATGCCAAAATCATTTCAAGATCTCAAGAAGTACCTCGGCTCGCCCCCACTCCTCAGTAGTCCGGCCCCGGGCGAGACCCTATTCTTGTACCTGGCTGTTTCGGAGGGTGCAGTCTGTTCGGTGCTGGTCAAGGAAGAAGGCAAAGTCCAGAAGCCGATCTACTATGTCAGCAGGCTACTCCGCGATGCGGAGACAAGGTACAGCAGAATTGAGAAGATGGTGTTGGCCTTAATCACCTCAGTTTGGAAGCTGCGGCCGTACTTCCAAGCACATTCCATGACGGTCCTGACGACCAACCCATCAAGGCGGTAGTCCACCGTCCCGAGACGTCGGGGAGAATGACCAAATGGGCCGTCGAGCTAAGCGAGCATGACATACACTTTCAGCCTCGTCCAGCCATCAAAGCCCGGGTGCTAGCCGACTTCCTCCTCGAGTGTACCATCCCGGAGGACGGTTCTACCCCAGACTCCCTCGAAGAGCCAAAATCTGGAGCCCGGTGGCTCCTCCATATCGACGGGTCATCTAATGCCCATCGCTCCGGTGCGGGCCTGGTTCTCACCAGTCCGAAGGGAATAACCTTCGAATATGGCGTCCGATTCTCCTTCCCGGCCTCCAACAACGAAGCCGAGTACGAAGCCCTGTTAGCCGGCCTCCGAATCGCCCGCAATCTGAAGGTGGAGAGCTTAATGCCTTCACCGACTCTCAGCTGGTAGTCGGTCATGTACGAGGAGAGTTTGAAGCCCGGGAGCCGAACATGGTTCGTTATCTCCAGGAGGTGCGGAGCCTGCTTCCCCATTTTGCCGAATTTGAAATCATTCAATTCCCAGATCCGAGAACACCCGCGCTGACCTACTCTCCGATTGGCGACCGCGGAGTCAATGGATGCCGAGCAAAAGTTCCACCTGGAGACTCTGGAAAAGCCCAGCATTGCGGAAGCCGACCGAATAATGCAAGTTGAGGCCGAACCATCATGGTTCGACCCTATCCTCAAATATCTCAAAGAAGGGTCGCTTCCGTCCGACCGGAGAGAGGCTAGAAAGCTGAAGCTGCAGGCCACCCACTACATGTTGATTGACAACCAGCTTTACAAACGGTCTTTTTCCATGCCGCTGCTCAGATGCCTTCGCCCGTCCGAAGCAGATTATGCTCTGCGCGAGGTACATGAAGGGATTTGCGGCAACCATCTGGGAAGCCGGTCCCTATGCCACAAGGTTCTGCGACAAGGCTTCTACTGGCCGACCATGCAGAAGGACGCAGACGATCTAGTCCGAGCCTGCGACCCCTGCCAGAGGCACTCAAGCATCCAAAGGCTCCCTTCCGCCGAACTAGTTTCCATATCCTCCGCTTGGCCCTTCGCCAAATGGGGGATGGACATCCTCGGCCCATTCCCGCTTGCCACGGGGTAGTGGAAATTTCTATTTGTCGCCATCGACTACTTCACCAAATGGGTCGAAGCGGAAGCAGTTGCACAAATAACGAGGCACGGGCCAGAGATTTTGTATGGAGGTCCATCATCTGCCGATTCGGCCTCCCGCACACCATAATCACCGATAACGGTAAGCAGTTTGACAACTCTAAATTCCGCAGTTCTGTGAGGAGCATGGAATCCGTCACCACCTCACTTCGGTCGGGCACCCACAAGCCAATGGAGCGGCCGAAGTAACCAACAGGACCCTCCTTCAGGGAATCAAAGCTCGCCTTTCCAGAGCCCAAGGCAGATGGGCGGAGGAGCTGCATCATGTCTTATGGGCCTACCGCACCACCCCGAGAATCCCGACAGGTGAAACCCCATTCCGAATGGCTTTCGGTACAGAGGCCGTTATCCCTGTGGAAATAGGCCTCCCATCATTGCGGGTGGAAAGCTACTCAGAGGAGCTAGCAACGAACAGCTCCGCACCAACCTCGACCTGGTAGAGGAGATTAGAGAGAAGGCCCGGATCAGAGTGGCTGCTTATCAACAAAGGGTGGCCCGTTACCATGCCTCCAGAGTCAAAGGGAAAGCCTTCCTGCCTGGCGACCTTGTCCTCCGAAAGGCCTCTGTTTCCAAACCGCTGGAACAAGGAAAGCTGGCGCCAAACTGGGAAGGCCCATACCAAGTAGCGGAGATCATTGGACCGGGAACCTACAAGCTACAAGATTTAGATGGGAATCCATCCCCGGACGTGGAACTCGGACAATCTCCGTAAATATTATCAATAGGGTATGTCCTCTCTGAGTTCATTTTCATATGCCTCATTATACATTCCCGTCTACACATTTTTTCGCAATTTGCAACATGAATCATTATGCACTGCATTGCCAAAGATTGCAAAAAGAAACAGATGCTGCTTACCAATCCTCGGTACAACCGAGCTACCTGTCTGAACAGGAAATCTCCGAACCTCGGTTGGGCTGAGCAACAAATTCTCCGAACCTTGGCAGGGCCAAGTAAAAATTCTCCGAACCTCGGCTGGGCCGAGCAACAAATTCTCCGAACCTTGGCAGGGCCAAGTAAAAATTCTTCGAACCTCGCTGGCCGAGCAACAAATTCTCTGAACCTTGGCAGGGCCAAGTAAAAATTCTCCGAACCTCGGCTGGGCCGAGCAACAAATTCCGAACCTCGGCTGGGCCGAGCAACAAATTCTCCGAACCTTGGCAGGGCCAAGTAAAAATTCTCCGAACCTCGGCTGGGCCGAGCAACAAATTCTCCGAACCTTGGCAGGGCCAAGTAAAAATTCTCCGAACCTCGGCTGGGCCGAGCAACAAATTCTCCGAACCTTGGCAGGGCCAAGTAAAAATTCTCCGAACCTCGGCTGGGCCGAGCAACAAATTCTCCGAACCTTGGCAGGGCCAAGTAAAAAATTCTCCGAACCTCGGCTGGGCCGAGCAACAATTCTTCGAACCTTGGCAGGGCCAAGTAAAAAAATTCTCCGAACCTCGGTTGGGCCGAGCAACAAATTCTCCGAACCTTGGCAGGGCCAAGTAAAAAAATTCTCCGAACCTCGGCTGGGCCGAGCAACAAATTCTCCGAACTTTGGCTGGGCCGAGCAACAAATTCTCCGAACTTGGCTGGGCCGAGCAAAAAATTCTCCGAACCTCGGCTGGGCCGAGCAAAAAATTCTCCGAACCTCGGCTGGGCCGAGCAAAAAATTCTCCGAACCTCGGCTGGGCCGAGCAACAAGTTCTCCGAACCTTGGCAGGGCCAAGCAAAAATTCTTCGGGCTAAAATCCCCGCGGAAAGCCGAAGTGCGCGGCCCCGGTTAAAGCCGAAGGACTCCTAAGTAGTCCCCAGAACCTCGGTCGATCTGAAAAAAGGCACGCTACGCGAAAAACCATCAGCGCGCACAAAGAATGTGCTTCCGGCAAACCCCTAAAGGGTTCAATAAAGCCCCGCATAACAGCCACGGACCCCGAGCAAAAGCCGGGGAGTTCCCCCTTTCGCTACTAAAGCAAAAGAAAATGAAAAAGAGGCCCTAAACTAGGGTTCGGAGTCACTCCCAGACGCCAGCAGATCCTCCAGGCGCTCGGTGAGGTCGACAACCTGCTGGCGAAGCGACGCGATCTCCTCCCTCTGCCGGTCTGCCACCCGGCGCAGGGCCTCCACCTCCTTCGTGGAGACATCCACGTACTCCTCGATGACCCTCATGAGCCGATGTTGGCTCGCAAGGGTCGATGTCAGACCCAACCCATCAACAGTAATTGTGGGACGGCCCCTTTGCGGGTGTAACAGACCGTCGATTGATGCACGTAACTCTTCGGATGATCGCCCTCCTTGAGAAGCTATGGTCAAATACTGTTTCAAGACCTAAACCGAGGGATGGCTAAGACCAACACCCCTTGGTCATATTTATACTTGCCAGGCGAGTATCTCAATCAGTCGCACCGTAGCTACCGACCTATGAGAACTCGCCACGTGTCGTCACTTTAGTGCTGCGGAATTCGAAGTACCGTACCCCATCCCGAGTGAGATCGGTAAACGTGGACGGACTGTTCGGAAACCCCCCTGAACAGAGTATTTTTTGATCTGCCGGCCCCCCGTAATAAATGCTCCCAACACTTCCCCAAGCTCTTTTAAAGCTGGCCCCTTTTTTTGGGAAGCGCAGAAAGGAAAGAAATTCGACGCCTGGCAGTGACTCGTCCCCTCAGCAGGGATAATGTCGTAAGTGAAGAGCATGACCATGCACCACTCGTTCCGCCCTGGCGCCCCTCACCAAGCGCCGCAGGGGCCTAACACTATGGCTCATAGTGGCAACTAAGTCATTTCTTCGAACCCGAACCTCCGAACCTTGGCAGGACCAAGTTCAAATTCTCCGAACCTCGGTCGGGCCGAGCAACAAATTCTCCGAACCTCGGCTGGGCTGAGCAACAAATTCTCCGAACCTCGGCTGGGCTGAGCAACAAATTCTCTGAACCTTGGCAGGGCCAAGTAAAAATTCTTCGAACCTCGGCTGGGCCGAGCGACAAACGTCTCCATACCTCGGCAGGGCCGAGTCACAAATGCCTCGAACCTTGGCAGGGCCAAGTACAAATTCTCTGAACTTCGGCAAGGCCGACCCGTGAACATTCGAGCTCCGATAAGGACGAAACACAAAATACCGAGCTTCGGACCGAAGTAAGCTTCGGACCGAAGTAAGGAGCGTGTTCCGCCGAATGATCCCCAGACCATTGCTTGCGAACCTCGATTAGTTCGGATAGCGCGGGATCCTCGTCTAAGGACGAGCGGGACGCCTTCGTACCCCATGACCAACAACAACAATAAAATTGGCACAGAAGAAATAGAGATTAAGAAACAAAACAGAACTCTCTTTATTCCATTGCCATCAGAATCAGTTACAAATGCCTTAGAGGCGTTACAAGAGCATTGAAATGCATAAAATAAAGACAAGTACAAAACTCGGGCAACTGCTCCAAAGCAGACCTGGGCAACCGTGATGCTCCAGCGTCCGACCGCCGAACCAGATAAGCCGCATCCAGTCAGCTCAAGCCGATAATGGCCGGGCGAAATGGACCAATAGTTGCGGCCAGCTTCAGTCAATAATGATATCTCGGTGGCCCAACCGAGATATCAGGGTGGCCATCCCAGACCACCCAACTGAGGGACCCCCGGCGAGCAGGTAGGAAGCCCGCGGACCCTGGCACCGGAACGCTCTCCCAAACCGAGTATGTACCACCCCAACTTGCCCAAATTCCGGGCGGCACACTTTCACCCCCTCCCCATGTGGCAAAAGATTCCCCAGGCGGGCGAGCCCTGGAATCCAGGCCGGGAGGAGGCGAAATTCACTCAAACCATGGGGGCCCGCGTGCACCTCCTACCATACGTCCCCGAAGGAAGAACCACAAAGGTCACACTGGAAGAGCATATGTGCGCTCTCCGTGTGATCTCTGCGCCCTCCCTGTGCGCTCTCCATATGATCTCCGGGACTCATCCCCTAAGGGCGAGCCATTCTTCGGCAGCTCCTTCATCGCCCCAACTATCCGGTGGCGAGGAGCTTATGAGAGGAAAGCTCGGTCCTCCCACTCGCAACAGCAGAGAAACGAGCATGATGGAAACTCTAGTGGGAAAGAAACTTTGGGGATGACTTAACAACCCCTCTTCCCCTTTTTATAGGCAGAGATGAACCGGGAAAAGCTACCCAAGCTGGAAGCCCGAGATTCAAACACCTGGCCCATGCCTCCACGTGGCCCCCCAGGATGGACGCCATGCCCTTGCGCGCCGAGCCCATCACCTAAACCATGACGCATGTGAAGATTTCCTTCCGATCCCGAATCGCGATCATTAAACGCAGAGAATCGCCCGCTGACATTATGAAACTGGCAGGATCAGGAGATCGTCCTACGAAAATATCCTCCAATGGTGAACGGCTGCGTGCGTTGTACGTCAAAACGACCTGCATGGGAAAAGAACACCTTCCGGAAAGCTCCAGAACAGCTTTATGTTCCCCACAGCGCCGTATCATCAATTTCGGTGAAATAAAAACCGATTTACCTGCAGAACGGCAGGGCGCTGGCAGGATAACAAAAAATACGAAAACCGACTGTTCGTCGACTACTTCCCAACGAAGTCAATCGCTTGAAGAACTTGTGCGACAAAATCGGGCGTCTCAAAACAAAATGAGCGCGAAGGCTACACAAACTATTCTTTCAACGAAAAATGAAATGACCAAAGGAAGCGAAAAATACTTCGGCAACCACCCTCATATGTCGGCCCTAGCCGACCTATTTTGCTTGTCGGCCCTAGCCGACCTACTTTGCTCGTCGGCCCTAGCCGACCTACTTTGCTTGTCGGCCCTAGTCGACCTATTTTGCTCGTCGGCCCTAGCCGACCTACTTGCTCGTCGGCCCTAGCCGACCTACTTTGCTCGCCCTAGCCGATCTATTCCGTCTGTCGGCCCAAGCCGACCTACCCTATCCATCGGTCTTAACCGGCTGGCTTCATTTCTCGAGTTTTAATTAAGACACAAACCGGACCAGATTGTCTATCGGTTCGCCGGTCAAGGCCATCGCCCCGCCTTGGGCCAAGCCAATGCATTCCTCAATCCCGGAATAAAGATGACCAAAGAGCATCAACGAGCCATAAGTCGCTCGCGATTGAGGCAAGACTGGGCGGCAACAGGGCCATCCAAGGAAAAACACTTAAATGGAAATAGAGGGTTCATTCATTAAAAGACATCAGTCAGACTTTCAAAAAGCAAAATACAGGGGTGGCTCCTAAAGGCCGGGAACCACGTCAGTTTTGGAGGAGCCCTCGGTTACATCCAGAGGTGTGACTAGATTCGCCTTTCTCTAATGCCTTTGCCCCTTCAGCGGCAGTTTGCGATCGTCCTTCAGAAGCTGCGGCTTCGCTGGGACCCGGGGCGCACCAGGATCGGTATCGGAGACGTCGACGTATTCATCCTCCTCTTCTCCTTCGGACTCACCGTCATCAGGAGCTTCAGTATCCAGAAAAGAGAGATCCCATTCCGGGTGCTCACTGGATATCTTGTCTTTGCACTCTTCCATTCCAAGTTGGAAGGCGTCAACGCCGATAGCGTCCTGTTCCCCCTTGAGTATGGCGAGCTGCACCTTAGCCTCAGCAACCTGCTTCTCAGCCTCCGCAACTTGAGCCCGCAAAATAACGTTTTGCTCCTCGAACTCGCCGGCCCGCGTCTCGAGTTCTGAGCTCTTATTGCGGCTAGACACGAGCTCGCCTTGGAGAGCCCGATTCTCCAACCCTAACTTTGCCATCTGCAAAACCAAAATCAGTCGGCATCACAAGAGACCAGAAGAAGCTAAAAAGGGGGAATGAGATCGTACCTCCTCCTCTCGTCTGGCCAACCTTTTGGTCAGCTCCTCGGCCTCACCCTGGCCTTGTTCTGTCAGCCCCGACCAGCTCAACCCTCTCCTGCAGAGCATTAATCCTTAACTGTTTGGCTTCGACCTCCTCCCGGGCTTGGGATAGCTCGTTGCTCACCCGAGCTATCATCCCTTGGTGCCATTTAGCGCCCTCCCTCAAGTGGCAATTTCGCCATCGCGCCGCTTCAGTTTCCTCCACTTCGCCAAGCATTCTGGTCAGGCGCTTTCTCTCGTCGGCAGCTTCCCTTCCCAGCCGACCCAAACTCTCACTATGTTCCGCCGCATCGCCTTCACCTCCGCGGAAATGTTTCGACTCAACTCTAGCCAGCTCCAAGCACGCATCGTCATTCTTCGCCAGGAGTTCCTGCAACTCCTCCACTCTGCGCTTTTGCTTGGACGCTTCGGCCAGAGCGCCTGATGTGCCGCCTTCATCCCCTCCAAACTTCTGTTGCTAATGGCCATAAGTTCCTCGAACTTCTCAGACACCTTTATCGCGATTGGAGCTCGGCGTTGTCTCTCCTGGCCTGAATGCTGGCCCCCGTCGCCAAACTCAGACGCCAGCACATCGCCCGAGAAAGCAAAACACTCTGCGGGACAAAGATGAGTAAAAATTCGCGATTAAGTCAATCAAAAATCACCCACCACCCAAAATGGTAACTCACCCGAGAGGCATAGGCCCGCGTCATCTTCATGAGGGTCGTATTGTCAATATCGGGGAGAAGGTGGATACTTTCGGCCACTCCCTGCTGCCCAAACGCGGCATCAACCAGCTCCAAATCCGCAAATTGTCCGCCGAAGGATCTGCACCCGGATACAAGGCCGACCTCATCAGGCAGAAAATGCCTCCTCAACACCAGCGTTCGAGCTACTGGGTTGACCATCCCGCCTGAGGGACCAACCTGGGCGACCTCCGTCTGAGAGGCCTTCAACCTCCCAGCCTCTTCTATCAAGGCCCTAGCTTGGACTTCTTCAGATAATTCGGCCAGCCCAAGCGCCAGCCTCCCCAAAATCCTTTTCGAAGGAGCCCCCATTGCGGGACTCCCACCTTGCTGCGCCTCTTCCTCCGACCCATCCTTTTCGGTCACCATCACCTGCGCCTCCTCCGCAGGCTCCCCCGAGGCCTCAGTCTGGCCTGTTTCTTGACCTGCTGCGGGCGGTCCGACATTACTACTCTCGGACTTCTCCGAACCTCTCCACCAGCGGCCTCTCTCCCTCTCCCTTACTGGAGTCGTAATAGTCCCGCGGAGGCGAAGGCCCCTAGAAACGACCGCTTCCGCCGAATCCATCGCCGGTTCCTCTTTCATAGGGGACGCGGCCGGACGAGCCAACGGAGTCTCATCTGAACTATCCGATATTTCCACTACGGGAGGACAAGGGATCGCGGCTGTCCTCCCTAGATCCTCCTTCGCCCCCGGCGCTCCTGTCGTGGTCGCTCCGGCATCCGGCGGGCTTCTTACGGAGGTATGAGCCCTTTCTTGGGCCTACCACTATCCGCGCCGCTGCTCTCCCCTGGGCGCTTCCTCTCTTCCTCTTGGCGAGGCTCGACAATGCCGACCTCTTGGCTGTAAGAACGGAACATATGCGATCAGATCCAAACACATTCGTCGAGGAAACACGCAGCAGAAAAGGTAAAAGGGAGGACTCACCTTGCGGGTCCAGGGGGCTAAGCCCGGCTGCGAAGAGGGCCCCCTCCGATAACAGGTCGTTGGCCGAAACACTTGGCCATTGCGAAGGACGTCCAAATCCCTCTCCTCCTGCTCTGACAAAACTGGATGCGTTTCCGCATCCCTAACAAAGTTCCCCATTTCGAGGGAAGTCGGAACCAATGTTCCCCTCTGCGATAATGAACCTAGCTCTTCCATCCCTTATAGAGGACGGCTTATCCACAATCACGTTGAAGGACCTCCGGGTCCAATGTAGGGCCACTCTGATTTCCTCCCGGGTATCAGATGGTAGCAGGCGCGGAAAAGGGGAAGAGTGGCGACAATCTGAATTTGGTGGCACATTGAGATAAATCCGATGATGCTCCGCCAACTGTTTGGGGCCACCATCGCCGGACAGATGTTATAGTGAGTCATGATTTCCTTCACCAAGGGTGGAGAGGAAACGGAAGCCTGCTTTCAAGCTGTCTTCATAAACGAAGACCCCACGCTCCAAATCTCGTGAGACCCTATCTCCGGGCTCCGGTACCCGCAGAACGACATCTGAGGGTATGCCATACCTCTAATAAATCCTTCCCAAATCCTCAGCAACGATCTCTGAAACCACGTCGTCGGGGCTCATCGTCATCTTAACTGAGAAAAGCACCAGGCGAAATGGCGAGTGTCGCGAAGGGCGAAGGGCGAGACTCTTCAAGAAACAAAACGAGAGGATACTGCAAACATGCATATATATAGTGCGGCTATCGCTTTGCTTCCCCGCTAAGGAAGCCGCCTTGAGAAGACGGGGCGTCTCGCCCGAGGCGTCCGAAACCGCCTCGACAAATGCCGGATTGATCGGGATTCGCGACGTGGCGTATTCCCAACCGTCACTCTTGGAGGAGCCTTACCCCCGAAGGCATGATGACCCTGTCGCATTAATTAGGGCATCATTGCACGAGCTGTCTAAACCAAACCGCCCCATCCGGAGCGTGCCACCTGGACTTATACTCCCTATGCCCGAACCTACGCTTCGAACTAGGAGTGGAGGGCATGTGTTGGGGGTAAAATCGTCATTGCATCAATATCCGTGCAAGGAGGCTAAGACCGACCTCCTCCCTTCGTCTTCCCCGGGCTTCCATAGCTCGGCCTCCCCGAGCTTCCATAGCTCGGCCCCTCCGAGCCTCCATAGCTCGGCTTCCCGAGCTTCCATAGCTCGGCTCCCTCGAGCTCCCATAGCTCGTCCCCCCGAGCCTCCTACAGCTCATTTCCCACCGAGCCTCCATGGCCCGACTTCCAAGCGATCCACGATCCGATACCTACCTCCGCGGAACCTGACGCAGGAGAGCCCAGGCCTACCATAACAACATCCTAGGCAAGGAATCATGTCGAGAAGTGGTCTAGAACCTATCACAGCTACCCGAGGCCTACACACCTACCAGATCTCAAGCCATCAAGGAGCTCTCCTGACCGTCGATTCCCTAACAGACAAGATATGGATCCCAACGGTCCCACAATGGCCCGATTTGATCTATCCCCGTATCCTAACAACCTCTGAACCTTCCAGAAGGCGTTCAAGATCCAGGTGACAGTCTATAAATGGGACACTCCCAGATTCCCTCAGATATGCGCGCTCACACCCCCACTCTCACTCTCCCGCTCTCGTCAGCAGCTCGTCGGTGCTCTCGCCCTCTAGAGCTCCCGATTGGCCGCCCCCAGAGAGACCTTCCGGAGAGATCCACCTCCCCATTTTTGATTGATCGCCGATTTCCTCCCACTGACTTGAGCGTTGGAGGGTCTTCCGCGGAGGGCCACCCCCAACGTCTCTCGCGCGAGGACTTGTGTGCAGGTCCGCTCCCTGGAGATCGACCGCGCCCGAGTCGGAGGACGGATCCCAGCGGCAACAGTAAAGATATGTGATGAATCTTTAGGCGTTATATAGGAATCCTGCTCCACTAGATAGGCATTGCATGCCCAGGCATAGATTGCTTACTGGACTACAGTTATTACTGTTTGATGATTTGAAAATATAGAAGAGCAAAAGGTAGCAAAGAGATCCAGGGGGTTGGAAATTGGTAAATCAGAATTTTGTATATTGCTTTCTGAATGAACTATGATATTCAATTTATGCATGAAATTGGAGATATCCATCTGAAGGACCAATGATGTACATTAAAAGCAATTATGGTTGAATGTCTATTATTTGCAAGCATGATCTTTGTAATGCTATACCAGAGGAATGTGCACCTTTATAATGGTCTAATTACTCCAGCCGAAAAACCAAAATTTATCAGCAGTGATGTAATAATTAAGCCACATCTGATTCTCTACGGAGTATGATATTAGATTTTTTTAGTTTGACCCTCATTGCTTTAGTCATTAAATACTATCACCGGCAGAAAAAAAAAGCTGTCATCATGAAAAAAAGATATTTATGTTTTTATTTTAGTTTCAATAATTGCTAATAAAGATTCTACCCGCATGTTCATGTAGATCAAGTTCTTATCTGCTCAACATGTAGCATTTAGCACCACAGAACATGGGCCCAAGTTATGTCAAATTTCTCACTCTTACTTGAAATGCTTGATTCCCTATCCAAAGGAATCAATTTATTCAAATTTTTGACTTGATTTTATTGTTAAGCTGCATTTGATGCCTTTATATACAATTTTATAAATTGTTGCTACTAATTTTGGCTGCATGCAGATGGCTCTGGAATGACCAACTCATCAATGAAATCTCCTAAAGGGACATCTGCATCATCTAATCATTCTCTCCATACCGATAGTAGGTTTCTTGCTTTCTGATATTTAATGAAGATTATGTTTGGCATCTGTTCTTTTTAAATTAAAAGAAGCTTAGGACTTTGCTTTTTTCTCTAGCAAAAAGTTATGATTTTAAATTTTGAACATTTTGAGCAGGTTTGTGTCCCGGTTGTGGTGAAGGTCCCATTGATCTGGCTCTCTAATACCTCTTCCACCAAATTCCCCATAGAACATGTTCATTTGGTAAGTGCAATTCCTCACTCTTTCTGTGATGATAGCAAAACGCTTGGGTTGGCAATTTGATCTATTACACTACTAAACTGGTGGCTAGTAAAGTCATTTTTGGATGCAATAAATTTAATTTCTTCCCAGTTTGTTTAGACAATTTGGTTTAAACCTAGTCCTTCAGCAGACTTGTCATTTCTAATTATAATGCTGATTTATGATAACCCTATCTATTGGTTTAAGGAGGCACTAAAAATCCCAATTTTTATCTTGTATTTTTTTAATATTGTGTTAAAGAATCTAATGGATAATACCCAAAAAAGACTTCTAGTCCTAACAAATTTAATTAAATCAAGGCCCTAAAAAATTATTGTGTAAGAATTTAATTTTCTATTTCTAAACCATTGTTCTTCAAGGTGGGTTTTAGTAGTTTATTGTGATATCTTTTTTAGATCAACCTTGTGCTATTGGTTTTCTCTTAATACATAAACAATATATAGCTTTTCCTTTTTCTCTTAGCCTAAAGCTGTGGTTAGGCTAATTTTATAACATGTGGCACTAGCATGGAAACTAATCTTTGCTTAAGGTGATGGTTAAGATAGGTTTATAACATGGAGTGCTGTTAAGGTGACATTGGTATATATCATTGGTGTGCACTAATACAGTAATCTAATGTGTGACATTGATGTAAGGGTTCAATGCCAGAAATAGTAAAGATAAAATTGTTTAAAATCTTATGGTAGATATTTGGTTTCGTAGCATGATATAAATTTTATTGGATTTATGCATTATTTGATTGTTATATAAATATTTGTTGTATATTCATATCTATATATGTAAGAATTTATTGCGTATCTATATATGTAAGAATTTTTGCTAAGGTGCAAGTATATCATATTTATCATATTTTTACATATTTTGAGAACATCAATATGAAGGCTAAATTAGGAGCTGTAGTCGTTGTATAATATGTTTATCATAAATTTATTGGTTTTGCCAAGCTGTAATCGTTGTAGAAATTTATAGTGACTTTATTGAATGAGTTTACACCCATCAAAGTTATATAACGGTTCTATTCTCAAAAGAAAATCTCTAATGGAATGGAACTGGTGTGGGATGGGAATTTTATATTTTTTAAAAATATTTTTTAATAATAAACTCCTAATAATTTAGGGTAATTAAAAAATTATTTACGGATATTGGATGGGTTTGGTCCCATTTGCATCTATATGAGCGGGCCAGGTGTGGTGGAGAATCGTCAGCATAACTGACGATTTCATTTTTTTTTTTTTGAAAAAAATGAACCGTTATTATGACTTATGAATTTAATTTTTAAATTATTATTTCAATTAAAATTTTTAATAATCTGTTAAATTAAAAAGTGAAATAAAAATCATTAGTGAACTGATAGTTTTTGAAATCATCAGTCACATTGACTATTTCAATATTTTCTTACTTCTGAAAAAAAAAAAAAATGAAAAAGAAAATAGTCACTCATAGTGGCGATATCCTAAAAATGGTCAGACTGATGATTTTGGCCCGCACCTCACACGCACACACACACACGCACACCATTTTTTGTTTTGTTTTTTTTTTTTTCAAAGTAAATTTTCTTTTCAAACATCTGTGTGCTGATGACTGTTTTTGATGCTGCAGGACCGGCGATAACAGTTTTTTCCTGACGATATATCTCTGATCGGTACCGTTTGTACTAGGTTGAAAATTTTTGGTTTAAATATGTAAATGGTCGGAAACGATATCCTTCGCCTTGCTTCGGTTTATCCAGCCCCATTTTCGTTAGTTTAATACTTTTAATGTTACTTGTTGTTTAGTGAAAAATAATTTATTGTTATGTTTTTAATTTTTAAAGGACTTGCTTGTACTTATATTGTATATTTATGTTTTATATTTTTCTTAAGATTAATATAATATTTAGATATACTTTTTATTGGTACTTTTTTAAGTTTTTAGTAAATTATAAATTTATATATATATATATATTTAAATGGTCTAACGGTAATCAATGAGTATCTGTTTATCTAGTCGGATATCTTATCGTTAACTATAACGGTTTAACAGAGCAGCAAGAAGATTTTTTTTGAATGATAATATATAATATATATATATATATATATATATATAGCCCCATCTTAGTTGGACCTACTAAGTGGAAAATTCCAACACAAATTTTTCATGATGATCCATCCTTGTGGGTCCTTAAACTTTCATTTTAATCCTTAAACTTTTACTGTTGTTATAATTTTAAATTTTATTTGGATTGGTTATTGAAATACTTTTAAATAATTGTTAACCGGCAATTATATGAGAGAGTTGTTGGTTGGTTGTTAATCTAAATTGATACTTAGTCCTTGATGTTTTCATAAACTGATATAATTATCAATATATTATCTTGACATGGATAGAATAATCAATGTATTATCTTGTCGTGTACACGTTAGGGCTTTTTCTGGTTGACACAATCAGTAATTTTATTAATTTAAATTGATCCAATATGATGCGGCATTAGAAATGCAATGTTCTAAAACATGTGAGGGGCTAACCATGACAACTAAAGATTTGATGATCAAAGATGAAAATGTCAGGATAAAAGTATATTTTTGCCCCCATGGTCCACCAAACAGCAGAACTCCATATGCATAGCTAATTATGTGCTTGGACTAATTGATGCATCGGTCGGTTAGTGGTACGTACAAGGGTGAGTGATCGTGCGTTTTCCCTTTCGCTGAACTAAATAAATTAAAGTTGAAGTTGAGGGAAGGTGAATCAAGTTCTTTTTCTATCATCAAACCTCATTTATTTATAACCTTTGTCCTGCTTTTTCCCTTTCTTTAGCACGTTGCTAAGGCACATGATGATTTAAAACTCTAATCTTTTTAAAAGCCTCCTCTCTGACAAATTTCTCCTGGATATTAAGGCACCCAGTATCTTTTCTTGAATAATAAGGTACCCTATATCTACTTATAAGCTTATAACCCCCATTTTGCTACACATAGTTTAGCATTAGAGTTTCTCTTTCTCCATCTGGCCATAAAGGCCCCCCCCCCCCCCCAACCACCAATGTCCATAACGGCTCATTTCTTTCAGCTCCTCTTGTACCATCCCATTCACAAGGTAATAACCGTAAATTCTAATACAAGTTAAATATATATTTTAAAATATGTTCAAATTTTAAGTATCTCATGTGAGGTACTTCATTATTCAAATATAAACTTGCATAGCTTTTATATTTCTGAAAGAATGATGCAAGTTTAAAATCTTAATTATTTAAATTAAAGCTAATTCATCATGTTTTTTTGACTTTCGACACATCATAGGTATATGCAAAATTACTGGCCATTCATTCAATTCAGAAACCACATATCATCCAGAAATTTGGAGTACCGCTTAAAACAACCTGTTGTTTGAGCTACACTTGAAACACAGTGAAATTGTAAGACCTTCGAACTTAAGGGTGTGTTTGATATGGTGGATAAGGGGAGATATCCCCTGGATATCTTTCTTTATCCCCAAATGCTATAGCTACAGGGGATAGTGCTGAAAAAGTTTAACCAGAGGGTCCCCTGGACTTAAGGGAACAGGAATAACTAAAGTT
>UESW01004727.1:852196-928294 GCA_900491605.1 Calamus simplicifolius
GTTCAGCCAAGTGATTGAACTGGATCAAGAAATCAAAAACCAGTTCAACCCAGTTAAACCCAATTTCAATGAAATCATAAATTGCATCACGCCAATTTAAGTTAACCTGAAATCCTTTACCAAGAACCTATGTGCTAACTTGTTTAGGCTTAATGGGTTGAATCAAATAGATGGATGGGCTGAGTTAATTGTGATGGGTTCAAACTCATAAGGGTGCAGAAAGAGTTTTCCTATGCAGAAAAGCACGCATAGTATACACGCACCATGATTGGCCGCACGTGGGTGCCTAGCATGCAACGAAAGCATTTTGTTCTTTTTATACATGCACACGTAATCTGCGCATTCCTGCATGGTGCAGAAGGAGTTTTCCTATGCATTAGACAAACACAAAACCCATATTTTAGTTTAATGAAAATCAGCCCATTTCAGGTAGGACCTAGTGGCATTATGGGCTGAAACTTGCTGGATTCAAGTATATGAGGCCCAAGATCATAGGACTCAAATCCCTTTAAAAATAAGGAAAAGTCTTTGTATACTACGAGGCATAGAAAGTACGCATCATAGGCGATGATTGATCCACGTGCATATATATCAAAATATTTTCATTTTTTTGTGCCGCATGCACGGTGCGCTCCTTTCTGTAGCATGCGAAAGAGCACACCACGAGTTGTGCACAAAAAATTTTCCTAAAAACAATGAACCAAATTGTTAGTGGGCATAAATTCATTGAACCGAAACCAGAATTTGGCTGAAGTAGTAAATTAGCTGCTGAAATTAATTCTCATAACTAATAAGAATGTTAATTATGTTGGATTAAAATTGGGTTTAGGCATATTGTCATAGATTAATTTAATTAATTTTTTAGTGACCTAATTAAGTTAAGGAAACATTGATTAGAAACATTGCTGATTAGAAATACTAATTAGCTAGTGGTTATTTTTATTTGAATAATGATTAATGTATTTTATAAAGTGAATAAGCATAAGTTAGTAAGGGATATTTTCATAATTATATTTAAATTGATGAAAATTAGTAAAATTGCTAAATAAATAAGTCTTGGATAAAGTTAAGAAAAGGTTAGCAAACATTGAAATAGAAAGGATAAGTGATAATTTCTAAAATATGGGCTAAAAGTGTAAAATACTAATTTTTATAAACTATAATTTTAGTGATTTAATTAATTATTTATATTTAATTATAAGTGATCGGTAATAGATTTGATTGGAGTTAAGAATTTGGATCAGTGATTCAAGGTAGGAGTTTTATACCTATTATTATGCAATATGTTTCGTTTCTTACATGTCTGCATATATCATCAATTAATTATTAAATTTCTTATCATATTTTAATTAATTGAGTATGAAAGCTTATTTATGAAATTGTTATATATGTTAAAGTATATTACTTTGGTTATGAAATGGTTTTGGCTTTAGTTTGAGATTTATGAGTACGATATGTTGAGATATAATATTGTGGTTATGGCTTGGATGGATATGTGATGAGATGATGTAGGCATGTAGATTAGTTTTGATAGGATTGGCTTAGACTCGTGGCATTGGGAAAGGGATGAAAGTTGAGTGAGGGAGGCCAAGAGTCAGTATATAACTAGTCAGATTATTGATTGAATTTAATACGTGGATATTAGTTGTAAATGTGATCTCACAAGATTGGCCTATATCGGTAGCACCGAGAGATGGACCAATCATAGATTGTTGACTAAATTTATCACGTTGGGCACTAGTATAGATCTGATGTTGGCCCAGATGGCAACTCAAGAGGGGGAATGAATTGGGTTCTTTAAAAATTTAACCTTTTCAAAAACTATTGGCTTTGAGATAGATGAAATTAAATGCAATGTAATATGAAGCATAAACAAGGAGATAGAGATAGAGATAATCGAAGCACGCAAACACAAAGATTTTATAGTGGTTCGTGTATCCAACCTACGTCCACTCCCAAGATTCACTTGGGTCCACACTATAATCCTCCTGATTACAGTCGAGTTTTTCCAAGATCACAACTCAAAACTTTTTGTTTCCCAGGGATCACAACGAACCCAGCCGGTTTTCGGGCTCACCAGCACAAACCCTAAACTCAAGCTAATCTAGCTTGACCCGAGGTATACAACCTCTACTAGTTCAATCCCCTTGATAGAACTAGCACAAACAAGAAAGAATAGTATTTTTCAATAATACAAAGCTCCTCAAATGAAATATTCAAAAAAATGAATAGGGTTAGAAAAGCCTGTTTGAAGTAGATTGAATTTGAGCTTTTCTTCTTTTCTTCTTTTCCTCTTCTCTTTGGAGATGTTGAATCAGGCCTCAGCTTTGATTCGTTGCAAATGTTGCAGATGAGAAGTTGGAAAATCTTCAAAAACAGAGCTTCTTCTTCCTTTTTGAAAATCCTTCGATTTTTCAAGTTTGAATGCCTTGGATTCCTCTTTGAGCTTTTTGGAGTGGAAGGATTTGAGTTTGAATACTTTTCTCTTGGATTTCAGGCTCAAGACTTCTCGGATTTTTGATTTGAATATTCTCTCTATTTTTCGTTATTTTTTCTCTTTTTCAAACGAGCTCTTCCCCTTTTTATAGATTTCGTTTAATCTGTTTTTGGGAAGAAACTAGCCGTTGGAGTGTACCTGGAAACAAAATATATCCGTTAGAAGTTAGGTAAAAAGAAAATATTACCGTTAGAGCTGATCTGGCATTTTAAAATTTCGTCCCAGACAGGTTGGAGTCGGCTCAACTTTTCAGGTGTCGGCTCCAGTCGTTTATCCAAAAATAGAAAGTTCTGAGTTCGTCGAGGAGTCGGCTCCGAAAAAGTTAGGTGTCGGCTCGCCATCGTCAGGTGTCGGCTCCAAAAGACTGTGTATGTCGGCTCCAAGATGCTAAAAAAATAAGCGTTCTGTCCCCGCATCGGAGTCGGCTCCAGACACTGTAAGTGTCGACTCCGAAACTCTGGGTGTCGGCTCCGAAACTCTAGGTGTCGGCTCCGGTCCTGAAACTTTGAAACTTATGATTTGCAATTGATTCAAAATACGTTTCTTAATACCTTTATATCGATCAAATATTTTTAACCTTGAAACACTTATCAAATCTATTAGTAATCAAGTAAATATACTCAATTCCTTTATTAATCATCAAAATCAATAATTGGGTCAACAATCTCCCCCTTTTTGATGATTATAAAAACATTGAGTATATGCATAGTATTCTCAACTTAAAATTTTCAAGGAAGTGATCTTCACAAGTAGGCTCCCCCTGAATAAGGTAGCTCCCCCTATGAAGTTCAAATTATCAATTGTTCTTCCTTTGCTATACATATTTGATACTTAAGATTCATTTATATCAATTTTCACTTTTATATCAATGTTCACTTAAGCTTATTTATGTATTTCAAACTAATTTGATACTAATCAATCAAATACTAATCAATGCATATATGCATAGCTTTCATTCAAATGCATATACGACATAACTTTCTCCCCCTTTTTTGTAATCAACAAAAAGAAAAGTTAAGTCAAAAGATAAAATTGATAGATCAAAAGATAATTTCATTTCATCAAAAGTCAAGTATTACAAAAAGAAACTATTATATCAAAAAAACTTTCATTACATCAAAATTACACTTTCATTACATCAAAATTAAACTTTCATTACAAAAAATTACATGAAGATCATATTAGTTCTAATAATCCTAGTTAAATGATCTATAATCTTTTGCATTCCTTCAGTTGAATCTTGACGTAGTCCTTTAGCCTTTCATCAACAAAAGTACATGCAGTGATTTATCTTGTAGTTCAGCATTGCACTTTGAATAAACATCAGAATCTCCATATATATCTTTAAGTTCTTCAAATATATTTTTCAGATCACTACTTAAAGATCCAGCAGAAGAGCTAAGAGTTGATTCTATCTTGCTAATGCGATCATCTAGGGAATAAAGAGTTTCTTTAAGATTCATAAATTTATTATCAAACTCAGTCTTCAGTTCATCCTTCTGAGCAGCAAGTAAGTCTTTGAGTTGCTCCAATTGAAGGTCTGAAAATCCAACTGATGAAGTAGATGGCTGAACAAGAGTTTGAGCAGGTGCAGGGGCCGGAACAGGACTCCTTGGCTGCGGAGAGGAAACCCTCACAGATGGACCAGCCTCACAAGGTTCAGAAAGTCTAGGCTCAGGGGCTCTCTCATCCAAGTTACCTTTCCTTTCCCATTGCCCGTTCACCTTTACAAATCCCATCCTATGCAAAGTGGCCAGACTGTAGTAATCGGTGTGCCTGAGATTCTTGGATGGTTCATTCTCTAGAATCACTACTCCTTGGCTCCTGAATACCATAGTCAGAATCATGCCGTAAGGTAAGGACGACCTTCTTTTCCCTCCGGCCTCGGCCATATAGAATATCATCATAGCAGCTAAATTAATAGGTTGACCGGTCAATATACTGTCCATCACAACAATGTCCCGCTCAGAGACATACTCAAAACGACCGGTTTTGGGGAACAAAATCCTGCAAATGTTATGAAGTAATCTTAATTCCAAGGGCAATTGGTTAGCCCTAATCTCTTCAAATTCTGTAACCTCTCTCCCTAACATCCTCGACAGAGCTGCTGATCTCTCACTGTGCATATCGGCTGCTAATCCGGTAATGGGGATGCTTAGGAGGTTTCCTAATTTTGAAAAGTAAGATGAACCCGTTTACCTCTGACAGAGCTCACTAAACCACCATCACCTCTCGATAAATTGAAGTAAAATTCTTTTACTAGTGCTGGGTATGTAGGAACATCAAGAGAACAAACTTTATCCCAGCCTAATTCTTTGAGTTGTCTTCCAATCGAGAAACCTTCGGAATCAAAGAGCTCGAAGTCAACTTTTCTACCCATAGTTATTACCCTCCCTGCTAGGGTATCTACCTGAGGGGAAGAAGAGTTGGGATTGTCCGAAGCGGTGGAGGAATCCTCGCTTGGAGACGGCTCGACGGGTCGCCTCACGGAGCATTTTCCGGTCACCACAGGCGCTCCAATCACCGAACCTCTCTCTTAGGTGCCATTGGATCCTTAGGAAAGCTTGGGTAGAGGGAATTAGAGATGAGGCTTTGAGAGAGTTTTGGAAGAGTTTGGTAGAGGATTTGAGAAGATACGAAATGACGAGGTGTCGACTCTGCCCTAATAAATTGATTTGGGACGCCCAGGTGTCGACTCCCGCAAAGTCGGGTGTCGACTCCAAATCGCTAACACAGTCAGCGCTCGAACTGGAGTCGGCTCCACTTATACGGGTGTCGGCTCCAAGGTCAGGGACCGAGAGCGACACAGACAAGGTGTCGACTCCTCATTCTGAGGTGTCGACTCCACTGACAGTTTCAGAGAAAAATAATTGAGATTCAAACATCTGAAACTTGTCAAAATAAATTCGATAAAATCTTGATAAAATTTTGGAGTATGAAGAATCAAGTTACTCAGATGACTAGATAATTTGTCCTTAAAATTATGAAAGGAATATCAAGAAATTAATAGAAATCTAGATAGTCATTCCTTAGTGTTTCAAAATCAATCCAAAGGGTCACATATCCCTAATTCACCTCTAAGATAACAAAATCTCTCTTCACTCAAGGGTTTTGTAAATATATCAGCTAATTGTTCTTCAGTATTAACATATTCAAGACAAATTTCATTATTAGCTACATGTTCTCTTATAAAGTGATATCTAATTTCAATGTGTTTTGTTCTTGAATGTTGAATTGGATTTTTAGTCAAATTTATTGCACTTGTGTTATCACATCTAATTGGAGTTTTATCAAGTGTTATGCCATAATCTTCAAGTTGTCTCTTAATCCAAAGGATTTGAGCACAGCAACTTCCAGCTGCAACATATTCTGCTTCAGCAGTAGATAATGCAACCGAATTTTGCTTTTTGCTAAACCAAGAGATTAAGTTACTTCCTAAGAATTGACATGCTCCACTTGTGCTTTTTCTATCTAATTTACATCCAGCATAGTCAGAGTCAGAATATGCAATCAAGTTTAATGTTGAGTCTCTAGAATACCATAAACCTACATTTTTAGTTCCACTTAAATATCTTAAAATTCTTTTTACAGCAATTAAGTGAGATTCCTTAGGTTCAGATTGAAATCTAGCGCATAGACATACAGCAAACATGATATCTGGTCTACTAGCTGTTAAGTAAAGAAGAGATCCGATCATACCTCTGTAATATTTTTGATCTACTTTCTTACCATCTTCATCTTTGTCCAGTTTGCATGAAGGACTCATAGGAGTTCCAAGTGGTTTGATTGACTCCATTCCAAACTTCTTGAGAAGTTCTTTTGTGTATTTGGCTTGATTGATGAAATTCCTTCTTTGCTTTGCTTGATTTGAAGTCCTAGGAAGAAGTTGAGTTCTCCCATCATGCTCATTTCAAACTCACCCTGCATTAACTTAGCAAATTCTTGACATAACAAATTGTTAGTAGCACCGAATACAATATCATCAACATATATTTGTACTACTAATAAATCCTTGTCTTTTCTTTTCAAAAATAGTGTTTTATCAACATTTCCTCTTAAAATCATTTTCAATCAGAAATTTACTTAATCTTTCATACCAAGCTCTAGGTGCTTGTTTTAAACCATATAGTGCTTTGTGCAATTTAAAAACATGATTTGAAATTCATGATCTTCAAAACCAGGAGGTTGTTCAACAAAAACTTCCTCATTTATAAATCCATTTAAAAATGCACTTTTAACATCCATTTGAAATAAATTGATATGCAAATGACATGCAAATGCAAGTAGTAATCTAATTGCTTCTAGTCTAGCTACAGGTGCAAAAGTTTCATCAAAATCAATTCCTTCTTCTTGATTATATCCTTTTGCAACTAATCTAGCTTTGTTTCTAATTACTATGCCATTTTCGTCTAATTTATTTCTAAATACCCATTTTGATCCTATAACAGAATGATCTTTAGGTCTATCTACAAGAGTCCAAACATTATTTCTAGTAAATTGATTTAATTCTTCTTGCATAGCTAACATCCAATTATTATCTTTTTCTGCTTCTTCAATAGTTTTAGGTTCAATTTGAGATACAAATGCAAGATGATTATTGATGTTTCTCATTGATGATCTAGTTCTTACTCCTTGAGATGGATCACCTATAATTAATTCTTTTGGATGACCATAGGCATATCTCCAATCTCTAGGAAGATCCATATCATTATGATTTGCATCAACAACATCAACACTAGGAGAATCATTATCTTTAGCTTCTTGTTCATGATCCGAAGATACATCTATATTCAATTTTTCAATTCTCTTTCTAAAATGTTTGTATCTTCCTCATCATCAATCTTTCTGGAACTCGATGCTAAAGATTCATCAAAGATTATATGAATAGATTCTTCTACAATTAAGTTTCTCTTGTTAAATACTCTATAGGCTTTACTAGATGTTGAATATCCTAAGAAAATGCCTTCATCAGATTTTGCATCAAATTTTCCTAGATTATCTTTACCATTATTATGAATGAAACATTTACAACCAAATGCATGAAAGTAACTTATGTTTGGTTTTCTATTATTCCATAGTTCATAAGGAGTTTTTTAATGATTGGCCTAATTAAAGCTCTATTAAGAATGTAACATGCCGTGTTTATAGCTTCTGCCCAAAAGTATTTTGGTAAGTTGCTTTCACATAGCATGGTACGGGCCATGTCTTCTAAAGTTCTATTTTTTCTTTCAACTACTCCATTTTGTTGTGGTTTCTAGGTGCTGAAAAATTATGATGAATGCCATTTTCTATGCAAAAGTTTTCAAATAAATAATTTTTAAATTCAGTGCATGATCACTTCTTAGAGACACTATGGTGTTGTTTTTCTCATTTGTGACCTTCTTGAAGAATTTTAAAAATAATGGAAAGGTCTCATCCTTATGAGCTAAAAACAATATCCAAGTGTATCTAGAATAATCATCTACAATCACAAGACCATATTTCTTTCCTCCTAGACTTGTGGTTCTAGTAGGTCCAAAAAGATCCATGTGAAGTAGTTCAAGTGGCCTAGAAGTGGAAACAATATTTTTGGTTTTAAAAGAATTTCTAGTTTGTTTTCCAAATTGACATGCATCGCAAATTTTGTTATTTTCAAAGTCTAGTTGTGGAAGTCCTTTTACTAAATCCATTCTTATTAATTTTAAAATTAGGTGTGTGCTTGCATGACCTAATCTATGATGCCATAACCAATCAATCTCATTCATATTAGCATTATTAGCAACTAAGCAATGATTACTGGTAGACAAATTGTCTAAATCAATCAAGTATACATTGTCATTTTTATTTCCAATAAAAAAATGCTATTATCAATGGGATTAGAAATGGTGCAGACAGATGCTTCAAATGATACTTTAAAACCTTTATCACATAATTGGCTAATACTTATAAGATTATGTTTTAAACCATTGACATATAAGACATTTTCGATATATGTGGAAGGAGTTATTTGAATATTACCAAACCCCATGATTTGGCCTTTGCCATTGTCACCAAACGTAACAACTCCTCCTCTTTTGCTCTCAAGGGTGATGAATTGATCCTTGTCACCCGTCATGTGTCTTAAGCAGCCACTATCGAGATACCATTTTCGTTTTGATCTTTTGGCCGCAAGACACTCCTGTAAAAATAATTAAGTCTTATATTTAGGTACTCAAGCCTTCTTGGGTCCTTCATGGTTAGTAGCATAAAATATCATTCCTTTGGGAACCCAAATTTTCTTGCTTTTACTACTTAATTTTTTGTTACTATTTCTTGCATCACATTCATAGGATTTATGGCCTTTCTTGTTACAATAATGACATGTAACATTATCTCTATTTTGTTCTTTTCTGAAAAAGTTTTTGACAAATTTTTGTTTTATGTTAGGTCTATATCCTAATCCAGCCTTATCAAATATAGCTCTTTGATTACTCAATAATAAATTAAGTTTTTCAAAACTATAAGTAAATTTATCAATAATATTCTTATATTTATCAACTTCCTTCTTTAATTTATCATTTTCGTTGAAAATTGATTCTTTTTCTTTTGTCAAATTTTCTTTTTCAGATTTCAGCATCTTAGTCTCATTAGTAAGATTATCTTTTTCTTTAATTAGAATTGAATTATCATTTTTTAAAGATTTATATTTCTTTTTCAAAACTTTAAAATCATCTACAAGTTCATTAAAGGTTTCAAATAATTCATCAAATGCAAACTCATCACTAGGGTTTTCGGAACTTACCTCATTATCGTCGTTTGCCATAAAGCAAATGTTTGCAACTTCTTTTTGTTCTTCCTCTGAAGAGGATTAATCGCTGTCACTCCAGGTGGCAATATATGCTTTCTTCTTCTTCTTGTAAGTCTTCTTTAATTGAGGACAATCGTATCTAATGTGCCCTGGTTTTTTACACTCATAGCATATCAAGGGGTCTTTCTCTTTGTCCTTGTTCTTTTCTTTTCTTTTTCTCCTTCCATTTTAATTCCAGATTTCTTCTTGTGGAAGGGTCTCTTTCTTCTCATGAATTTTTTGAACTTCCTAGCTAGAAGAGCTGTCTCATCATCATCATCATCATTGTCACTGCAGCTCTCCTCACTTTCTGCAGCCTTAAGAGCTATAGTCTTTTTCTTCTTAACATCTTCCTCTATGTGCTGCTTCATGGTTAGCTCATGGGTCATTAGAGATCCAAGTAGCTCCTCCAAGGGTAAAGTGTTGAGGTCCTTGGCTTCTTGAATTGCTGTCACTTTTGCTTCCCAAGTCCTTGGTAGTGACCTAAGAATTTTGTGAACAAGTTCAGAGTTAGTATAGGTCTTGCCTAAACTTTTCAAACCATTTATAATATCGGTGAATCTAGTATACATGCATGCTATAGTTTCAGTTTGCTCCATGCTAAATAATTCATATGTATGAACAAGAATATTTATCTTAGATTCTTTAACTTGATTTGTACCCTCATGGGTAACTTCTAATCTATCCCATATCTCTTTTGCAGAATTACATGTAGATATACGATTAAATTCGTTTGCATCTAAGGAACAATATAAGACATTCATGGCCTTAGCATTGAGCTGAACCAATTTCCTATCATTATCATTCCAATCCCTTTCGGGTTTATGAACAATAGAGCCATCAACAATGTGTGTGGGTGTGCTTGGTCCATTAATTATAACACTCTACAATTCATAATCAGAAGCTTGAATGAATATCCTCATTCTTGCTTTCCAATATGAATAGTTGGAACCATTAAACAAGGGAGGTCTATTTGTAGAATGACCTTCAGCAAATGAAGATCCAACTTGAGTTGCCATTTGGATCTTTTGCTCTTGATCGTATGATCAAATAAACAATGAGCACTTGCTCTGATACCAATTGTTGGCCCAGATGGCAACCCAAGAGGGTGGGTAAATTGGGTTCTTTAAAAAATTTAATCCTTTCAAAAACTATTGACTTTGAGATAGATGAAATTAAATGCAATGTGAATATGAAGCACAAACAAGGAGATAGAGATAGAGATAATCGAAGCACAGCAAACACAAAGATTTTATAGTGGTTCGGTGTATCCAACACCTACGTCCACTCCCAAGATTCACTTGGGTTCACACTATAATCCTTCTGATTACAGTCGAGTTGTTTTCTAAGATTACAACTCAGAACTTGTTGTTTTCTAGGGATCACAACGAACATAGCCGATTTTACGGGCTCACTAGCACAAACCCTAAACTCAAGCTAATCTAGCTTGACCCGAGGTATACAACCTCCACTAGTTCAATCCCCTTGATAGAACTAGCACAAACAAGAAAGAATAGTATTTTTTAATAATACAAAGCTCCTCAAATGAATAAATATTCAAAATAAATGAATAGGGTTAGAAAAGTCTGTTGGAAGTAGATTGAATTTGAGCTTTTCTTCTTTTCTTCTTTTCCTCTTCTCTTTGGAGATGTTGAATCAGGCCTCAGCTTTGATTCGTTGCAAATATTACAGATGAGAAGTTGGAAAATCTTCAAAAACAGAGCTTCTTCTTCCTTTTTGAAAATCCTCCGATTTTTCAAGTTTGAATGCCTTGGATTCCTCTTTGAGCTTTTTGGAGTGGAAGGATTTGAGTTTGAATACTTTTCTCTTGGATTTCAGGCTCAAGACTTCTCGGATTTTTGATTTGAATATTCTCTCTAATTTCCGTTATTTTTCTGTCTTTTTCAAACGAACGCTCTTCCCCCTTTTTATAGATTTCGTTTAATCTGTTTTTGAGAAGAAACTAGCCGTTGGAGTGTACCTGAAAACAAAATATCCATTAGAAGTTAGGTAAAGAGAAAATATTACCGTTAGAGCTGATCTGGCATTTTAAAATTTCATCCCAGACAGGTTGGAGTCGGCTCCAACTTTTCAGGTGTCGGCTCCATATTGTTTATCCAAAAATAGAAAGTTCTGAGTTCGTCAAGGAGTCGGCTCCGAAAAAGTTAGGTGTCGGCTCGCCATCGTCAGGTGTTGGCTCCAAAAGACTGTGTGTCGGCTCCAAGATGCTCAAAAAATAAGTGTTCTGTCCCCGCATCGGAGTCGGCTCCAGACACTGTAAGTGTCGACTCCGAAACTCTGGGTGTCGGCTCCGAAACTCTAGGTGTCGGCTCCGGGTCCTGAAACTTTGAAACTTATGATTTGCAATTGATTCAAAATACGTTTCTTAATACCTTATATCGATCAAATATTTTTAACCTTTGAAACACTTATCAAATCTATTAGTAATCAAGTAAATATACTCAATTCTTTTATTAATCATCAAAATCAATAATTGGGTCAACATCTGATGTTACTGTTAATATATGGTACTAGTTTCAATAGGATTGGTCTAAACTTGTGGCACTAGGAGAGGGCCGGGGGCTGAGTGAAAGCTGAGAGTCGATGTAGAACCGGTCATAGACTATTGATTGACTTTGATACGCTGGGCATTGGTATGGAAACCAATTTGTGCATGCGTATATCGTCATTATGTAGTTAGACATGGACTACTGACTTGCGATTGTTGATATGTATATTCAGTATACGAATGACTGTGATGTGATATGGATATGTTAGTGGTTTTGGTGTTTGGTGTTGATACGTTGGTTTTTGTTTGGTTTTATGATTTTCCAGTTAGTTTCATGAATATGTTATATCACTTTCTAAAAAGTTATTTTATTATACTATTTCATCTTAGATTTTCTTGGTTATCTATAGAATTTAGATTAAGCTTTTAGTTCATTATTCCCCATTACAATGTTTTAAAGGATGATGATGATGTTTACTTGCTGGATCTAGATTTGAGCATTGGGCATGAGGAGTGAGAGTAATATAGTTTCTTTTATCTTTTGATATTATAAATACTTGATATGTACTAGGTTATTGATATTTCGGATATTCATGTATTCTGTGACAGCATTTTTGACATATATGAGTTTAGCTTTCATATATGATTTTATGTTATTACTTATGATGAGGTTTAGTAGTCTTGCATGCTTTTATGATTCATTTTAAAAGTATGCAGTCGTATTGAGATATTTCTAGAACAGAATTTGAATATGAGGTCCCAGTATAACTGATGATTTCTTCATCACATTCATATGCAAGCATGGCCAAAATGATCGTACATTTGTAGAGTTTTCAAATTATTCTAAATTAAAATTTATTATTAAGAAATATTATAAAAATAAAAAATCCATTAGATGGAGAATGTTGGACAACGTTGGCTGAATGCAATGTGTTGTCGCCAAATCATATGCCTCGAACGTCGGGTAACGACAAAAATTCGAAGAAAGGCGAAGACGGTCTAGGAATCTTCCAACTCCTCCTCTCTGGGCCGGAATCCTGCAATGAAGTCTCCGGAGACTGATTGTTCCGATGGGGACCCTTCGATGCTCAAGTGAGTGACTCGGAAAAACAACGATGAACCGTAGACTAAAGGGCTTAGCCTAAGAGCTTGGGGTTCAGATCCCCTCCCGTCATGAGCGAGGGGATTTTGTACCTGCTCGGGGGTCCCTCTTACCCCTTCTGGAAGGTTGCTGAGTCGAAGGCATCGCCGTTGGCAGAGGATAGATGGCAGGGCTAGTGGGGGACAGGCCACGACCGTCCCTGAGGTTGTCAGAGGTACTCGGGCATGTCATCCCTCTGCCAGGTGAGGCATCACAGGTGGTAGGTGGGCCTGGTCGTATCGGGCGGGCACCGTAACTGGTTGTAGCCACGTAGGGCCGTAGGAGATTGGTAGGCCACGTGGTAGTTGCAGGCGTCTGTTGGGCCACGTGGGGTCCCTGGGTGTCGAGGCCAATGGAAACTTGGGAGTACCTCGGTGCCGAGGCCGAGGCCGAGGTCGGGGCCGAGGCGGAGGAGAACTCGGGAGTACCTCGGTGCTAGGGCCAAGGTCGAGGGGAGCTTCTGACTTAGTCTTACCGGGCCTGGCTTTTGTTGAAGAGGGCAGGCACTTCCCATTAGCCCGTTACCAACGGGGCCTGATCAGCCACACCAGATGCCCCCCCGCCCCTTAGATGGTGCAGGTGTACTCCCTGCTTGGCAAAAGGGGCGCTATATCGCTTGGTGGCTGATCCCGATGCATCATCAATCGCTGAGTGGTACACGTGGCCCCGGGGGCGACAACTCTTTAATGCTGGAGGTGCGGGGTATCATAACGCCATCGCCTTGCTCGCTCCTACCGCTGAACTCGAAGATGATCCTCCTCGAAATGGGGGAAGCCCTTCGAATCCACGAAAAGGTAATCGCCATCATTGAGCCGATGTCACCAGTGTCCTGCCATTGGCTGTGGATTTCGTGTTTCATGCGCCAGGCGGTTGCCGAGGCGACTCCACCAATGGAAGGCGTGCGCGTTGCAGGTCAAGTCGGGTGGGACAATTCAAAAAAGGGACATAAAAGGAGAGTTTCCCTGAGCCCGGCTTCTCGCGCTCCCGAAGTCCTTATGCTTCTGCCTTTGCTGTCCTTTTTTTTTCAGGTCAGTCCTCTTGACTTTCTTTGCTTCCTTTCCATGGCTTCCACACCTGACTCGTGGTCCTCCGCTCCACCTTCCGATGACCACTTCTCTTCCTTGTAGCTGCGACCTTCTTTGACCCCCTATCTTTCCCGGTCCTCCTCCAATTCTTCCGAGGACCAGGTTCTTCTGTCACAGCGGCAAGTCGCCGGACGGGCCCCCGTCAAGGGTCGTTCGGTCACCGCTGGTCCTCCACCCAGGGCTAGAGGGGAATCCCCTGAAGGTCTGTCTCCACCATAACCGGCCAAGATCTAGCAAACCTTAGGGCCCAGTATAGGATTCTGGCTAGTGTCCAGCTGTTTATCCCTAGCCCCGACGATAGGATGACTTCCTCCTGACCTGGGAGAGTTTCCCTGTACGAGGTATTCCTCAAGGCGAGCCTTCGGCTGCCTCTCCATCCCTTCATAACCAATCTCCTTGATAGATACTCTCTAGTGCCCGCGCAGTTGGTCCCGAATTCCATTCGAACCATCTGTGCAGTGTTGTGCCATCTCTAAGATATAGAAGCCAGGGTTTTCCTCTTCCGTGCCTTCTACACCCTCCACCGCCAGTCGGGCTAGTGGATGTTCCACCCTAGGCCCAGCCGAGCCCTCAGACTAGATCTTCCTACATCCATCAAAGGATGGAAGGCCCGATTCTTCTTCGCAAACCTCGAGGGGGTGAGGCCAAGCTGGACGTGGGTCCGAACGAAAATCAGTCGGTGGTCCCGAGGGACGAGGAGGCATTCCACCAGCTGCTGACCATCGTGATCCCCTACTGCCATGAGCTCTTATCGGAGGAGAATCTGCGGCTGGCAGGCGTCATCTCGAGCGGTAGTGAAGGCCTTTCTCCTCCCCCCCCCCCCCCCCCCCTCTTTTTTTACTAACCGACCTCTAACATGTGCAGACATGAGGCTACCGGCTCACGTCGTGAGGAGGGCGGCGATCAAGAAGAGGAAGGCCACCAACGATGTCGAGTGTTCGAGGAAGGGGCCTCAGTCTCAGTCCCTAGCTCGGTCCTCGACCCGATCTTCAACTCTAGCTCCTCTGACCTGCCGGCCCCGGGAGGACCGCGAGCCTGTTCCGGCCGTCGACCTTACCGCCGACACATCCCCGGAGGAGCGAAGGGTCATGGTGACTCCCCTGCCCACGAAGCCGACCCTCTTAGGCGCGGAGCTGACTTGCCCAGGAGCCGAACCGACCCTAGTGGAAGGTTCACCTGCGGGAGAGCAGGCGAGAGAAGAGGGCCCTATGGCAGCGAGGCCGTCAGCAGAGGAGAGACCGTCGACATCAGATGCAGCACTCGCAGCCTCAGACCTAGCCGGGACCGCCGAGGGAGGTGGGGTCAGGGCTGTCCCTTCCCGGCCATCCCTTATGACCTAAGGCCGCATGACTGAGCGGCTAATGGCTCAGGTCTACTTGCCCGGGTTCCAAGGGGAGCTCCACCGCCAGGGAGCCTCTTCCTTCTTCCACGACGTCTTCGTGGCCCAACTGTGGGTTAGTGTCCTTTTTCTTTTCTTCATACGAATTCCTTCACTTGGCTTCATACTGACGACGGCTTTTTGGTGCAGTCGGTAAACTCCATAGCCGCCATAAGGGATGTCCTTATCCAGAGCGAGGTGGTGCTCTGCCAAACTCGGTGAGAGCTGGCCGACGTATGGGCCCGTGCCGAGAGGGCCGAGGGGGCACTAGAAGCGGTCCGCACCGAGCGAGCTGAAGAGCTCGAGGAGGCCAAGTGCCAGGCAGCGACCGAGCTTGAGCATGCCCGGGTAGCTAGTGAGCTGCTAGACGCCGCCAAGGCGACGATCAGCACTCGAGATCTGCGTATCGACTCTTTCACCTTCGAGGTGAAAGCAGCTGAGCTGCGGGCCACTGACACTAAGGAGTCCGCTCGGCTGGCCGATGCCAGGGCAGCCGAGAGGGAGGCAGCAGCACAGGCAGTTGAAGAGAGGGTCGTCGCCGTCGAGGAGAGGGCCGCTGCTACTGAGAGGAAGTCGGCCGCCATTGAGGAGAGGGCTGCCGCTGCTTAAAAGAGGGCAGCCAATGCGGTGGATGACTTCCGAAGGACCACGGCCTTCGAGGATGAGCTAGCCGAGGCTTTCGACGACGCCTATCACCTGGGCTTCCAAGACGACAAGGAGAAGGTCGGCCGAGTCCTCGGCTTCACGGGCCTCAACGACATCGAGCCGGACGAGGCGCCGGAAGGGTCAGTCGCATCACTAGGATTAGCCGATGACGGATTAGCGCCAACCGAGGTATGAATATCTTGTACTCTTCTTTTATTTCTTCTTTCCTGTACCGAAGTCCGACTTGAGTCGGCTTTTTGTGAATCTTTTGATCATTAATGAAAGTAAGAAATTTTGTTTAAGTGTCGGTCTTTGGGTCTTTTTTGGGTACTTAGCTTTGCTAGAGTATTGCTCCTTATGAGGTTGAGTGAGCTCGGAGTGACGGCTCGGCCTATGACTAAAGTAGACTTCAAGGTGAGCGCTAGGGTCGGCCAAAAGGCTGGGCTTAGTTCCGGTGCAGGTGTCGGCCTCTAGGGGCCGAGTTGACTTTAGGTCTTGGTACCGATCTGGGTCGATCTTCAGGTGACGACCGAGGTCAGGCCTTGGAACCGAGCTGATCTCGGGCTTTAAGTGCCGACCGGGGTCGGGCTTCAGGTGCCGAGCTGGCCTCGGACTTTAAGTGCCAACCGGAGTTGGGCTTTAGGTGCTGAGCTGGTCTCGGGCTTTAAGTGCCGGCCGGAGTCGAGCTTTGGTGCTGAACTGGCCTCGGGCTTTAGGTGCTGAGCTGCCTCGGGCTTTAAGTGTCGATCGGAGTCAGGCTACAAGTGCTGAGCTGGCCTCGGGCTTTAAGTGCTGACCGGGGTCGGGCTTTGGTGCCGAGCTGGCCTTGGGCTTTAGGTGCCGACCGGGGTCGGGCTTTGGTGCTGAGCTGGCCTCGGGCTTTAAGTATCGATCGGAGTCGAGCTTCAGGTGCCGAGCTGGCCTCGGGCTTTAAATGCTGACAGGGGTCAGGCTTTGGTGCTGAGCTAGCCTCGGGCTTTAAGTGCTGACCAGAGTCAGGCTTCAGGTGCCGAGCTGGCCTCGGACTTTAGGTGCCGACCGGGTCGGGCTTTGGTGCCGAGCTGGCCTCGGGCTTTAGGTGCTGATCGGGATCGAGCTTTGGTACCAAGCTGGCCTTGAGCTTTAGGTGCTGACCGGTGTCGGGCTTTGGTGCCGAGCTGGCCTCGGGCTTTAAGTGCTGACCGGAGTCGGGCTTAGTGTCGACCGGGGTCGGGCTTTGGTGCCAAGCTCGCCTCGGGCTTCAAGTGTCGACCGGGGTCGGGCTTTGGTGCCAAGCTCGCCTTGGGCTTTAAGTGCCAACCGGAGTTGGGCTTTAGGTACCGAGCTAGCCTCGGGCTTTGGTGCAAAGCTAGCCTCGGGCTTTACGTGCCATCCGGAGTCGAGCTTCAGGTGCCGAGTGTTAGGGTTTATACCTTGATGAATAGCAATGGGATTCCCCGTTGAACAAGAACTAGAACTAAGGATTTCTAATCCTGTTAGGTTTAGACCTTGATGAATAGCAATGGGATTCCCCGTTCAACAAGAACTAGAATTAAGGATTTCCAATCCTGTTAGGTTTAGACCTTGATGAATAGCAATGGGATTCCCCGTTCAACAAGAACTAGAATTAAGGATTTCTAATCCTGTTAGGTTTACTTCTTGAAAAGGAGGAAGATGGGGAGGAGAAAGAAAGGGCTGCCGCCCTATGATGAGAGAAGGGAATTTTTGGGAGAAAAGAATCTGTTCTCTATTCCATCCAAACCCTAGAGACTAGAGTTTAAATACATCCACGAAGTGGGCCAGGCCCAGACTCAACAAAAAACTCCCATGGACTAAACCAATGAGATTAAACTAATCCCCAAGCCCGTGTACACCCGTGACTTGATTTAATCTCAACCCTTGGACTCAAACCCAGCCCAATACAAGTTAGCCCACCTGGGCCTTGATAGCACCATACCAGGCCCAACAATCTCCACCTTGGTGCTTTCAAGGCCTCAGCACGTCCACTGTGTCCATCAGCTTTAACAACGAAATACACTTTTGAAAACTGTCCCGTGGAAGAACCTTAGTCAGTGCATCTGCTGGATTTTCTTTGGTGTATACCTTCACCAGCTCCACCTCACCATCTTCCACCAGCTCTCTGATCCTGTGGTATCTGAGGTCAATGTGCTTCGTCCTGGCATGATAGACTGCATTCTGCGCAAGCATCAGAGCACTCTGGCTGTCACTATGCACCTGGACAACCTTCTGATCAAGTCCCATCTCCAGCATCAAGCCCTTCAGCCAAAGAGCTTCCTTTGCTGCCTCTGTGATACCTATGTATTCTGCCTCCGTGGTAGATAAGGCTGTGATGGGCTGCAGACATGATCTCCACGATACTGGACCACCAAACAGGCTGAACACAAAGCCTGTTGTGGATCTCCTAGTGTCCACATCTCCACCAAAGTCTGCATCCACATACCCATATAACTGCCCACGAGCCTCCTTGGATAAGTTGGATCTCTCAGCACCTTCTTGCTGTCCATAGCAAATACCAACCCCAACTGTACCTACCAAGTACCTGAAGATTCCCTTTAGTGCTCGCCAGTGCTCCCTGCCAGGGTGCGCCATGAACCTGCTCACCTGGCTCACTGCATGGGCTATGTCTGGCCTACAACATACCATGGCATATATAAGGCTCCCAACACCAGAAGCATATGGTACCTTCTCCATCTCCTGAGCCTCCACCTCAGTCTATGGTGACATGGTCTTCGATAAGAAAAATGTGCTGCCAAAGGTAGTGCTGTCGGTTTGGCATCCTTCATCCCATATCGCTCCAGAATCCTTTTAATGTAGCCACCCTGACTCAGATGCAGCACACCCTTGGATCTATCTCTGATGATTTCCATCCCTAGGATCTTCCTGGCTGGCCCCAGATTCTTCATCTCAAACTCCCGAGACAAAGCTATCTTCAGTTCCTGTACAGCCTTCTTACTCTTGCATGCTATCAGCATGTCATCTACATACAAGAGTAAGTACATCCTAGACCCATCATCCAGAGATTTAACATACACACAAGAATCATACTCACACCTGGAAAGTCCAATGCTCCTAACATAAGTGTCAAATCTCTTGTACCACTGCCTCGGCGACTGCTTCAGCCCATACAGAGATTTCTTCAGCAAACAGACTTTCCTATCTGATCTTGGTTCTCTAAACCCTGGTGGCTGCTCCATGTAGATGCTCTCCTCCAAATGACCATGGAGGAATGCTGTCTTCACATCCATCTGCTCCAGCTCCAAGTCCTGAGCTGCTACAATACTCAATAATAGTCTGATGGAAGTGTGCCTGACAACTGGAGAAAATATCTCACCATAATCGATGCCTTCTTTCTGAGAGTATCCTTTGGCCACTAGTCTTGCCTTATACCTGATACCCTCTTGTTCTGAAGCTCCTTCCTTGCGCTGATAAACCCATTTACAACCAATGGGTTTCTTTCCTTGTGGCAGCTGGACCACCTGCCACGTATTATTGCTGTGAAGAGACTGCATTTCCTCTGCCATAGCATGGATCCACCTATCTCTATCCTGACTTTCCATAGCCTCCTCATAGGTGAAAGGGTCTCCATTCGCTGTCACCAGGGCATATGACAACGAATCCTCGAAGCCGTATCGAACTGGTGGTCGCACGTTCCTCCTGGGCCTTTGCTGTGCGATCCCAGTATCAGTCCCCTGTTCAGCTGCATCCTGCTGAACTCCCTGGCTTCTACCCCCTCTGTCAGTCCTCTCCACCTGAATCTCAAATCCTCCTGGTCCACTAGCAAATGGCACAACTGTATAGGAGGTTGTCTGACTAGTGTTACCGTGTTCTACCTCCTGTAGTCCCTGCTGTGCATCCATGCCACTTCTGTTCTGGAGGATTGAGCTCTCATCAAAGGTTACATCTCTGCTGATGACAACCTTCTTCTCCAAGGGGTCCCATAGCCGATACCCCTTGACTCCTCGCGGGTAGCCTAGGAACACCATCTTCTTAGACCTGGCATCCAACTTACTCCGCTCCCCAGCTCCAACATGCACATATGCTGTGCATCCAAACACCCTTAGATGGTTTAGGCTTGTCTTCCTTCCAGACCATATCTCCTCTGGAATGTCTCCATCTAACCTGGTGTGCGGTGACCGATTGACCAAGTAGCTAGCTGCATCTACTGCGTCAACCCAGAACATCTTTGGAAGCCCTGCCTGCAGCCTTAAGCATCTTGCCTTTTCCAATAGTGTTCTGTTCATCCTCTCAGCTACCCCATTCTGTTGAGGAGTTTCCCATCACCGAGAAGTGCCTTCTGATGCCCCACTCCTCACAAAAAATCTGGAACTCCCTGCTGGTGTATTCCCCGCCATTATCAGACCTCAGACACTTCACACTTTTACCCTGCTCCTTCTCCACCTCAGCCTTCCAGATTTTGAACTTGTGAAGACCTCTGATTTCTCCTTCATAAAGTAGATCCACAGCTTCCTTGAGAAATCATCTATCAGGGTCATAAAGTATCTGGCCCCATTCCTTGCAGAAACTGGGGCTGGTCCCCAGACATCTGTGTGTACTAACTCCAGGGGTTCAGCACTCCTAGCTGTGCTGACTGAGAACTGTACTCTCCTCTGCTTTCCCATCTGACAAGGCTCACAGATCTCCATATCTCCGCTACTCAAGTCTGGAAGCAGACCTCTCTTGCTCAGTTCTTTCATCCCCTTGTCTCCCATGTGGCCCAGGCGGTAATGCCACATCCTGTACACATCCCGGGGATCTTGCTCCACAGCTGCCACCTCAGATTTCACAGTCATCACAGAGCCCTCCATCTTGTATAGATTATTTTCCAGCCTCCTCCCTCTCATCACCACCATGGCTCCATTGGAGATGTTCAGAACTCCACTCCTGGCATGACTGCTGAAGCTGTATCCAGTCCGCTCCAAGTACCCCAGTGATACCAGATTCTTCTTGAGTTCTGGAACATGCTTCACACTGGTAAGAGTGCGCACCATACCATCAAACATCCTCACCCTCACTATGCCAATACCTGCCACCTTGCAAGGGTGATTATCTCCAAGAGTCACATTCCCCTCCTCAACCTCTGTGTAAGTACTGAACCACGACCGGTTGGGAGTGTAATGATGAGAACAGGCTGAATCCAAGGTCCACATCTCTGTGCTGTGCCTGTGATCATCTGATACAACCAAGAGATCATCCTCCACCTCCTGATCTGCAACTGTACTCACTGACTCAGATCCTCCTTTTTCTCCCTTCTGATTTTTCCACTTAGGACAATTCTTCTTAAAATGTCCTACCTCTCCACACTTATAGCACTTCAACTCTCTCTTGCCTTTCCTGGACTTTGATCGTCCTCCAGACTTACTTCTGTCCCTGCCCCTACCTCTGCCTGTCCTTTCCCCAACTGATAGACCCTCCTGGGAACAGCTTCCTTGGTCATCTTCTCCCTCTGCTCATTCGTCCGAAGCACCGAGACAATATCTTCATAAATTAATGTCTCCTTCCCATAGAGCAGTGTTGTGACCAATGAGTCATAAGACGTGGGCATTGAACATAAAAGAAGAAGTGCTTTATCTTCTTCCTCCATCTTGACCCCGACATTCAGAAGTTCATTGCTCATCTGGTCGAATATCTGGATGTGACCCAGCACATCTCCACCTTCTGACATCCGAAGGCTGTAGAGGCGCTTCTTCAACATCAACTTGTTGCACATATTCTTCCCCATATAGAGGGTGTGCAACTTCGTCCAGAGTCCCTTCGGGGTCTTCTCCTCCAGCACTGAATAGAGGACTGAATCCGCCAGACAGCCCCTGATCATTGAACATGTCTTCTTCTCCAATAAAATCCACTGCTTGTCTGTCATCCCATCTGGCCTTTCCTCCAAAGCCAAATCTAAACCCTGCTGCACAAGGAGGTCCTCTACCCGGACTTTTCACATGGAGAAACTTTCCTTCCCATCAAACTTCTCAACCTCTATTTTTATGCTACTCCCCATGGCCAATTTCAAAAATAGCATAAAAATAAATTTTATAAAATAGAGAAGTACCTTGACGAGATTCTGTTGAAATTATTTCAACTCCTTGAAGGCCTCCAGATTACTCCTTGAACCAGGCTCTGATACCACTTGTTAGGGTTTATACCTTGATGAATAGCAATGGGATTCCCCGTTGAATAAGAACTAGAACTAAGGATTTCTAATCCTGTTAGGTTTAGACCTTGATGAATAGCAATGGGATTTCCCGTTCAACAAGAACTAGAATTAAGGATTTCCAATCCTGTTAGGTTTAGACCTTGATGAATAGCAATGGGATTCCCCGTTCAACAAGAACTAGAATTAAGGATTTCTAATCCTGTTAGGTTTACTTCTTGAAAAGGAGGAAGATGGGGAGGAGAAAGAAAGGGCTGTCGCCCTATGATGAGAGAAGGGAATTTTTGGGAGAAAAGAATCTGTTCTCTATTCCATCCAAACCCTAGAGACTAGAGTTTAAATACATCCACGAAGTGGGCCAGGCCCAGACTCAACAAAAAACTCCCATGGACTAAACCAATGAGATTAAACTAATCCCCAAGCCCGTGTACACCCGTGACTTGATTTAATCTCAACCCTTGGACTCAAACCCAGCCCAATACAAGTTAGCCCACCTGGGCCTTGATAGCACCACACCAGGCCCAACACCGAGCTGGCCTGGGGCTTTGGTGCTGAGCTGGCCTCGGGCTTTAAGTGCCGATCGGAGTCGGGCTTTAGGTGCCGAGCCGACCTCGGGCTTTTGAGTGCTGACCGGGGTCGGGCTTTAGGTACCGAGCTAGCCTCGGGCTTTGGCTGAAAGGATGAGATACTTGAACACATCTTTGTTAATAGAAGGGAGATGAGATATTCAAGGTTATCTTTACTTCAATAAGCTAAGAGGATGAGGTACTCAAACATAAGATCAGTTGGTTGCATACATCATTGATATTATCGACAGAGGTTGTCCGAATTCTAGGTGCGGGGAGCAGAGTTCCATCGAGTCCTTCGATTCGGTACGCTCCACGATGTAGAGTCTCCGTGATCCGATAGAGTCCCTCCCAGTTGGGAGAGCTTACCTCCTTCTGTCAGTTTTGAGACCTCGGCTTGCCTGAGGACCAGGTCCCCCAGGAGGAAAGCCTTGGAGCAGACACGAGCATTGTAATACTTGGTGGCTCTTTGGCAATAAGCAGCCATTCTGAGTCATGCCTGATCACGTACTTCCTCAACGAGATCATGGTTGGCTTGCAGTCGGCTCGGGTTGTCCTCCTCATTATATGACTCCATCCGAGGACTCGGGATGCCAATCTCCATGGGGATGACGGCCTCGGAGCCGAACATGAGACAAAAGGAGGTTTCCCCAGTGGGAGTGCGGGGCATTGTGTGATAGGCCCATAGCACATTAGGGAGCTCCTCCATCCACCTTCCTTTGAAGTCGTCCAGCTGTGTTCTGAGCCCCTGAAGGATGGTACGGTTTGTCACCTCGACCGCTCTGTTTGTTTGTAGATGGCCGACCGACGTAAACCATTGGCAGATGCCTAACTCGGCGTAGAATTCCCTGAAGGGGGAGTTGTCGAACTGCCGGCCATTGTCGGTAATGAGAGTGTCGGATAGCCCGAACCGGCAGACAACCGACTTCTAGAAGAAAGACCTCACCTTTCTCTCGGTGATCTTTGCTAGTGCCTCGGCCTCCACCCACTTGGTGAAGTGGTCGATGGCGACGAGTAGAAATCTTCGCTGGCCAGAAGCCGGGGGATTGGTCCCAGGATGTCCATCCCCCATTGGGCGAAGGGCCATGGGACCTACAAAGAGCTCAGCTGGGAGGTCGACTGTCGCTGGATGTTGGCATGTCACTGATAGCTATCGCACCTTCGAACCAGCTTGGTGGCATCCTCCCTCATTGTGGGCTAGTAGTACCCCTGGCGCAAAGCCTTGTACGCCAGTGCTCTGCCCCCCAGGTTATTCCCGTAGATGCCCTCATGGATCTTGCGAAGGACGTAGTCGGCATTTGCAAGGCCGACACACTTAAGAAGTGGATAGGAGTACCTTCGGTATAGCCGCCTGTCTAGCATCAGAAACTTGGGAGCTTACCGCTTGAGCAATTTGGATTTCACAAGGTCTTCGGGGAGAGTGCCATCAGTGAGGTACCGGACATAAGCCTCTGTCCACGCAGGCTCTTGGTCGATCGGCAGGACCTTCCCCATGGCCTCGATGCTTGGGATCTCCAAGTGCTCCACATATGTCCTCCCTAGGGCTCCATCGGCCGAGGTGGCTAGACAGGATAGTGCATCGGCTTTGGCGTTCTTGCCTCTGGGGGTATAGCTGACACTGAAGTGACTAAAAAGTGAGGCTTGTGATCGGACCTTACTCAGATAACGGGACATGATGGCGTCCCGGGCTTCGTACTCCTCAGCAATCTGCTCAGAGATGAGTTGGGAGTCAGTGAAGGCTCTGAGATACTCTGCCTTGAGCTCCCGAGCAAGTCTCATCCCGGCCAGTAAGGCTTCGTACTCGGCTTGATTGTTGGTAGCGGAGAAGAGGAACCGAAGGGCGTACTCCATCACCGTCCCCTCAGGACTCGCGAGTATGAGGCCCGCTCCACTTCCCTGGGAGTTCGACGCACCATCTACATGGAGGATCCATTCCTTCTTCGTCATCTCGAATGGGATAGCCGATGGCGCTACGTCAAGCTCTTTCGGCTGCTCCTCGGCCCAAGTGCACTCGACTAGGAAGTCTGCCAAGACTTGAGATTTCATGGCCGATTTTGGTCGGAATGATAGGTCGAACTCCCCCAGCTTGATCGCCCACTTTGCCAATCGACCGGAGGTGTCAGAACGAGACAAGATCACCTTCAACGGCTGGTCCGTGAGCACCACGATCGAGTGAGCTTGAAAGTAGGGCCTGAGACGTTGAATGGAGACTATTAGTGCGAAACTAATCTTTTCGATCTTGAAATATCTGGTCTTCACATCATGAAGCACTTTGCTAGTGTAGTAGATTGGTCTCTACGCCCCGTCGGAGTCCACATGGATAAGGACCAAGCTGACTGCCTCTTGGGAGGTGGCAAGGTACAGGAAAAGGTCTTCTCCCTTCGTCGGCTTCGACAGCAATGGCGGGGTTGACAAGAACTCCTTCAGCCCTTTGAAAACTTTTTGCACTCCTTCGTCCAATCGAAGCCGTTCACCTTCCGCATTACCCTGAAGAAAGGCAGGCACTGCTTGGCCGACCTCGATAAGAATCGACTCAAGGCCGCCACCCTTCCGGTTAGGCGCTGCACCTTCTTCTTGTTGGCCGAAAATCTCATGTTGAGGATGGCACGAATCTTATCTGGGTTTGCCTTGATTTCTCGCTGGGTCACCAAGAAACCCAGGAACTTTCCCACTATGACCTCGAAAGCACACTTGCGGGGGTTTAGCCTCATCTGGTATCGACGAAGGTTACTGAAGGGCTTCGCCAGGTCAGCAACATGGTCATCGGCATGAACACTTTTGGTCAGCATGTCGTCCACATATACCTTCATGTTGCGCCCGATCTGGTCCTCGAAGACCTTCTTCATCACCCTTTGGTATGTGGCCTCTACATTCTTTAGTCTGAAGGGCATTACCTTGTAGCAGTAGACACCCTTCTTGGTCACAAAGGAAGTGGCCTCCTCATCCGCCGGATCCATCTTAATCTGGTTATACCCGAGAAGGCATCCATGAAGCTAAGGGTCTTGTAGCCCAACATGGCATCTATCAACTGGTCGATTTTGGGCAGTGGGAAGCTGTCTTTGAGGCACGCCTTATTGAGGTCGGTGAAGTCCACGCACATCCTCTAGCTTCCATTGGCCTTGCGGACCATCACCACATTCGTCAGCCAGTCTGGATAATGCACCTTTCGGATATGGCCAGCGGTAATAAGCTTGCTGACCTCCTTATCAATGGCCTTTTGCCGTTCGGGGGCAAAACTCCTCTTCTTCTGTCGAATTGACCGACATTGCAGGTTGATGCTGAGCTTGTGAGTGATCATCTTTGGTGGTATACCCAGCATGTCGGGCGCCGATCAGGCGAAGACATCCGAGTTGGCCCGAAGGAAAGTGAGGAGTCGGTCTCTTGCCTCCTCGAGGAGAAGTGCCCCGATCTGGACCGTCCTCGTCGGGTCCTCCCTTAGTGGAAATGCCAATAGGTGTTCAGCAGGCTCTCCCCTTCTTTCAGCCTCCCTAGGGTCTAGCGACTCCGACACTAGGGGAGCGACTAGGACCTGCGGACTAGGGGCCATATAGTAACAAAATGGCACCGGGCTCCTCTCTCCGCGCATCTCCCCGATCCTCCCGTCGGTAGGAAACCTGACCAGTAGTCACTTGGTGGAGATGATGGCGTCCAAGAGATTCAGGCCGGGCCGTCCGAGGATAGCATTGTAGGCTAGGGGACTCGGATGAACAGAAACTTGATGAGGACTGTGCTCTGGCACGGCGATGTCCCGGCCATGACTGGGAGGGTGATCTCTCCCTCCACCTTCACAGAGTTCCCAGTAAAGCCCATCAGGGGCGTGGTCATGGGCCGAAGGGAATCAACAGACAAGCTCATTCGAACAAAATCATCATAACTAAGGATATCGACTGAGCTCCCACTATCAACTAGAATTCTTTTTACAGGGTGCTTCGCAATCGTCATAGACATGACGACGCTCTCATCATTAGGATTATCCATGCCCTCTAGGTCTCCTTTCGAGAAAGAGATTACAGTATCTACTCCCTCATCCCCCCGTGGCCTCTTGGCCATGCCGTCTGCCCCCCAAGAGATCATGGCCACTGTCTTCTCGGTCGGGGCATTGTTGATGCCGATCTGGGTATGTGGGGGTGCCAACGGGCCCGGCGCTACCGGGTTTCCCTTTTGGACGAACTTGCCGAGGTACCCTCGCTGGATGAGGTCCTCGATCGCCTTCTTCAGTTGGCGGCAGTCTTCTGTGTTGTAGTCGTGATTTCGGTGGAAGCAGCAATAGAGGTTTTTGTTGCGGGGGGCTCCTGGCTTTAGAGGAGCGGGACGTTGAAGATACGACTCGCCGTCGATCTCCATCAGGATGTGGGATATCGAGGCGAGCAGGAGGGTGAAGGGCCCCTCTCTTAGGGCAAGGGCCAGCGATCGATTATCCAGCCGATGGGATGGTTCAGGCCTCCTGGGACGAGGCTTTTCAGGCTTCGAACAGGCTTTCTTCTTGCCGGACCATCCATCGGCTTCCCTTCGGGAGGAGTCTGCCTCGTCAGCATGGATGTACTTCTGCGCTTGGCTCAGTAACTCGGCGTAGGAGCTCGGGGGCTTCTTGTCGAGGGAGTAGGCGAAGCGGGAAGGGCAGAGTCCTTGCTTCAAGGCCAAAGTGGCCACAGAGTTGTCGAGGTTATAGACCTCGAGAGTAGCTTCCTTGAACCAAGCCACGAAGTCTCTCAATGACTCGCCGATCTTCTGCTGGACAGAGAATAGGCTGTTGGCCACCCACAGGATCTTTCGGCATGCATCAAAATGCGCAAGGAAAGCCCTCTCCAGCTGCTGAAAGGAGTTGATGCTCCGGGGCAGCAACCAGAAATACCATGCATGGGCAACCTTCCGAAGGGTGGCCGAGAAGGCGAAGCAGAGGAGGGAGTCGATTGCTCATTGGACTTGCATGAGGATCTTGTATTCGAATGGTCCAGGGGGTCCGTGGTGCCATCGTATGGGTCTCGCTGTGGGAAGCAGAATCGAGCCGATATCGAACCTCCATAATGCGGCGAGGCAGTGGAAGATGGATATCATAGTCCACCTCCGGTTGATTGGTGATTCTGCGGCTGAGCTCCTCCAGCCGCTAGTTGTACTCCTCTAGCCGTCGCTCAGCCTGATGAGCGATCCGGCCATCGAAGGGCCCCTCCCAAGAAGATCCTAAGGAAGGGGAGGGGCGGTGCCGATGGTGATGCGCCCACTCGGTCTCCCTCCTATGCCGCTGTTTGTAGGAGTCGTTAGAGTGGCGGAAGGGGGACCGAAGCCTCTTAGAGGCCTTCTGGCGATGACGCTGGGACGAGGTGCGGCAGCGGTGAGCCTCCCTTTGGGGAGATCTCTCATGAGTCGATTGCTGACTAGGCTGGTCTGCTTCCGCGCCTAGCAAAGGTGGCATTGGGTGCTATTGTGCGGCCGCAGGTTGCTGTTGTAGCTGGTGGACCACCGCCACAAGCGATTGGACTTGCAAGGTAAGGGCATCGATTTGGTTTTCCTGGGATGGTGGCGAAGGAGGAGCCGAGAGGCTGGCCCGGGGACTAGGGAGACTGGTCTTCTGTTGCTCAAGTTCTCTACAGTGCCCCCCAGTGCGGCTAGTGGAGGTCTCCTGAGCGCGCGTTACCATCATTTTTACTTAGTGGACGGATAGAGGTCTGCTATTGGCTTCTGCAGGTATTTTGCTTCTCTCCTGACCCCCCTTTCTTGCGCGCCAATCTGTTGTCGCCAAATCATGCGCCTCAAACATCGGGTAACGGCGAAAATCTGAAGAATGGCGAAGACGATCTAGGAATCTTCCAACTCTTCCTCTCCGGACCGAAATCATGCAAAGAAGTCCTCGAGGACCGGTTGCTCCGGTGGGGACCCTTCGATGCTCAAGTGAGTGACTCCGAAAAACAGCGATGAACCGTAGACTAAAGGGCTTAACCTAAGAGCTTGGGGTTCAGATCCCCCCTCCCCCGTCATGAGCGAGGGGTTTTTATACCTACTCGGGGGTTCCTCTTACCCATTCTGGAAGGTTGCTAAGTCGAAGTCGTCGCCGTTGGTAGAGGACAGATGGCAGGGCTAGTGGGGGACAGGCCATGACCGTTCCTGAGGTTGTCAAAGGTACTCTGGCATGCCATCCCTCTGTCAGGTGGGGTATCATAGGTGGTAGGTGGGCCTGGTCATGTCAGGCGGGCACCGTAATCGTATTGGCCATGCGGGGCCGCAGGAGATTGGTGGACCATGTGACAGTTGCAGGCGTTTGTCGGGCCACGTGGGGTCCCTGAGTCCGAAGGTCGAGGGAAACTCAGGAGTACCTCGGTGCTGGGGCCGAGGCTGAAGAGAACTCCGGAGTACCTCGATGCTGGGGCCGAGGTCGAGGGGAGCTTCTGACTAAGTCTCATTGGGCCTGGCTCTTGTCGAAGAGGGCGAGCACTTTCCGTTAGCCCGTTACCAACGGGCCTGATCAACCACACCACAATGGAATAGATTTGATGGTGTTGCATGGAGCCCAAAGAGTAGGAGTCAGAGGAGCAAAGGGGACGGTGCCGGAGGAGTGGGGAGCACTCCGATAGTGTGTTAGCTCTGGTCTATGGGGAAGAAGACGGACGTGATGTGATTCCATTTGGATGATGTTTGGCCTCACGATTAATTTGGACTCTTTTCTCCGCACCATTACATCCGCACTTCCGAATCTCAAAATTTTAAGGCATTTCACTTCTAGAAAAAGTCTTCCCGTATCATAGGCGATGATTGACATGCGATACATGCATGCGCATACTAAAAACAAAAAAAATATTTCTGCACTTGACATGTACCATGCATTAATCATCATACATGATACACTTATTTTACACCATGCATAATGCATTGAGACTTTTCTCTCTCCTATTAGCTCTTATATTAACTTAACGACCTTTAACAACTTTAGCGGCCTCCCACTCCCCCCTCCCCCTCAAAAAAAAAAAAAAAAAGCCAATAAAATAAAATAAAATGAGAAATTGATAAGTACTTTGACTGTAATAAAAAAATTAACTATCTATTTGGATGCTAACATTTGAGTGGAAAATAAAGAGAACAATCCTGCCATAAAATTAGGTGAAGATGCACTTTAATCCTCAAAATTCAGTCCAAAAAATATAATTGTAGGACAATTAAAGCTAAACAATAATAATGTTACTAAATTGTAGATACAATTGGTTATTGTTTGTATTGATATACAACATGATGGATATTTTTTAGTTGTTAGGGCACTATTGATCATTTTTTCAAGGCTTTTATTATCATGCTTTACCTGCATATTGGTGGTGCTATAACTTATAAAAAGTCCAAGGGCATAAGACATAAAGGGGTTTAAAGGTGGCCTTGAACCGATGGATTATCGACGGTTTTTCTAGAAAAATTAAGAAAAATAGCAGCTAAGCCCTTATTTCAAACGATAGTAGATATTGGATAACAAATGATCAAATCAAAGAGATTGTTATAAATTTTGGAAATTGAGTAAGAAGTAACAAATGAGCATGACTCTCTAACTTTTATTTATCATAGTATCTTAGAAGACCTAGGGTTTATTTGGATTAGCTATTGAGATACTTTTAATGCCTGTTTTTCAACAGTTATGTGAAAGAATTGTTGATCCTTGGAGCCTGAAACTTCAGTGTTGGAGGGGCTAAGGTCTGTCTAACTTCTCTGTTCTGACTCCCAGCACCTGGGTGGGGCCAGGTTGACCAACTCGCCTTTGGACGGGGAACGGCTGTGAAAATCTAGTGTCGTGCACGGAACATACCTTGGTGAGGAACGGAGCCGCATGGGACCTAGCTACGGGTCGGCAATAGTCGTCCTTCCCCTTTTTTGTACCAAAAAAAAAAGAGAATTGTTGATTAATAGCTAATCTAAATAAGTTGCTCTTAGTCCTCTTACCTCTTAATCCTTTTTACTCGACACCATGCTGAGAAGCATCTCTTTCGAGGACTGAAGCTACTTTCGTGAATCTAATTATCTACAATAAAATATCATTGCTAGAGGAGCAAAATAAAAATAATTAAATAATAAATAGTAATATTAAAAATAGCCATATTATTAAGAAACTATAGAATGTCCAAAGGATTTTATTATTAAAATAATAACTAATCATATTAGGATTTTGTAAACTTGTTAAGAGGTATTTAATACTCTCCTTATCCAGCGTTTTATGAAAAATAAGAGAGGAAAGAACAGATTCCTTAGGAGACATTTAATATTTTAATTTTGTTTAGTGTTTTAAAGAAGCAAAAAAAGAAAAATACCGGATGGCCACCACATGGTATCTGTAAGGATAATTATATTTTTTAATTATTTTTTGAATATAATTCTAATTATTTATATCTGTATGATGATTCTCCAAGTATGTACATCATTCTGAACAAAGCTTGTACCATAGCGCATGACGATGCTAAAATGGTGTCAGCAATGACGTACGTAGAGGTTCAGGGTTTGTGGATTATTTTTCCTCTTTTTAGTTTTTAGAGCCTCGTTGCTGAGCAAAATTGAGGCATTAAACGTTTCTTTAACAGTCTTGTCTTTTCTCGTTTGTTTCCGTGAAAAGGCTGAATAAGGAGGGCATTAAACATTCATTAACGGACAGTTGTTAACAAAACCCATAATATCAAGAAAGAACCAATATCGCGCACATTTGGGATTTCATTAGACTGTATGTCTAAAAGTCATTAATCTGATTTAGAGAAGAAGCATCCTCTAGGTAAGACTGCCCAAAAAAAAAAACAGAAAAAAAAGTCTAGACGGTGGGTGGCATGTCCCCATCCACCATATAAAAGAAAGAGACAGCGTAGACTGACTTAGCCCCAAACTCTTCTGATTAATAAAATGGAAAGCCAGACTTTTTGTTTTTGTTTTGTTTTGTTTTTTTGACGACTCTCCTGTTTACAGTCAAAATAAAATAAAATAAAAAGGAGACGACGACGATGACTTAGTCGGGTGCATGGCGGATTTCAATAACTTTAATGAAGGAGTTTGCAAAGAAGAGATAAAAATATGCTCCGACTCTTCTCAAAAGGAGTTACCAGTGACAACTAATAACAATCTATAATTTATTTGAAAATATATTAATAATAATTATATTTTAATAATTAAATATAATAAATACTATTTTTTTAAGTAGTGCTCGATAGAAAAATAGCTAATTCTGGATAACTGTGTAAGATAGAGTTTATCCAGAAAATAGCTGAGAAAATAATTAGTTTTTTATAATAATAATTTTATTCTCAAAGGATAAGTTCAAGAAAAAGTAGCTATTCCTTTATTCCTCAGTAAATAAGTTCAGAAAATAACCTAAGGTTAAACATGTATTATATTCTCTGATTAACTTTTTTTTTTTTAACTATCATTCCTAATTATAGCTTTTGAGAATAAGATGGGATACCCTCCTTATTTCCTATTTAAACACACTCCTAAATTCTGAAAACAGCAAGGTCTGTAAACGATGGCCTTCTTTTTAGACAGCAGTGGGAAGGGGTTTGTGGCCTCCATAAATTGATTCATCAAGAGTAATCCGTGTCTTGATGCAATAGTCCTTGGTCATTACCATGGATCTTCTGCGTTCCAACCATTTCTTCTCTTTAGGGGCTCCCTCGAGGCAGCAAACTCATCTCATGCATTTTCTCGGCCTTTTCCACCTCCATCTCGCCATACAGTTGTCCTTCCAAACTTCTGCACTTTCTACCATTGCAACGAGAAACACTGATGACCTCCAAGCTCTCCTCTCCATCAAGGCTCATCTGTATCCCTCCGAATCCTCTTCACTGTGGGGCAGTGAAAACCAAACCACTCACTACTGCAAGTGGCTAGGAGTGAAGTGTGATGATCCTCAACACCCGGGGAGAGTCACAGCCCTGAATCTAAGCTCCCTCAACTTAGCAGGCCTCATATCTCCTGATATAGCGAACCTCACCTTCCTCCAAAGTCTCCACCTCTCTGATAATCAATTGGAGGGATACATCCCACAAGAGCTAGGCCGCCTGTCCAACCTCCAGTTCCTCATTCTATCGAACAATGTTCTTGAAGGCACCATACCCACAAGCCTAGCCAACTGCTCCAACCTCCTGCTCCTAAGCCTAAATGGTAACAAGCTAGTAGGGGAGATCCCGGCAGAGCTCGGGAGCCTCCCGAAGCTTTCTCTTCTCCTCCTTCACAGAAACAATCTCACGGGGGTCATCCCTCCTTCCCTGGGGAATCTCTCTTCTCTGGCAGGCATCGACCTGGTGGAGAACAACCTATGGGGACAAATCCCATCGAGTTTTGGAAGACTTGTCAGGTTAAAGCATTTCGCTGTCACCAGCAATAGATTGACAGGCGAGATCCCATACTCCTTTCTTAATCTTTCTTCCCTTCGTAAACTCTACGTTGGAGACAACCAGCTTTCAGGGGTGCTCCCATCCGGCATCGGCAACACGCTCCCTAGGCTTCAAATCCTGCAAGCGTTCGAGAACCGGCTCCAAGGTCCCATTCCCATTTCTCTGCCAAATGCTTCCAGTCTTGAAGAAATTGTTTTGTGTGACAACAGACTCAGTGGGCCGGTGCCCAGAAATATTGGCATCCTCCGAAATCTATCTTCGCTGGGCCTCTGTAATAATCTACTGGAAGCTAAGCGGGATGAGGACTGGGAATTTCTGACATCCTTAGCCAACTGCAGCGAGCTACAAATTTTGGATCTCTCAAACAACATGCTAGAAGGCATTATGCCAAACTCGGTAGCCAAACTATCCACCCAGCTGACATGGCTAGGCCTGGGAGGGAATCAGATACATGGAAATATTCCTGCAGATATCGGACGATTTATCAACTTAAACGTTCTTCGCATGGACCGGATGCATCTCACAGGTATCATTCGTCCCACCATAGAAAAAACAGGTGGCTTCCATGTGACGGAGGTACCTGTACATGTATTTGACCCAAGTTTCACCAAAGTTAGGTCTGGTCAAGTTTGATTTATTTATCATTATTTTAGATTCAATTCAAGATTAATCACGAATAAGCAACATACAAGCCTAATTGACAATCTTGAATTGAGTTGAAATCAGTCGGTGATTGAAGAGCTTGATTTAAGCTCGAATTACAGCTTGATTCTTGACTTAAAGCTTCATTCAAAGAAGACTTCCCTAATTCAAACTCAATTAATTAAGATCTGTGCAAGATCTTTTCTACAATTTATTTCGTTATTTTTTAGACCCTTTTTTCGAGAGATACAAGCCTGCTTTAAATCTTTGCTTCCTAATAGATTTTATTTTCATGCGTCTGTACTATATCAGTCTTAACGTATCCTGATGTGACCTGCCAACTCTGGTAGGATTTTGAATTTATCTGATGCGTTCTAAATCAAACAAAATGATGGGAGGATGCCAAAAATAAGATCCAATCTTTTATAATTCTGGGTTATCAACTCTAAAGAGTAATTGGATCCAGCGCCAAATCTATCCCTTACGGTCTTTGTACTAAGTTTGGGTTCCAAATTGATACGTCTTGCTTGGTGAGAACTAAGGACACATATTGGACCATCGAGGTTGGGTTGGAGGCCGAGCTAAACTCAAATCAGATAAGACATTGAACACATACTGACAAGCAAACTTGACCCCCCCAAACTCAAATCCAACCCAACTATATAAAATTTTAAGTTGGATTGCAAGCTTAATTAGTATATAGTATAACTTATTTTTTCTGACAATAAAAGCTGACTCGACTTATTTGGGCTAGGACAGTGCTGTTCAAGCAATTTTAATTTTTGTTGGATTGACGTCATAAGTATATAAAATTTCTTTTGGGTGACATCTGGAATTTGTAGGTTTTGGGGCCATATGGAGAAAATATGCTTAGGTTCAAGTTCAATCCGGTTAAACATCCAAATATGGAAATATAGAAATTTACCTAAGCTAGCTCAAAGTAGGAAACCGACTTGAAATAAGGTTTAAACTATCCTAACCCAGGTATTTATATATTCATTTATGTATGTATGCATGGATGGTCAAGTACAAGTTATACCTTTTTTGAATTGGACAATGAAGACATTGAATGTGATTTATTATTTCTAGAATATTTACATTAAAAATGTTATAATTTGGCGACCCTAAGCCTTACATTAGGTGGTCAAAAATTAATGTTGTTGAAACTATCTAATTTTTAACAAATGATACATAAATTTGATATTTTCAAATTATATAATTTTTGGTATATGCGTAGTTGATATAGTAGATCACAGCTTGGATCAATTATGCGAATCTAAAACTAATCAAATACTAGGTTGGGCAATCTTAAGTCAAGCTACACACTAAACATTAGTAGATAAGCTCGATGCTTATGCTAAGGTCCATCTTAGCTCTACATCGAGCTTGTATTTTTGACCAAGTCTAGCCAGCTCTTAAGTCCAATTTTTCTTTTCTAATCCTGAACCCCCCCCCCCCACACACAACACACACACACAAAAGGAAAGAAAAATAAAGAAGAAAGGATTGATTTTTCAGTGCTTATAGGTTACGTTGGGCATACTAACTTGTATTCGGCTCCGATAGGCATGTGTACTTGTGTGTGTTCTTGGTCAAGCCACGCTAGGTTGTTTTATGATTTTGTCGGCCTGACCTCATTTCTAGCTTGGGCTCCCCTTTTTTTGCCCAGGCTAGTCCCATAGGCCTAGTTTTAGACCTGATCTTGTGAACTTTTTGATTGCACCAAGGAAGTTACTAATCCTATGATCAACTCTAAAGGAACCCCATCATTCATCTTAAAAAAAGAAAAAAACTTGAACTCGACTATTTGTGTATTGTGTGTATCTATATATATATGCATGTATGTGATAAAATTTCTACAAGAATAATAAGAGATCAAATTGTGGATTTGTATTCTTTAAAGAAATTTGTGATCTTAATTAACCAGATTTTTAGGTTACAAATTAAAGAACATATAAAAGAGGGCTCATAGTATGTTATCTTTTTCTCCTCCTGCTCTTTAAAAAAAAAAAATTGATTAGACATTTGATACCTAACTTTTTCTTAAAAATAAGAGAGGATTCAATATGGAGGAGTCTTGACCAATTTTTTTCATTGAATGTCAAACAACCAAAAATGTATTGTAATAAAATATTTTAAGAACTCATTTAGATAATGTAAGTTTCTATAGAAGAACTGGGCAACATAGAAGTGATAGGCTTGATAGGGCAGTATGAGGATTAAGATGATGATAGAACTGTCAATATCTAATTCAAACCTTCTTAACCAATTCAAAATAAACAGGTTTAAGTGAGGGTTTCTAATAATTGGGTTAAGCTATGGTTAGTCACCTTTGGCTAGGTAATTAGGAAGAGAACAAGTTAATAGTTAAGAAAAGAATAAAATAATGAAGCATATATATGGGGCTACACACTAGATATTAAATTTTGATAAAAATTGAAATTGAAAACTCAATTGTTACCATAGTTATTGTTGTTTTTTTTTTTTGTTATCAATGTTATAGTAGTCATTGCTATTATAACCTTTTGTTATTGCCAGTCATTATTGTCGTTATTTTTGTAGGTATGTTCAAGCTTATGGATTTTGTATTTCATTAACATGGTATTAGAACTAAAGGCCTTACATCCAAACTTCTTTAAGTGATTTTTAAATTCTTTAACTCATTTTCTTGTTCAAGAAATAGTAAAGAGAATGAGACATCCTCCGCACTTTAGAATTTATTGAAGCGGGATCATATATAGAGATAGAAAGAAAAAAAGATAAAGAAGATAAAACTTAGATGGAAAGAAACAAAACAAGAGAAACATGTTGGACTTATTTATAGCCATTATGTTGACTCATTTATACATTTAGAGGCTTGATATGGACCTCATGTTGTGGGTGAAGGAGGGGTGCCAATACTTTATATATATATTGTTGATCTAATATCTATTAGCTTGGTATATAGTCATTATAAGGGTTCTAACCATCCATTATACACTTATTTGATACACAAATAAAAGCCATCAATATAAGTTTATTTTTAAAAATTTCATCATAATTTTTAACTTTAAAAAAAATTTGTGACCACCGCTTTTTTCATATTATGCCATCATTGCTACTATAGTCACTACCACTAACATGCCATTGCAACTATAATCATTGCCACCACTAATGCCACCATCATTATGACCACCATCGTCACCATCATCATTGTCACCATAACCACAATTATAACTATTAATGTGACATTGATAATCACCATATTTATTGAATCAATATAACCATTGAATATATCTTTATACTTCTTTTAAAAAATAACTATACCACCATATTTTAAGTTTTTAAAAAAATTAAAATACAATAGATAGAATTTTATTCCTCATTTTAAGAACTAAAAAGTGATATCAAATACAACCTAGATCGAATTATTTTTTTAACCTATCTATACTATAGAAAAGTGAGTAACCCTGAAACAATATATATGCGCTTTATTACTCACATAAACAGAAAAATGATGATATATCAATTTGTCATGATCTCCCTCTGTTTGGAGCATTCAAAGTCATGAAATGATAGATTCATCAATAAAATTGTGCATCCCATGAGCAAAATATTAGCCATGTTAATCTTTCAGCAGCTTGTTCACACATCACTCTTTATAAATGCACTTATTTTATTGTCACAGGTATCATTCCTGCAACTATTGGGAAGCTTCAGAAACTACAAATCTTATACTTGCATGAGAACAGATTCATAGGAGATCTTCCATCCTCACTCGGTAACCTATCGCAGTTAATGGAACTTCATTTAGATCAAAATAGTCTACAAGGAGGAATACCCTCAAGTTTCAGGAACCTACAAAAGTTGGTATTGTTGGATCTCTCATACAACAAGTTGAATGGCTCCTTTCCTAAGGAAGTCATAGGCCTTGCTTCCTTGACACGTTACTTGAACTTGTCCCACAACTCATTAATTGGTCCCCTACCATCAGAAGTTGATAGACTGAAGAATCTTGAAACATTTGATATTCTGAGAATAAATTGTCAGGAGAGCTTCCTGACACTGTTTCAAAATGTCAGGTCTTGCAATACCTCTATATGCAAGGCAACCATTTTCAAGGAACCATTCCAACTTCTTTCGGCTCTTTAGATGGCATTATAGTGCTGGATCTCTCTCGTAATAACTTGTCCGGGTTCATTCCAAAATCTTTTGAAGCCTTACCGAATTTGCAGTTTCTGAATCTTTCCTTTAACGATCTTGATGGTCAAGTACCAAATGGGGGCATTTTTTAAATGCAAGTTTGGTGTTAGTTATTGGAAACACCAACCTGTGTGGAGATAACCATGAGTTGGACTTGCAGCCATGTCCCAACCAAGAGCTTTGGAAAACACATGGGCTTCATGCATTTAGAGTATTTACCACAATAGGAATTTTGATATCTCTAATTACTATAATCTTTTTTGTTTATCATCTTTGGAAATGGAGGAGTAAGACATCTTTGCTTGAGCATCACTTAGGAGGAAATTATCGTAAGATATCTTACTTCGAGTTAGTTAGAGCAACTGATAAGTTCTCTATGGCTATCTAAGTGGTGTGGTGAACTTTCAACCAAAAGAGGTTGCTATCAAGATACTCGATTATTATCAACGTGGGATTTGAAAGCTCTTTCAAGCTGAATGCAAAGTATTGAGAAGCATTTGATCATTAAATTTCCTTAAGATCTTCACAGCCTACTCTAGTTTTGATAATGATGACAACATTTTCTTAGCTCTTGTTTTGAGCTTATGCTGAATGGGGGTCTACACAAATGGTTCCACCTTAAAGTGAATGAGGATGCCAATTTGCATAGCTTGATTCTTCTTCAGAGATTGAACATAGCAATCAATGTAGCTTCAACTTTGAACTATCTCCACCACTGTAATGATACACCATATGTTTAATACAATTTGTAGTAACTAATATCCTTCTAGACAAGGATATACTTGCTCATGTATCAGACTTTAGACTAGTAAAATTTTCAATGACCCTTTTCTGTAAGGATTCGGATCCATTGGATATGTTGCACTAGGTGATTTCTTTCATCTAATTTTCTTCATGGGTAGTTATTTTGTATCTAAATTTATTATTCTAGGTTCTAGCAAAGACCATCAAACTAGCCAAGCCCCAACACGGGAAAAATTTTATGGTGCATAACCCTATGCAAATGTGTGTGATTCATTATATATTTTCAAGCAATTAATTAATCAAAATAACAAGTTTGACCTATTTGACCTATTAATTCATTATGCTCTTATCTTTTCAAGAATAGTAAGACCACACATGTTAGCTAATCTTTATAATGATTATTATATGAAGCAACTTAACACCTTTTTCTTGAAAGAAGAAATAATCTTATTATTCTAACAAATATAGATCCAAACTAGTCCTTAAAATGTAAAAATCACATGATATGGCATGAGTAAAAGAAAGCAAAAACATAAATTTTGATCATAATTTAAACTTGACAAATTCGAATTGTAGAAGGGGCAAAGAGAAACCATAAAATAACATAGAAAATATAGCTGATTATATGGTTTAGATGCTAGAGACGTTGTCAGATTTTCAATTCTAGATTCTCCCCTTTGATTCTCTTTTTTATTAGCAATCCAAATCCTCTCCCATTCCTATTTTCTTCTAAATGACCTTCTAACTTCAATTTACTTAATAAGATTTTAAATTACATACCAAGTGCTGAAGTTTCTTTATACTAATCCAAAGATGCGATAATATGAGAGATCCACCATTGTTATAATCAAATTTGAATAATATTTTAGGAGTTTCAATTATATTTTTACTTATGTACTCACTTAATCTTTTTTTCTTTTTAAGTATGATGTCAAAGATTTGGAGTACTCCAAGTTTCATTTATTGGACAGCTACATCCAACTTAATATTATACTAAGTACTAAATACCTAATATATCCCTTAACTTTCTCATTAATGAAAAATTCATCGATCTCCAATACACTTGACTAATATTGCAATAGAAATCTTCCCTCAAAGGTGCCATGCAAAATCACTTCATTGTCTCAACCTCACCCTCCTAGTTGTTCATCTTAATCTTACAAAAACATAAAAGAAGAAAAGCATCTAATCCAACCACAAAAAAGCAAGAAATTCTTTCAATCCACTCAACTTAAATATTTTTTAAAAACTAAAAAATAAAAAAAGAATGCAGAGTCTAAATTTCCTTTAGTATCTTTCACTAATAAATAATAAAATTAAGTTATAAAGCCTTCATTTATACTAACAAGGTCTACCATGCGAGTTATGTTCCTCTTCTACTTAAAAGAGAATATATAGTTTTTTAAAAATAGATATGAATAATAAAAATAGGTCATGAAAAGCTAAAATACTATATGAGATAGATCTTGACTTTTATTTTGACTTTGTCTTTAATTGCTTCTTCTAATATTTTTTAAATTGAAAAATATGTTCAATCAGAGACTTTTCTAAAAAGGATACTTGCTTTACTTGGCCTATTTTAGGGCCAAACATTGAGAATTAGTTTCGACCACTTAGTATGTTGCATCATTAAGGGAGGATCATGTTCAAAAAGAAAAGTACCTCAATCAAACATCTTATGGGAAAGTTAGAGTTTCAAGAATTTTGGTATGCAATTTAGATGTTTAATGTAGTAAATCTTGCTCTTGAACATGTCTAGTCTACTTGTAGTGACTAAAACAGTAATTTCCTAAATCAAGATAGAAGCTTTAATAGAAAAAAATCATATTTACGAACATTGTGGTCACAAAAATAGTTGCCATTATGATCATAAGGATTATAGTAGAATAATAGCCAAATCTAATCTTGTCTTATTCCCTCCTCTATATAGACCTATAAACATATAAAGTTATCCTTTCTTCTCTACTTCTCTTTTATATTTTTAGCCTCTAAAGTATTATTGCCTCTTAAGAGTCCTAGATAGAAACAAATTAAATTTAAATAATCCTTATAATTATAGCATGCGATAGGATTTCACCTGATAAAAGAGAAAATTGTAATACTCCAATATAATCCTATATTGAATAGAAAAGAAAAGTTTGAGGAGTTTATAATTCAAGTTCACATACTACCAATTAACTTAAACTTAAATTTTTAATGCAATATTGATTGTGCTCGCTAATAGATAATTAAATTTGTAGGTAGGTTTAAAGCATTATAGTTCCTCTTGTCCCCTCCCCCTTCTTTTTTTTCTGTTAATTTCTTTCTCTCTCCCACCCCTTTCTCTCTCTACCCTACTTTTCCTCTCTTTTGTTCTCTCTCTCCAACCTCTTGATTGAGTCGAGTCGAATGTGTTGCCCTAGCATGGTTCATTTTTCTCATCCACCCTAAATCCCCTTCTCCATCCAAAAATGTCCTCTTAATCAAGCTTGGTTTAATTTTTTGGGCAACAGTTCAAACCTAGGGTGAGCCATCAAAGAAACTCTCTCAATTAAGGTAAAATTTTAGTTCTTAATAATTCATTAATTTCTGTTCATATTAGTTTAGATTACCTCTATCTTTATCCTTACCATGAATTGTTAAAAGATCACTCTTTCTAACTGAAGCATCTAAAGGTCTACGTTGTATATGTCCAAACCATCGTAATCATTTTTTCTCATTTTATCTTCAATTGGGGCTACTCCTATTATTTCTCTTATATGTTTATTTCTAATTCTATCTTTTAAAAATTTACCATATATCCATCTTAATATACGCATTTCTGTTACACTTAATTTATTCAGATGTTGTTTCAATATTTTCCTAACACTCTGTTCCATGTAGCATAGATGGCTTAATAACAGTTTTATAAAAAAAATTTTAATTTTAATGGGATGTGCCGATCATACAATACTCTCGAAGCACTCCTCTACTTAATCCATCCTATTTTAACTCTATGATTCATATCTTTACCTATTTCACTTCTTGCTGTATAATTTATCCCAAATACCTAAATTTGTCACTCCTTGATATCTCTTGGCTTACAATCTTCATTATTACTTCATCTGTATTTCTATTCCCACTAAAATTATATTTTATGTATTCAGTTTTAGTTCTACTAATCTTAAAACCTTTAGATTCTAAAGCCTCTCTCCAAATCTCTAGCTTAACATTTACTCTAGATTTAGTTTCATCAATCAACATTATATCATCTGTAAATAACATACATCATGAGATATCATTTTGAATATATTTGATTAATTCATCCATAATTAATACAAAAAGATACGGACTTAAGGCAGATCCTTGATGTAAACTTACAGTAATTGAAAACTCACTAGTTTCTCTTATTGTTATTTTAACAATAGTTATTGCTCTATTATACATATCTTTTATCAATTCTATGTACCTTTTGGTAACACCTTTTTTCTCTAAAACTCACCATATTATTTCTCTGGTACTATATTATATGCTTTCTCTAAATCAATAAAGACCATATGAAGGTCTTTTTTATTTCTCTATATCTATCCATCAATCTTCTTAATAAATAAATAGCTTTCATGGTCGATCTTTCATGCATAAATGCTAATTGATTATTTGACACCAAAGTTTCAGCTCTTATTCGATATTCTATTACTCTCTTCCATACTTTTATTGTATGACTCATTAGCTTAATCTCTCTATAATTTACACAATTTTGAATACCTTCTTTATTTTTATATATGGTATTAATATTTTTTTTTCTTTAATTATTCGATATTTTTTAGTTGCTACAATATTGTTAAATAAATTGATTAACTACATGACTTCAATTTTTTCTAAGCCTTTCTAAATCTCAACAGGGATCGCATCTGATCCTAATGTCTTTGCATTTTTTATTTTACTCAAAATCTTTTTAACCTCAAGCATACTAAATCTACGAAAAAATTTATGCTCATTTGTTACACCTAAATTATTTTTATTTAAAAATTTTTAAAATAACTTTTTCATCGTTCTTTTATCTCTTCTTCTTATACATTAATTTTTCAAAAATTTACCAAAAATTAAGAGTTGGATTGGAGTAAATAAACTTATTTTCCAAAAATTTGAAAATTATGGAATAGTCATTTAATTAATAAAAATTTTAATTTTCAAGTGTTATTATGCTAAATTAATTTTTGGCTAACAATTGCATTAGGTGACCTATAGCTAGATTGACACATTTGATTTTGTCCTTCAATGAAGGTGAAGATCTTCTTATACATTAACTTGCATGGCTACACTAATGCTCATGTACAATACGTGGCATAAATATGGTAAATTTTTAAAATTAAGTATATTTTAATTTGCATAAGTGTAATATGCTTATTGCATTAAATAATTTTGAAAAAAAGAGAAGTAAAGATAAATTAAAATTTAGATGGTGAACTAACAATATGAGTATTGCCAGATCAGAGGCTAAAGTATGGTGTGTTATTAGACCATAGGATAGATAAAACCAAACCACAGGATAAAATGTAGTGTTACCAGATCACAAGTTAAAGTATGATGTTGCTTGCTGAAGGTTGAAGCACAATCGTAGTCATGTCCAATGCTAGTAAAGGGGTATCCTATAAGATTTGGCTCATGATAATAATAATCAAATTGGGTAACAATTATATGAATAATTTGGTCCATAGAAGAATAAATATGGACCAAACTTAAAATAATAATAAAAAAAATCTTTGGCAATGATTCAATTTGGACTAGACTAAAAAAAGAATGAAAAGAAGAAAAAAACCTTTGGCAAAAATTCATGTGAATAGAAGACATTTTCGACTATTCAAATAGGTGAATCTTATCATTTACTATGGTGTAGTTCATATGAAAAGCTTAGGAATAAAAAAAATAAAAATAAAAAACTTCTTAACATGTCTCAATAGAGGGGAACATTCGATCGATTCAATTCAAAATCGTATAAAACCAATCAAATTGATTTTTTAAAATTTATAACCGAACTGAATCAAATGTTGTAAAAAAACTGAATTGATTGAACCAAATTATGTTAAGTTGGTTCAATCAATTTTTTTGGTTATGGACCTACTATTTTGGGCTTTAAGTTCAAAATCTGAAAATGGAAGAAATAATTAATTAGGGTCTTTTGGTTGGGATTTAATCATAAAAAACCTGAAAAGAGAGATACTAATACAATTAAAGGCCTATTGTTTAGGAATTCATCTAATCTAACTATCCCAATTTAGATTACCATCAGAATAACCTAAAAGGCATGTAAAGAAATCGGTTTGATTCGGTTCAATTCATTTTTTTTGTTTTTATTTCAATCATAAAATTGCCAAACTGAACTAAATAACTAATTTTTGTCTTTAAGAAATCTGGGTACTGAACCAAATTGCTGAAAAAATCTAACCAAAATGATCGAATTACATCAGTTCGACTTAGTTTTTCCATTAAAACAAAATTATGCTCCCTCCTAGGTGTCAAATGAACAGAAGACAAAATAATATTTCAAGATATAATTTGCATAGCTGATATGTTTCTATGTAGTATTTGAACATGTAGTTATTTGAACATGTAGTTCAGTGGTATATCTTCTCACCTCCCAGGCAAAAGACTAGTGATTTTAGGGGTCACACTAACAACAAGTGGATGTCTTTGTCCATCTAATGGCAAATATAATATATATATGAGATCTCCATCTAATGGCAAATATAATATATATGACAGATGGTGTAAAGCATGAATGTTTTGAGCAATGTCCTGAATTTTGAATCCTGGATTTCCCGAGGAACAAGTCGGGATGTTAATTAGCTACCAAGAAATTATGCTTACAATCGTCAGCAGTGGGGAGCATCGATCAGAGCGTGATTACATCACGAACAAATGCGTCATCCATGCTCCAGAATCATTGGACCAACCACCCTGGTCCATGAAGCTCGTCCGAGTACCCTTGACCCTACCTAGCTGCACGCAGGTTGGCTGCATTGGATTGAGAGACTGACCGTGTGACCTTTGAACCCACCAAACAAATAACTAAATAAATAATTAAAAAGAAAGACTCCTTAATTGACTTGGAGCACCCTAAATTAAGTTCTCCTTCGGATCAGATCGACTGGGTCATTCTTCTGATTCCCAGATCACGTTCGGATTTCGTGCCTTAACATCTAGAAGCAAAGAATTTGAACGATATTTTATGGTCTATGGAAGAATAGATGTTGAGCATCAATCAGTAATTAATAAACTTTGATGGAATGTTTTGCGGTGAATGTAATATGTAGTAACCTCTTTCCGTGGCATAGATTTCCGGCACACTAGATCCTATTTTCTCATGGCTGCATGTTGCTTTAGATTGCTTGTCTTTATAATTTTTTATTATGTTCTTCTGTCCAAACAGGGAACTTAAGTCTGTGTGCTTTCAACTTATTTTTTAGATTTGGGATATGTATATATAGAGTTTTTATATTTAGCCATTCCTAATATGTTAGTAGTTAATGTAACTTGCTGGTAAAAATGAAGTATAAAAAAAGAAAAAATTGTTGATAGTTTTAACTTTAATATAAAAATAAAAAAATAGAATATAAATTATTATAGATAAGAGTCTAAAATATGAGATCATTGATATTAAGAGCATGTAATAGAGACATGAGATAGAATAAATTTGATTAAATTGGTATTAGAAACTAAGTTAATTAATACTATTAGTACTTATGCTTCTCAAGTAGGTATAGATGATACTACTAAGCAAACTTTTAGAAAGATATGGATACATTAATGCAAGATATTCCTAATAGGAAAAATATTTATTTGATAAGCTTTCAGTGGGCATATAGAAAAGTATAATAAAATAATGAAAGATTGCATGAAGATTATAACTTTGGAGATAAAATGAAGAATGAGAAGCCATTTTAAAGTTTGTAATAATATATAATTTAATTTTAATTGGAATATGTTTTGAAAAAAAAAGAGACTTTTATCTAATAACTTTTTAAAGTAATATACTACTGGTAAAATAGATTTTTTTTTACTAAAGTTTATTTGTATAAATTGTAAGGTTATAATGAATAAGAGTTTAACTATGTAATATACACTGATGGTTATGGATGCATATATTAGGAAATGAAGGAGAAAAACTAAAGAATATAAGAATTGAAGGATTATATAGTGAAATTTAGAAGGAGAAAAATTAATAACTTTTAAGGATAGAATGATTAAAGAAAGAAAATGCAATCTAGATAAGAAAATCAATACCATATTTGAGTACTTGGCTAATAGTTTTAGAAAGTAGGTAAGATGTTAAGAAAGTTAAAAAAAAGTAATCGTATAATTAAAAAAAACTTGATGATACAATGAGAAGTTCAATTAGTGGTTAAAGCTAAACAAAGTGTTATAGAAAATCGCTTAAATATATAAATAGAGAAAGCATATGATTCATGTTAAATGTATCAAAGATAACGATTAAAAGTTTTTGTTAAGAAATATAAGATCAGAAAAAATAGAAAAGTTATTTTAATAAATTATTAAAATAATTATATAGATAATTTAAGATACCTTATAACTAATTATTGCACATAGAAATATGATGTATACTTATAAAATTAGGATATTTAAGGTAAAGAGGCTATAAAAAAGATGAAAATTAGAAGAGTGGTGGGACTTAATATACTTTTACCATGTTTGGAAATAATTAGGTGATGTAAGAGTGGTTTGGGTGATAAATTTTTTAATAACATCTTAAAAACTAAAAAGATGCCTAATGAATGAAGGATAGCACTATATTATCAGTTTATAAGAATAAATAATTTAAATTGCTCTAACTATCGTGGTATGAAAATCATAAGTCCTACTATGAATTTTGAAGAAGCAATTGAGCATAGATTTAGATATACTATAAAAAATTAGAGTATCAATTCAGTTTATGTTATGAAGATTAATTATAGAAGCTATTTTTAAAAAATATTAATAGAAAATATAAGAAAGAACAAAATTTTATATTCTTATTTTTTTAAAAAAGAATCATAGAGTTTCTAAAAAAATCTTATGGTGGATGTTTAAAAAGAAAAAAAGGTACCTATTAAATATAACAATATAATAAAGATATGTATCATGGAATAGTTACTAAAGGTAGAACTACGTACTAATAGTAGGATATATTTAGAATTTGCTTTTAATCCATACTGATACAGATTATATTTCTAGAATATGAAGTAAATATATTTGATTCTAATTCATAGGGATTGTTACTGATTGCATTTATAGAATAGGAAGTAGATTAAATTTTTATAATAAGAAGTAAATATATTTGATTTTGATTATAGTGATTTGATGTAATTAGTTTTCTTTTCTATCATAGGATTTGTAGCTTGTATATATACCTAAAGATTGATGAATAAAAATGCATAAAATTACTTTCTTTTTTTCTTTTTCAGAGTTCTAGTTGTGTTTCATGGTCTCAGAGCTTTTGGGCTTATAATCCTAAAATAGTGGAGGTTTTAGGGTTATCTTAGGGTTTCTATTTCGATAATTTTTTGTTCTCATCGCCTATACCTAGGGAAGTGCCACTCGCCAATTAGCCTTCGCTCAGAGTTTCATTGTCGGAATCTAGTTCTTTTTCGTTCGTTCTGCTCGCCTCAACTTTCACAAAAAGTTTATTGCCTGTTTGGGTCAGCATCTATTCGATGTAGGATCTACTTTGGGACAGGTTAGAATTCTTTGGGATTTTTAACTTTTGTGATTTTGGCTCTGTTATTTGGCTGGAGAAAAGAAATCTGTTATTATGTCGAATGTGGCTCCTATGATGTCAAAAATCATAGAACATAAACTTAATAGATCTAATTATTTAGATTAGAGTAAAACTATTAGACTTTATTTGCGGAGTATTGCTATGGATAATCATTTAACTGATGATCCACCTAGCGATGAATCGAAAACCTTATGGCTAAGAGAGGATGCCCATCTATTTTTGTAAATACATAATCTATTGATGGTGAGGTGGTTGGTTTGATAAATCATTATGAATTTGTTAAAGAATTGATGAATTATTTAGAGTTTTTATACTATGGTAAGGGAAACATCAAACGCACTTATGAGGTATGCCAGACTTTTATCATATAGAAAAAGATGACAGATCTCTCACTGACTACTTTATAGATTTTAAAAAGACTCATGAGGAACTTAATATGCTACTTCCATTCAGTACTGATATGAAAGTTCAGCAAGCTCAGAGAGAAAAGATAGCGGTTATGAGCTTTTTGGCTGATCTTCCTTCTGAGTTTGAGGCTGCTAAATCTCAAATTCTTTCTAGCCCTAAGATATCTTCTTTAGAAAAAGCTTTTAGTAGGGTACTCTGCACAGAAAATTCAACTCCTGCTCAGCCTAATAGTGCTCTTGTTACATGCACTTCTGGATCTGGGAGAACCATATAGACATGGCAATAGAGGGGGAGACTCAAGTAGTTATAATCAAAATCTTGATACTCGAGGACAAGATTTGGGAGGCGTTGTATGTTACTATTGTAATAAGTAGGACATGTGAAGAAGATTGTAGAAAGTTGCAAGAATCAATTGAACCAGTCAATCCATGTCGCCTCTACTCATGATGCTTTTGAGTTCATTTCAATATCTACAGATGAGTATGCCAAGTTCTCATAGTATCAGAAATCTTTAAAGTCTTCATCTACTCCTATTACTTCCATCATTGATTCAGATAAAATGAACACATGTCTTGTTTCCTCATCTTCCAAATGGATTATTGATTATGGTGCCACAGATCACATGGCAGCTAATTTTAGTCTATTTTTTCTTTTAATTCATAGCTTCTAGCTATGGTTACTTTAGCAGATGAGTTTTACATCTCGTTATTTTAGGATCTAGCACAATTATTCAACACCCTCAATTCCTTTGAAATCTATTTTAAGTCTACCTAACTGTCTTTTAATTTAGTTTTCTGTCATAAACTTACTCATTCTCTTAATTGTTATATCACATTCTATCCTGATTTTGTCTATTTAGGATCTTATGACGAAGAGGATTATTGGTAAAGGACATGAGCCTGGAGGCCTCTACATTCTTGATACACAAGTACCAAAGTCTATTGCTTGTTTTGGGAGTTGTAACCCCTTTTGAAGCACATTATCATTTGGATCATCCTTCATTGTCTATGTTAAAGAAACTTTATCCTTAGTTTTCTAGCCTATCTTCATTAAATTATGAGTCTTGTCAATTGTCAAATATCATCGTTTGAGTTCTAGTCCCAGAGTCAATAAAAGAGCTAGCTCCTTTGAGTTAGTTCACTCCGATGTTTGGGATCCTTATCCTGGTGAGGCTAAACTGGGTTCAAATATTTGTTATCTTTATTGATGTTTATTTTCAATGACATGATTATTTTAATAAAAAATGGTTCAGAATTATTTTCTCATTTTACTACTTTTTGGGCTAAATCAAAACTCAATTTAATGTGCCTCTACAAATTTTGGAGAAGTGATAATGCTAAGAAATATTATCAGAATACTTTCAAAATTATATGGTTTAATATAGCATTATTTATCAAACTTTTTGTGTAGATACACCATCTCATAATAGAGTTGCTGAACTAAAAAATAGACATCTTCTTGAAATTGCAAGAGCTTTATTATTTCAAATGCAAGTCCCTAAACAATTTTGGACTGATGCAGTACTACAGCCTATTTTCTGATTAATCGTATGCCTTTCTCTGTTCTTTCTGGTGAGACTCCCTTTAATGTCCTCTTCCTAATAAATCATTATTTTCTATTGAACCTAGGATATTCGGTTGTACTGTGTGTTTCGGGATGTTCGATCTCAGGTTATGCACTACAAGAAAAAATCCATTTCAACGACGCCAAAATGCATCGCTAATTTGTCACTAAATGGATTTAGTGATGTATTTTGGCCGTCGCTGTAAATTTCATCGCAAATAGCAATCCATCGTAATTTCGTCGCTAAATAGCGACGCCTAGCGATGCAATAAAATGTGTCACTATTTTGCAATAAAACATAAGTTGTCGCAATTTAGCGACACATTAGCGACTCCAAATTGTGTCGCAATATTGTGACTAATTGCGTTGCAGAATTGCAATGCAATTTGCATCGCAAAATTGCGACGTATTTTTTTTGCGACGCATTTAAATGCCTAGCAATATTGCGATGCATTTTTTTTTTTTGCGTCACAAAAAGTTGTGTCGCAATTTGCGATGCATTTAAATGCGTCGCAAAGTTATGAATTTGATTTTTTTAAAAAAATTACGACGAAAAATTTTCGTCTCAATAGCATTGCTAATTAATTTTTTTAAATAAATTTAAAATGTTATAAATTAAAACTCTTAATACAATTTCATTGCATTCAAATATTGATCGAAACATTCATCATAAACTTTTTAATAATATATAAAAATTTAATATATTAATAATTTAAAATTTTGATATACAAAACATAAATAGTAAAAAAAAAATACATCAAGAATCTGTGTGATCACTTGGAGGCTGGAATGACCTGCGACATGCGAACCAAATCCTACAACTGACGCATCTGATCTCGCAGTCTAAGCTCCTGCTGATGGCCTGCATAGTTCGAACTACCGAACCTCCTGCCGAACCTCCTTCATAATAGATCTCCGAATGTCGTCTAAACGATAAGGAATATTACCAAGAATATGTGAGCTGGAGGCATGAAATAATATCAGAAGCTCTAGTGCCCAGACCATAGACCCTGCGGTCTCGCGGCTGGGCACCAATAGCCTCCAAAAATACACACCGACTCTCCTCTAGCTGAGAGTTCGATGGGCGCTCCCCATCAGTGAGTCGACCTGCGATGCCTGGGAGCAAGCTACTCACTCATGTCTTTGAATTATAAAATCAATTAAATGAATCAATAAAAAATAAAATTTAGAAATTAAACAGATACTACATATAAGCTAATTTCTTACCGCAACCTCCGTGATCGCGTATCGATCCAGGAACCATCCTTCCTGTGTGTGTGGCCCTGAATAGACGAAACTCACCAGGATCTCTACCCTCTGCTCAGACTATAAAAAAAAAAATTGATATTAATATAAATATTTATAAATAACTAAATTAGTAATTAAATTATTTATGTTTTCTTTGGCGTCTGTGCTCCTAATCGAAATGGAGTCCGAGTGGACGAGAGACCCATGCCAGTACCGCCTTCTCGGATCAGCGGTTCATGCTGGCTGATGCGGACCTCCTGCCAGCCATCAGACTGCCAGGCCTGCTGCCACTCGTATCAAATATCCTTGGCACATGCGCAGGACGTTGACCATAACCTCCAATGATGAAGCATGTCAGTATCGGCGTCCTATAAGAGCCTCCCATGCTGCCCTAATGGCATCATGGATGGCAGGGTCCCACGTAAACTTTTTCTGCATTAAATAAATAATTGGTTTAAAAATATATTAAGATTAAGACATTTTATATCAGTAATAAATTATATTTGATGATAGAATGAGAAAGTTCAATTAGTGGTTAAAGTTAAAAGAAAGTGTTATAGAGAAATCGCTTAAATATAGAAATAGGGAAGGCATATGATTCATGTTAAATGTATCAATGATAACGATTAAAATTTTTTGTTAAAAAAGATAAGATAAAAAAGAAGAAATTTATTTAATAAATTATTAAAATAATTATATAGATAATTTAAGATGACTTACTAATTTCATTGCACATAGAAATATGATGTATACTTATAAAATTAGGATATTTAAGGTAAAGAGGTTATAAAAAAATGAAAATTAGAAGAGTAGTGGGACTTAGCATAACTTTTACCAATGCTCGGAAATAATTAGGTGATGTAGAAGTGGTTTGGGTGATAAATTTATTTAATAACATCTTAAAAATTAATTAAAAAGATGCTTAATGAATAAAAGATAGCACTATATTACCAGTTTATAAGAATAAAAAAATATTTAAAATTTCTCTAACGGTAGTGGTATGAAGATCGTAAGTTCTACTATAAAATTTTGAAAGAAGTAATTGATCATAGATTTAGATATACTATAAAAAAATTAGAGTATATCAATTTGGTTTATATTACAAAAATCAATTATATAAGCTATTCTTTTTTAAAAGATTAATAGAAAAATATATATAAAATAAGATTTTTATATATTCTTATTTTTTAAAAGAAAGTATATTATAGAGTTTCTAAAAAAATCTTATGGTAGATGTTAAAAAAGAAAAATATATATTTTAAATATATTAATATAATAAAAAATATGTATAATGAAGTAGTTACTAAAGGTAGAACAACTGGCAATAGGATATATTTAGGATTTGTTTTATTCCATAACATTTTGCATTAATTACATATGAGTTTGCTTAATATTTAGAATTGAGTATTCCATACTATATGTTAGTTACAGATAATATGGTAATAATGGATGAAAGTAAGACTGAGGTTAATCATAAGTAGGAATTACAAAGAACTGTACTAAAATCTAAAATTTTTAGATTAAATAGAACAAATATAGAATACATGATACGCAATTTTAATCTAAAGAAGTGATTTGATATAAGTTAAAGAAAAAAAGATAGAGAAAAACTAAAAATTATATGAAAAAATATGATAAAAAAGATTTAAATATTTGTATTTTATGATTCAAAACTGAGCATAATAAAAAAAGATTCTGAAAATGATATTGTCCATACTTTAAAGCTAGTTAGATGAAATGAAGAAGTGTAATTGAAATATGTTTGCATAATATAGAATATCGATCAAATTAAAGAAAAAAATTTATAAAGTAACCATAAGATATATATTTATTGTATGAAATATTATAGTTAGAAAGTTAGATATATAAATAAATATGGCTAAAATTAAAATATTAAAATGAATATATAATAATATAAAAAAAAATAGAATAAGAAATAAAATTATTTATAAAAATATAGCAAAGCACCATTGAAGATAAATTAAAGAAAGAAAAGGAACTTAAATGATTTGAACGTTGCAACAAAGATCTAGGGATGCATATGCAAAGAAGTAATTTGATATAATAAAAGAAAAAAATAGTGAAAAATCAAAAATTATATGAAAAATATAATAAATTTAAAAAATAAGACTCAAAATTGAACATAATGAAGAAAAAAAGATTCTTATAACCGATATTAATTACTTGGAATTAAGGCTTTTGATAATTTGTGGTAGGTGAAGCATTTTTGTAGTTCTTTGTATATGAAAGTGGTTTAGCTAACTTTGAAGAGACATAGTCAGGCTGCACTCCAGATTAAAGATTCATGTAATTTTTTTAGCTAACCTTGAAGATTCCACTCCAGATAAGGTAGTCAAGATATTAATGGATTAAAAGATGACTTTTTATGTAGAAAGCGTGCACTAGAATTAAAGATTCATGTAAAATAATTTTAAATTCTGAAAATAACAAGCACTAAACGTCGGTTTTCTTTTTGGACAGTGGGAATGGTTTTGTGGCCTTCATTGATTCGTCAAGATCTTGAATCTTTTAAAATAATATAGATGTTCTATCTTAAAACAAAAGTAATAGCAGCGACTTGACCTAGACTTAGCCTCTGATAGCAATTTCTAGTGACTTTACTGAATGCGTTTACACCCACCGAAATCATAACGATCTATGCATGCGAACTGAAGATGAGGAAAAGAAAATCTCTTAAGACTTCTCAAATCAGTAGACTTGGCTTATTCCAGGATTGGAGAACTGGTGTTGGATGGAGAACGTTTGGACGACGTTGGATGAATGGAATAGAATGGAATAGACTTGGTGGTGTTGCACAGTGTCCCAGGAGTAGGGGTCGGAGGAGAAAAGTGGACGGTGCCGGAAGAGTAATCGGGGAGCACTGTGCGTTAGAGGAGCTGCCGGCGTTGAGGGAAGAGGAGGGAGCAGGTGCAGTCTGGTCTCTGGGGAAGATGACGCCATGACGTGATTCCAATGGGATGAAATTTCGAGGCATTTTGCTCCTTGACTCTCATGGACTCGACTACCATAAACAACTTTAGTCTAAAAAACGAAAAAGAAAAATATTGACAGGTACCTAATTTTCATAAAAAAATAAACAACCTAGTTGAATAATAATATTTGAATGTGAAACCGAGGCATCAAACCCTGTGATAGGATAAGCGAAAGAAAAACATGGATGGTCAAACCTCTACCCTTTCCTGTCAAAATTTAGTTGTTACAGTTTGGCACCTTATATTTTAAAATATTATTAATAAAGTATAGAAAAGAAAGAATAAGAAGTTCAGTAATAATAGAATATTTTCATATGCATGGCTCTTCAGAACTTTATTTTACTTGTAAAAATTATTCTTTTATTTTAGTAATATTTAAATAAGTCTATGATTATTATTTTAGTACTAGTCTATTTTGGAGCCTGATTTAGTTGATTAATATAACATTATAAACAGGCTCTAATTGTATCTCACTGAATTAATTAATTTCAATAACAAAATTTGAAGCTTCTTTTTTTAATAATTGGGATTAATTTTTAACTTGATATGAGGTGAGATCTTGAACTTCTTTAGAGATGTTGAAGGTGCTCAATCGAAGATCTTGAAGAAGTTTGTACAAAATCATTAATTATCTCATTGAATCGCAGACCCTTACTAAAGATCAACATCCGCAGCTTTTTTTTTTTTTTTTGGTACAAAGCGGGCGATCATACACTTCTTGTATGATCAACCCAGATACATCGGAAGATAAAATCTGCTGCAGAAGGATAGGACAGGGGTCGCCTGGCCTCCAATTCCATGGCCCCGCATGCTGAGCAACGAAGGCAGCCATCCAGTCCGCCGCCGAGTTGGCCTCACGATAAATGTGGCGGATCTGGACGGAATCAATCTCCCGCAACATGGACCAACAGTCCCTCAGAGTCAGATTTGAGGGACCGTCTAAGCAGCTTTCCTTCAGTAATCAGGAAATGACAGTCATAGAGTCCCCCTCAATCATAATCCTATGAGCATGGAGAATCCTGACAGCATACGAAAGACCCACCCAGGCAGCAGAGAGCTCCGTCATCGGAACAGATGAGTCCAAGGAACCAAAACCTTCCGCCGCCAGAAGATCACCCATCGGTCCCCGAATGATAAAAGCAGATCCAGCCGCTCTATACGGACACTACCATCAATGTTAATTTTGACAAACCCTGGAGGGGGGCTTCCAAGAAAAGAAAACCGTTCGCCGGTTCGCTGTCGAGACAGCAGGGGAGCCCCAGCGGCCAGAGGAGTCAGAATCAACATCATTTAAGCCACGGGCACAATCCGAAGCCAATAATCTAATATGTCTCACAACCCTGTGATAAGAAATAATCAAATTGGGTAACAATTATATGGACAATTTGGTCCATAGAAGAATAAATATGGACCAAACTTAATAATAATAATAATAATCTTTGGCAAAGATTCAATATGGACTAGACTAAAAAAAAGAATGAAAAAAAAAAAAGAAAAAAACCTTTGACAAAAATTCATGTGAATAAAAGGCTTTTTCGGCTAATCAAATAGGTGAATCTTATCATTTACTATGGTGTAGTTCATATGAAAAGCTTAGGAATAAACAAAATAAAAAATAGAAAAACTTCTTAACATGTCTTAATAGAGGGGAATATTCGATCGATTCAATTCAAAATCGTATAAAACCAATCAAACTGATTTTTTGAAATTTGTAACCGAACCGAATCAAATTTTGTCAAAAACCTGAATTGATTGAACCAAATTATGTTAAGTTTGTTCAATCAATTTTTTTGGTTATGGGCCTGTTATTTTGGGCTTTAAGATCAAAAATCTGAAAATGGAAGAAATAATTCATTAGGGTCTTTTGGTTGGGATTTAATCATAAAAACCTGAAAAGAGAGAGACTAATACAATTAAAAGCCTATTGTTTAGGAATTCAGCTAATCTAAATATCCCAACTAAGATTACCATCAAAATAACCTAAAAGGCATGTAAAGAAATCGGTTTGATTTGGTTCAATTCATTTTTTTTGTTTTTATTTCAATCCTAAAATTGCCAAACTGAACTAAATAACTAATTTTTGTCTTTAAGAAATCTGGGTACTGAACCAAATTGCTGAAAAAATCTAACCAAAATGATCGAATTACATCAGTTCGACTTAGTTTTTCCATTAAAACAAATTATGCTCCCTCCTAGGTGTCAAATGAACAGAAGACAAAATAATATTTCAAGATAATAATTTTGCATAGCTGATATGTTTCTATGTAGTATTTGAACATGTAGTTATTTGAACATGTAGTTCAGTGGTATATCTTCTCACCTCCCAGGCAAAAGTCTAGCGATTTTAGGGGTCAACTCTAACAAGTGGATGTCTTTGTCCTCCCTTCTATCATGCGTGCGCGCAGAGAGATAGATATAAGATCTCCATCTAATGGCAAATATAATATATATGACAGATGGTGTAAAGCATGAATGTTTTGGGCAATGTCCAGCATTTTGAATCCTGAATTTCCCAACGAACAAGACGGGATGTTAGCTACCAAGAAATTATGCTTACAATCGTCAGCAGTCAGGAGCATCGATCAGAGCATGATTACATCACGAACAAGTGCGTCATCCATGCTCCAGAAACATTGGACCAACCACCCTGGTCCCATGAAGTTCGTCCGAGTACCTTTGACCAATATTTTTAAAAATTGAATCGAATAATGAATCGATTTAATATTTGAATCGTGGATAATCAGTTCGATTGGATAAATCGATTTGATCAGATCAAATAATAATAATTAAATTTTAATTTAATATATAAAATAATAAATTTTAAATATAATTTAAATAAAAAATTAAAAAAAAATAAAAACGGGTTGGATCGGTTGAAATCTGACTGATTCAATAGGTTTTTTTGATTTTATCGGATCATGTAAAAATTAACTTTAATAATAAAATAGGATCGAACTGATGATCGATTCTAATTGGACCGATTGGACCAACTGATTCGGTCTAATTTTTAAAACATTGCCCTTGATCTATCTTCATGCAAGTTGGCTGCATTGGATCGGGAGACTGACCCTGTGACCTTTGAAGTTTGAACACACCAAACAAATAACTAAATAAATAATTAAAAAGAAAGACTCCTTAATTGACTTGGACCACCCTAAATTAAGTTCTCCTTCGGACCAGATCGACTGGGTCATTCTTCTGATTCCCAGATCACGTTTGGATTTCGTGCCTTAACATTTAGAAGCAAAAGAATTTGAACAATATTTTATGGTCTACGGAAATAAACTTTTTTTTGGTACAAGCGGGCGATCATATCAATCTAGGTCGAGTCAACCCCAATTTATCAGAATACAAAATTTGAGCAAGCACAGGCAGGCACGGATCACCCGGTATCCAGCACCACAGCCCTGAATGATGGGCAACTCGGGCAGCAATCCAGTCAGCCGCTGAATTCGCTTCTCGATAAATGTATCGAATCTGAACAGTATCAGCCTGGTGAAGCATAGACCGAATGTCACATAACATCGGGTTGGACAGAATATGAATGCTCAGATCCTGGCGGAGCCAACGCACCACAATGATAGAATCACCCTCAATAATAAGCCTGTGAATACCTAGACTGCGTATGGCATAGGAAATACCAGCCCACGCCGCATACAGTTCAGCAGCCGGCACAGAGAGGTCGAGGATGCCAAAACCGCCAGCCGCAACCAAAGCACCATCAGGCCCATGGATAAGAAAAGCCGAACCCGCCAAACGACCACGAACACTGCCATCAAAATTGACTTTGACAAACCCTAGTGGAGGGGGTTCCCAAGAGATGAAGACCATACGTCGGTGCGCTGCAGGGACAGCAGGGAAACCCCAGATGCTAGAGCTATCAGAGTCAAAGGCAGACTGATTGAAAATAAACTCATCTGAGAGAGACTGAGCAGTCCTGACAATCCAGTGAGGAGGATCAGAAACATTAGAGAAAATTTGACGATTCCGGGATAACCACAGCTGATAAGCAATATAGGTAGCCAAGGAGCTGGAACGACCAAAGTTTTGTCTGGTGTCCCGATGAATCATCGTAAGGAAGGAGGTGCAGCACTGAACACTACTCTTACCCCACAGGGTGTAACCCGCAAGCTGCCATACCGATCTCACTCTGGCACAGGAAAATATAGCATGGTCGGCAGTCTTGACCCCAGAACCGCATAACGGGCAGGTAGGAGAGATCGCCATGCCCCTCCCAAAAAGCAGGGAACACGTAGGAAGACAATCCCAAGCCATCTTCCAGATGAATAGGCGAACTCTTGGGTGGATGGGAAGCCTCCAAATCTAGGACCCATCCATCGCATACCCCGACTGAGATCTGTAATCCTGCATGAAGTCCCGGATGGGCGCACGGGTCAAGCAGGACCTCCTCTATAATCTAATATCCGCAGTGTGATCATGAAAAAGAGGGATAGAGAGAATGCGCTGGGAAAGCTCCGCACCAAATAAATAGTCAATAAGGGGGCCATTCCAGGCATTGTGATCCTGAATGATAAGGTCAGAGACTCTCATTCCAGTAGGGATGTCAGAACTGATAAAGGTGGGCCATCGAATCAACGGGAATCAGCCAACCATGTATCCTTAAGGGTATCCACAGAGGTGCCATCACCAATCATCCACGACGTACGTCTAAGAACAGCCGGAGCATGACGACAAACCTCTTTCCAGAAGAAAGAGCCAGTACAAATAGACTGAGGCTGACTCTGGGAGGACCAATCACCGTATTTGGCACGCATGAATGAACTCCATAAGCATCCAAGATCTAGCAAGAATCTTGATGCGTGTCTAGCAATCAGCACCTCTTTTCTGACAATAAGGGAATGAATCCCAAGCCCGCCCTCCGATAAGGGCCTGCAAACAGAATCCCAAGCTCGCAAGTGAATCCCATGGCCTTCCTGCATAGAGCCCTATAGAAAATCTCTGAACCATCTCTCCATCCTTCTTAAGCAGGACAACGGAATGGCTGCATTAGAAAGGATATAGAGAGGAAGAGCAGTGAGAACAGATCGGATGAGGGTAAGCCTGGCCATCATGGATAACCCAAAGACTTGCCAACCATCCAGACGATCACGAATATGGCGCTCCAGATCGGTGAAATCCGAGCAGCGTGGCCGCCTTCCCATAATAGGGACCCCCAGATAAGAAAGGTGATCAGCCTGAGCGGAAATACCCAAAAATTGCATAATAGACTCCCGAATAGAAGTTTTAGTCTTCGAACTAAAAGATATCATGGATTTAGCATTATTAACTCTCTGACCAGAAGCCCTACAGTAAGACTGGATCACCGAAGCAAAAGCAGAAGTATTGCTAGTAGTAGCCCTCCCCATCAATATGCAATCATCAGCAAACAGCAAATGAGATAACAATGGCCCTTGGGGCCCCGCACTGTAAGGATCTAGGAGAGAAGCTTGCTGGGCCTGGTGAAAATCTCTAGATAAGGCATCCGCAGACAGAATAAATAAGAATGGGGACAGGGGACATCCCTGCCTAAGACCCACCGCAGAGTGGAAGTAGTCCGTCTGACCACCATTAATAATAATAGAGAAGGACGGTCGATGAACAGAAGCCCTGATCCAAGCAATGAAAATCTCATCAAACCCAAACTCCTGAAGAGAGCGAAAAAGAAAATCCCAACATACTCTATCATAAGCTCTCTCCATGTCCAGCTTGACAGCCATCAGACATTGGCGACTAGGGGCTCTATGAAGATCATGCATCTCCTCTTGAGTTAACAGGATGTTATCAGAAATACACCGATCGGCCAGGAAAGTGCCCTGCTCAAGAGAGATCAGATGAGGAATCACCACCCTGAGCTGAGATACCAGAAGCTGAGCACACACCTTATATAAGGTCGTACACAGGCTGATAGGCCGAAAGTGGTGCGGCATAAAAGCATCGTGGCGTTTCGGCACCAAAGTAACAAGAGTCATATTCCACTCGAGAGGAATCGACCTGGTCATAAAAACAAGCTGAATAGCCTGCTCAACATCCTGACGCACTATAGCCCAATAATACCGAAAGAAGAGAGGAGGAAACCCATCCGGACCAGGGGCCTTATCGGGTCCGAGCATGGTTGTATCCCAGCGACTTTCGGGTCATCCTTCGGGATTCAGAAGGCTCTCGATGGCCTCAACTCTACCCCAACGGCGCCATATCTGCCTCAGCGGCATTTATGCAGTCTCATCGGCTTTATCTTTGCCTCAATGGCTAACTGACGAGCATTCCCCCCAAAAAATCAGCGTACGCTGCTTTGAGTGGTGGGCGTGATGTAATCAATTTACCTCCAAAAAATTTCTTGAAGTTCTACACTCCTTTCACTTAGTTGATGCAGAGCATACAAGCTCAAGGAGTATGGGGGGCATTTGATGGGCCAGTTGATCCCATAGAAAATAAAGATAAATTTTTTGAACAGCCCACCTCGACATCCGTGTCGATCAGGGCCCATTGCATCTCGGCGTCGGTACAGCCCACCTCGACATCCATGTCGGTCAGGGCCATTGCATCTCAGCATCGGCTCCAGCCCACCTCGACATCCATGTCAGTCAAGGCCCATTGCATCTTGGCGTCGGCTACAACCCACCTCGACATCCATGTCGGTCAGGGCCCATTGCATCTCGGCGTCAGTACAGCCCACCTCGACATCCGTGTTGGTCAGGGCCCATTGCATCTCGATGTTGGCTTCAGCCCATCTCGACATCCGTGTCAGTCAGGGCCCATTGTATCTCGGCGTCGGCTACATTTCACCTCGACATCCATATCGCTCAGGGCCTATTGCATCTCGGCATCGACTACAGCCCACCTCGATATCCATGTCGGTCAAGGCCCATTGCATCTCGGCATCGGCTACAGCCCACCTCGACATCCGTGTCGATCAGGGCCCATTGCATCTCTGCGTCGGCTACAGCCCACCTCGACATCCATGTCGGTCAGGCCCCATTGCATCTCGGCGTCGGCTACAGTCCACCTCGACATCCGTGTCGGTCGAGGCCCATTCCATCTCGGCGTCGGTCTCTGTCTCGGCGTCCATGTCGGTCGCGGCCCATTGCATCTCGGCGTCGGCCTCGGCATATCTCGACCCCCGCGTTGGTCATGGCTCATTCCCGTCTCGACGTCGGTCTCGGCGTCGGCGACGGCCCACTTCGAACATGGCATCGGTCTTGGCATCGGCAACGGTGTCGGCCTCAGCGGCAGAGGCCGACATGCAGCCACTTGCATTCCACGTGGCTTGCCATCCGTTTCTCTTTCGCTGAGCTCGCGGGCGGTTTCCAAAATATTATGAACCAGCGGTGACCAAAATATTATGAACCAGCGGTTACCAAAATATTTATGACATACGTTTAGCAGCCGTGCGTCTGCTATCAACAAAGGGTAAGACCCCGAACAGGTATATGAAGACCCCAACCCCCAACAGGTATATGAAGACCGCAACCCCCAACGAGGGAGGGGGAACTCAATCTCTACTCTCTCATTAAAGAAAACCCCAACCCCCAACAGGTATATGAAGACCCCAACCCCCAACGAGGGAGGGGAAACTCAATCTCTACTCTATCATTAAAGAAAATTCATGTTCTCCATATCGCTGACTTAGCGTCGGAGGGTCTTCGCCGGAATCACCGGTCCGAGAACTTTTCTTGCAGGTTTTCGACTGAAGGAGGCGACCCTGTCATACTTCTGTCGCCTGACGCTCCTCAAAAGTGATTTGGCAGCAACACATCTCATGCATTTTCTCCTCTCCACCTCCATCTCGCCATACAGTTGTCCTTCCAAACTTCTGCACCTTCTACCGTTGCAACGAGAAACACCGATGACCTCCAAGCTCTCCTCTCCATCAAGGCTCATCTGTGTCCCTCCGAATCCTCTTCACTGTGGGGCAGTGAAAACCAAACCAAGTCACCAGCAATAGATTGACAGGCAAGATCTCATCCTCCTTTCTTAATCTTTCTTCCCTTCGTAAACTCAACATTGGAGACAACCAGCTTTCAGGGGTGCTCCCATCCGGCATCAGCAACACGCTCCCTAGGCTTCAAATCCTGCAAGCGTTCGAGAACCGGCTCCAAGGTCCCATTCCCATTTCTCTGCCAAATGCTTTCTGTCTTGAAGAAATTGTTTTGTGTGACAACAGACTCAGTGGGCCGGTGCCCAGAAATATTGGCATCCTCCGAAATCTATCTTCGCTGAGCCTCTGTAATAATCTACTGGAAGCTAAGCGGGATGAGGACTTGGAATTTCTGACGTCCTTAGCCAAATGCAGCGAGTTACAAATGTTGGATCTCTCCAACAATATGCTGGAAGGCATTATGCCAAGCTCGGTAGCCAATCTATCCACCCAGCTGACATGGCTAGGCCTGGGAGGGAATCAGATACATGGAAATATTCCTGCAGATATCCGACGATTCATCAACTTAAACTTTCTTCGCATGGACCGGATGCTTCTCATAGGTATAATTCGTCCCACGGTATAAAAAAACCGTACGGTTGACTTCACATGTGGTGGAAGTACCAGTGTATTTGACCCAAGCTTGACCAAAGTTAGCTCTGGTCAAGCTTGGTCTATTTATCATTACTTTGGACTCAATTCAAGCCTAATCTCGAATAGGCAAAATACAAGCCTAATTAATAATCTTGAATTGAGTTGAAATCAATCGGTGATTGAAGAGCTTGATTTAAGCTCGAATTAGAGCTTGATTCTTGACTTAAAGCTTTCATTCAAAGAAGACTTCCCTAAGTCAAACTCAACTAATTAAGATCTGTGCAAGATCTTTTCTACAATTTATTTTGTTAATTTTTAGACCATTTTCGAGGGATACAAACCTGCTTTAAATCTTTGTTTCCTAATGGATTTTATGGTAATATGCCGATGCTATACCAAACCAAGCCCAACGAGTAGTCGGTGCCGGGCTAACTCCAACGTGCATGTCCAGATGTGACCTGTGAACTCTGGTACGATGTTGAAGTTTTGTGACGCATTGGAAATCAAACAAAATGTTAGGAGGATGTCGAAATTCAAATCCAATCTTTCACAACTCTAGTCACCAACTCTAAGAGTGATTGGATCAACGCCTAATCTAAACATGGTGTTGGATGGGGAGGGCATGTCCCAAACTTTAAATTCAATCCATCCCTTAACAGTCTTTATTTCCACTAAGTTCGGGATCCATAGTGATACAACTTCTACTTTGGTGAGAACAAAGGGTACATATTGGACTACCTTGGTTGGGTTGAAGGCCAAGCCGAACAAAAATCAGATAAAGAGTTACTGAACACATACTTGAGAGCGAACTTGACCCCCCAAACTCAAATCTAACTTGGCTATAAAATTTTTAAGTTGGACTGCAAGCTTAAGAATATAAGTTATTTTTTTCTAACAATTGAAGTTGAATCAAGTTAGGTTGGGCCAGTTCAGTGCTATTCAAGCCATTTTTAATTTATGTTGGATTGATATCATAAGTATAGAAAATTTCCTATGGGTGACTTTTGGATTTTGTTGGTTTGGAGGCAACATAGGAAATATATGCTTAGGTTCAAATTCAATTTGGTTAAATGATAGAAATATAGGAATTCAGTTTACTATCAAGTTAGGAAAGGAGTTACCTAAGCTCACTTTGCATTAAATGGTCAAAACTTGATTTTATTTAAATTATCTAATTTTTGACAATTGATACAAAGATTAGGTAACTTTTAATCATATAATATTTATACATAAGTCGTTTAAATATAATAGATTACATCTAAAAGCTTGGATCACTTATGTCAATCTAGAGCTGATCAAATTCTAGACTCAAATTCTAGACTAAGCCGGTCTTAAGCCAAGCTACACACCAATAGCAAGGCCAAATGCTCTTGCCTAATCCTAGTCTACCTCGACCATAACTATGTATATTTGACCAAGTCCAGTCTAATCTTGGAGCAAAAAATTTTGAGCTAACCTAGTAAGCCTAAATTTTCTTTTATCACCCACCCTCCCCAAAACACACACACCTCCCCCCCCCCCCCATATCTAACACACATATACATACACAGTTTAGAATTTAATAAGGATATTTTAGTGCTTAAACACCTACAAAATTTTAGGTTGGATTGGGTGGACTTACTCTTGATCAGCTCTATTATGTATGTGTGTATTCCTAGTTAGGCTAAATTGAGTGGTTTTTTAAAATTTTCTAAGATTCAACTTGATTTTTAGATTAGGCCCCTCTTTTTTTTGCCCAAACTAGTCCTATTAGCTTATTTTTAGAGCACAATCCCACAAAATTTTAAGTTGAACTAGAATTGGTTTTTTCTTAATTTTCTAAGGTTCAACCTGATGTTTAGCTTAGGCCCTTTTTTTTTTGCCCAAACTAGTCCCATTGGCTTATTTTTAGCGCGCAATCCCATCAAAACTTTAAGTTGGATAAGCATGTTACTTGTCCCATGATCAACTCTAGTGAAACCACATAATTCAACTCAAAAGAAATATAATTGATTTTGATCATGTGTGTGTTGTGCGTATGTGTATGTATGTGCAATGAAATTTCTATGAGACAACAAAAAGTCCACTGCAATGAAATTTCTATGAGACAACAAGGGGTCCACTTGTGGACTTCTGTTGTTCAACGAAATTTGTGATGTTAATCAACTCCATTTGTGGGTTATAAATTAAAGAATATATAAATTTTTAGTGTGTCCACGATATATTTTCCTTTCCTCCTCTTAGTCTTTTTAATAAAAATTTTTTAGACATTTTGTGTCCAACTTTTCTCAAAAAACAAAGAGGATTCAATATGGAGGGCTCCTAACCATTTTTTTTTTTTTTTTCGAGCATTGAACAACATAGGACTTGGTGATAGTAAAATAATTCAAGTATGTATTCACCTAAATAATATCAATCTCCATGAAAGAACTAGGAAAGCAGAGAAGTGATAGGCATGACAAGCAATACAAGGATCAAAATGATGGAAGAGTGGTAATATTTAGATTGAACTAATTCAAAGATAAATAAGTTTAAGTGAGGGTTCTTAATAATTGGATTAAACTCTAGCTAGTTACCCTTTGCTTAGTGTCATGAAGGCAACAAATTAATAGTTAAGAAAAAAATAAAATATACAGGGCTAAACATCAAATAATAAATTTTAAAAATTGACATTCAAAACTTAATTGTTGCTATGTTTTTAATCAATATTGTCATCATTGCTGTTATGGCCATTGTTATTGTCACTATTTTTTAAGTTGCTTTAAAATTTGTGAACTTAGCATTCCATTAACATGGCATCAAAAGTAAAGCCCTTGCATTCAAATCGCTTTAAGTGATTTTTAAATTCTTTTAATTTATTTTCTTCTTCCAGAAATAGTAAAGAGAATGAGGTATCCTCTCACTTTAGAATTTATTCAAGTAGGATCATACGTAGAGATGGAAGAAAAGGAAATAAAAAGAAGATAGAAATTAGATAGAAAGAAACAAAACAAGAGAAACATGTAGGGCTTAATTACTTGGAGTCATTATATGTTGACTCATTATATGTTTAGAGGCTTGATTTGGACCATATGATGCGGGAGTAGGGGTGCTAGTACTTCATATATATTGTTGATCTCATCTATGTTAGCTTGATATACAATTATTATAAGGATTCTAACCGTCCATTATGCCCTTATTTGATATACAAATAAGAGCCATTAATATAAGTTTGCCTCTAAAAATTCAACATAGTTTCAAGCTTTCCTTTCTTTTACAAAAAAAAATCATTTTGTGACTACTAACATTGTCACATCATGCAATCATTGTCATCACATCTATCGCCACCAAGGTGCCATTATAATTATAGTCATTATTGCCACCACTAATGCAACCATCACAGTGACCATGATCATCATTGTCATCGTTATTGACATAACCACAATTAAAACTATCACTACTATACTAGTATCACCATTTTCACTAAATCACTATAACCACAAAATTTATTTTAATATTTTTAAAAAAATAACTATACCAAACATATTAAATTTTTTAAAAATTAAATACAATAGAGAAATTTTATATATTATTTTAAGAATTAAAAAAATTCTAAGTGATAGCAAACACAACATTGATCAATTTCTTTATTTTTCTCCTTTTAATCTATCTGTATCAAGGAAGAAGTTAATCACTCATGGAACAATATATGCACTTTATTACTCGCATAAATAGAAAAATGATGATATATCATTTTGTCATAATCTCCATCCATTTGGTACATTCAATGCAATGAAATGGTACATCCATTAATAATAATGTGCATCCCATGAATTAAATAATAGTCATGTTGATCTCTGTAACATTGTTCACACATCATCCTATGAATGCACTTATTTCGTTGTCACAGGTATCATTCCTACAACTATCGTGATGCTTCAGAAACTTGAAATCTTATACTTGTATGAGAATAGATTTATAGGAGATCTTCCATCCTCACTCGGTAACCTATCGCAGTTAAATAATCTTCGTTTAAGCCACAACAATCTACAAGGAGGAATACCCTCAAGTTTTGGGAATCTGCAAAAGTTGGTATCATTGGATCTCTCATACAACAAGCTGGATGGTTGCTTTCATAAGTCATTGGCCTCGCTTTTTTGACACACTTGAACTTATCACATAACTCATTGATTGGTACCCTACCATCTGAAGTTGGTAGATTGAAGAATCTTGAAACATTTAATGTTCTGAGAACAAATTGTCAGGAGAGCTTCCTAGAACTCTCTCAGAATGTCAGGTCTTGCAGTACCTCTACATGCAAGGAAACTATTTGAAGGGGCAGTTACAGCTCTCTAATCTCTTTAAAGGAAAACACTTTGTACACCGGCCCCGGTGCAGCAACGCTGACGTGGACTGCACCGCGTCTTCCGATTGGTTCACTTGGATCCGACGGATGACCTGACAGGCGGTATGGCTGGGCTTTGACGTAACGTTCTGAACGTGATGGACATTTAATGCTGTTCGCTTTTTTTTAAAATTTTCGTACGGACGAAAATGCCCTTTCGCTCCTTCATGGCGCCATTTTACGTTTTCTGTCATCTGTGCAAGAAGAACTCTGTTTCTTCCCCGGTAGAAAGAAAATACTTCAGCTTCGAGGCTAGCCGATACCTGGATACAGGAGTCAGTAGTCTGTGTAAAAAACTTCTGGAGGAAATGTCAGCCGCAGCACAAAGTAAAAACTCTTTCTTCCCACTTCTTTATTACATCAACAGTTTTTTTCTGGTTAGAGTTAGTTAATGTGTTTAATGCGCGGGTAACTACCTTAGAACGAAATAGTTATGACACTCTGAGAGTCATAACTGTTTTGTAAATATTCAGCTTTGAAAGTCTGGTCGACAGGAAATATTTCAGCTTAGAGGTTGAAAAACCTGGCTACTGAAGTGTACTGTAAATATTTCAGCTCTAACGAGACGACACCCGTGCTTGAACAAGAGACCACGGAGATAATCCCCGCGACACCCTAGTTCGAATTCGGCCGTAAATCCTTCGTGACACCCCAGATGAAATCCCACGACACCCTAGCTTTAGGGCAACGACACCCGTCTCATAAATGTGCACATAGAGAGAACCCGACGACACCCTAGTTGAATTCGGCAGAAAATCAATCGCGACACCTCAGTTGAAATCTCACGACACCCTAGCTCTAACGAGACGACACCCGTGCTTGAACAAGAGACCACGGAGATAATCCCCGCGACAATCAAGTTACTAAAATTTAATTTTATTTATCCAAAAAAAAAAAAAAACATTAGCCCTTACTGGGGCTTGTCTCCTTCAGTCGCTGCGTCGGCGATCTGACGCTGGAGGGACGCTACTTTCCCCTCCAGGTGGCTATTGGCCCGACGCAGGACCTCTGTCTCTTTTGTTGAAACGGCCAGGTAGTCCTCGGCCGTCTTGATGAGTCGCTCGCTGCTTGCGCGCGACTCAGCATAAACCTCGGCGTCGATGGTGATGGTTCGGCGGCGGCGGCCATGGCTGCCAGTAGATCTAACCTCGCCTCTGGAAGCCATCTTGTGGTCAGTTCAAGCTGGAAAGGTGATTATCGATGGCATTCCACCATCCATATTTAAGGTACTCCTGGCGGGTGTTTCGATTGCCACGCGCCACCATCTCAGTGGTTGTTCACAGGAATCGAATCGGTGAGCCACCACGCCCCGCCCTCCACGTTGAGTTTCGAGGGATGGGGAACAGAACAGAGGATCGGGAAGCAAACCATCGGAAGTTTAACGTCGTCCCAAGAGAAAATTCACAACACCCAAGGATAATTTGGATTTCGGCCAAAACTCCTTCGCGACACCCATGTTGAAAGCTCACGACACCCTAGCTTTAAGGCGACGACACCCGTGCGTCCAGAGAACCCCGCGATACCCCTTTTTGAATTCGACCGAAACTCCCTCGTGACACCCCAGTTGTAAACTCACGACACCCTAGCTTTAAGGGGACGACACCCATGCATTAACAGTGAACCCACCGGTGTCGTCGCCATAAAGCTAGGGTGTCGTCAGTTTACAACTGGGGTGTCATGAGGGTGTTTCGGCCGAATTCGAGAAGGGGTGTCGTGGGGGTTCTCTCTGTGATCAGTTCGACGCACGGGTGTCGTCGCCTTAAAGCTAGGGTATCGTGAGCTTTCAACAGGGGTGTCATAAAAGAGTTTCGGCCGAAATCCAACTCATCCCTGGGATGTCTCGGGGATTCTCTCCGTGTTCAGTTCTAAGCACGGGTGTCGAAGCATTGATGCGAGGGTGTCGTGAGCTTTCAAGTGGGGTGTCGCGAAGGAGTTTCGGCCGAAATCGAAATCATCCTTGGGTGTCGTGAATTTTCTCTTGGGACGACGTTAAACTTACGACGGTTTGCTTTTCCGAAACTCTGTTCTGTTCCCCATCCCTCGAAACTCAACGTGGAGGGCGGGGCGTGGTGGCGCACCGATTCGATTCCTGTGAACAACAACTGAGATGGTGGCGCATGGCAATCGAAACACCCGCCAGGGGAACCTTAAATAAGGATGGGGGAATGCCATTGTTACTCACCTTTCTAGCTTGAACTGACCACAAGATGGCTTCCAGAGGCGAGGTGAGATCTACTGGCAGTCATGGCAGCTGACGCCCAACAGTCACCATCGACGCGGTGGTTTATGCTGAGTCGCACGCCATCAGCGAGCGACTCAGGCTAGCGGTCGAGGAATACCAGGATGTTTCAACAAAAGAGATAGAGGTCCTGCGTCGGGCCAATAGCCACCTGGAGGGGAGAGTAGCGTCCCTCCAGCGCCAGATCGCCGATGCAGCGACCGAAGGAGACAAGCCCCAGTGAGGGCTAATGTATTTTTTTTTTTGATAAATAAAATTAAATTTTAGTAACTTGGTTGTCGCGGGTGTCTCGCTGTGATCTTTCAACAGTGGTGTCTCTAAGGACGGGTGTCGTCGCATTAAGCTAGGGGTGTCGTGAGCTTTCAACAGTGGTGTCTCTAAGGAGTTTCGGCCGAAAACCAATTCTCCTAGGGTGTCATGGGGATTGTCCGTGCGATCAGTTCTAAGCACGGGTGTCATCGCCTTAAAGCTAGGGTGTCGTGAGCTATCAACGTGGGTGTCTCGAAGGAGTTTCGGCCGAAATCCATTTCTACTGTGCTGTCGGAGGGATTCTCGCGCGGTCAGTTCTAAGCCACGGGTGTCGTAGCATTAGAGCTAGGGTGTCAGTAGATTTCAACTGGGGTGTCGCGTAGGAGTTGCTGTTCATTAATACGTGCCTATATTTTCACAGTTGATGCTGAAAATGTAGATCGAAAAGAAGAAGATAACACTCCCGGCCGTGCAGCTTCACCCGTCGGTCCAAATGCAGTGGATGATATTGTAGTTCCTCAAACTGGGATGAAATTCAATTCAGCCGATGATGTATATACGTTCTACAATGGATACGCGAAACGAGTTGGCTTTGGAATCACAACAGTGTGTAGCAGGGCCAACAACAAAAAACAACTTTGCTTCAAGCACCTGGCGTGTTGGAGGCAAGGAAAATCCAGAAAATCAGAGAAGAGTATGAATCACAGGGATACTGGGAAAGTTGGTTGTATGGCATCCATAAAAGCAAGACTGAATGCTACAAGTGGTAAGTGGATTTTGGATGAGGTTTCTCTAGAACATAACCATGGGCTGTCCATAACATCAGCTGGTTATCTACGGTCGTATAGGAGGATCAGCACACCAGAGAAGGCAGAGATCAGCAATTTACATGCCGTGAATGTTCCGACGATTCAGATATACTCTGCCATAGCAGGAGAAAAGGGGGCAGAGGACAATTGGATTTCACCGAGAAGGATGCTCGTAACTTCATTTGTCGCGAACGTCAGTCTAAGCTGAAAGAAGGAGATGCTCAGTCGATGGTAATTCATTTTGCCGAAATGCAACTCAAAAATCCCAATTTCTTCTACTCCTTAGACCTCAATGATAATGGTCATCTGAGGTCTGTCTTCTGGATTCATCCAAGGTCAAGATTGGCATGCACATACTTCGGTGATGTTCTAAGCTTTGACTCAACTTACTTGACAAACAGATATCAAATGCCTTTTTGTCCATTTGTTAGGGTGAACCATCATGGACAGTCAACCTTGCTTGGATGCGCATTGTTGTCTGATGAGAGTACTGAGACATATAAATGGGTTTTTAAGACTTGGCTGGATGCAAATGGTGGTCAAGCACCTATTGCCATGATTACTGATCAAGATAAGGCAATCGAGGCTGCTGTCAAAGAAGTTTTTCCTAACACACGACATCGATTTTGTCTTTGGCATATATTGAAGAAGATACCGAAAAAGATTGGCCACATTTGCACGGCAAATCCCAAGTTTATGGTTGATTTCGATGAGGCAATATGATTCATTGACCATAAATTCATTCGAGGAAAGGTGGGCACATGTTATGGAGAAATATAAAGAATGCAAGTCTATAGATTGGTTCAATGTCCTATACGAATGTCGGGAAAAATGGGTCCCAGTTTACCTCAAGGATACATTCTTCGCAGGTTTGTATGTCAATGGCTTTGGTTCATGATTCATTTAAACGCTTTTTTTTTTTTAATTTTTAGTTGACAAAATTTTTAACAGGGATGTCATCTTCACAAAGGAGCGAGGGCATTAATCACTTCTTTGATGGGTTTATAAATTCGAAGACAACACTAACGGAGTTTATAAGTAAGTACGAAGATGCCTTGAAAAACGATACGAGGCCGAAAATGAGGAAGATAATAGAACTTTGCAAACGATAGCTTTCCTAAAGACATCATCACCTTTTGAGAGACAAGCTGCAGGAAGGTATACACGGAGCATTTTCAAAAAATTCCAGAATGAGATCCTTGAAATGGCTGCATCAAATACAAAATTGATCAACGAAGCTGGCAACACGTGTATATATTCCGTCAAGTCGTATGAAAGGATTGAAGTCGATGGAATTGGCAAGGAGATGATCAAAGATTATATCGTGTCATACGATAGAAATATTGAGGATGTCCAATGCCAGTGCCGATCCTTTCAGTTCAAGGGGTACCAGTGTAGGCATGCCCTGTTGGTTCTTCATCAAAATGACGTATTTCGTTTACCAGATAAATACTTCTTGAAGAGATGGTGCAGGGACATGAAATACCAATTCGATGAATTCGACTGCAATACTGAGGGTTATGATAAAAGCACACGAAACTCACGGTACGCAGTGACAATTTTTTAATTGAAATGTCTTAATATTTGTCATCGTTAATATTATGTTTATGATTGTAGATATAGTTTGCTGTCTCATCGGATGACGAAGCTCGCAGAGATAGCCTCCATGTCTGAAGATGCATTTAATGTAGTGATGGATGGTCTACCGCCTCTATTCAAAACTACCGTGGATGCCAACTGCGTAGCTAAACCACGTTCAGAGCTGGTAATTCAAGATCCTGAACAAATTAGGACGAAAGGTCGCCCGAGAGAGAACAGATTAAAGAGTGCAGTCGAGAAGAAGGCAAAAAGATCAAGAAAAAATCAGGCCAAGGAAAGAGCTGCTTCAAGTAGCAGGCAGACTTGTTTGCAGTCTTCAAAATATTCCTGCAGATATCCGACGATTCATCAACTTAAACTTTCTTCGCATGGACCGGATGCTTCTCATAGGTATAATTCGTCCCACGGTATAAAAAACCGTACGGTTGACTTTACATGTGGTGGAAGTACCAGTGTATTTGACCCAAGCTTGACGAAAGTTAGCTCTGGTCAAGCTTGGTCTATTTATCATTACTTTGGACTCAATTCAAGCCTAATCTCGAATAGGCAAAATACAAGCCTAATTAATAATCTTGAATTGAGTTGAAATCAATCGGTGATTGAAGAGCTTGATTTAAGCTCGAATTAGAGCTTGATTCTTGACTTAAAGCTTTCATTCAAAGAAGACTTCCCTAAGTCAAACTCAACTAATTAAGATCTGTGCAAGATCTTTTCTACAATTTATTTTGTTAATTTTTAGACCATTTTTCGAGGGATACAAACCTGCTTTAAATCTTTGTTTCCTAATGGATTTTATGGTAATATGCCGATGCTATACCAAGCCAAGCCCAACGAGTAGTCGGTGCCGGGCTAACTCCAACGTGCATGTCCAGATGTGACCTGTGAACTCTGGTACGATTTTGAAGTTTTGTGACGCATTGGAAATCAAACAAAATGTTAGGAGGATGTCGAAATTCAAATCCAATCTTTCACAACTCTAGTCACCAACTCTAAAGAGTGATTGGATCAACGCCTAATCTAAACATGGTGTTGGATGGGGAGGGCATGACCCAAACTTTAAATTCAATCCATCCCTTAACAGTCTTTATTTCCACTAAGTTCCGGATCCATAGTGATACAACTTCTAGTTTGGTGAGAACAAAGGGTACATATTGGACTACCTTGGTTGGGTTGAAGGCCAAGCCGAACAAAAATCAGATAAAGAGTTACTGAACACATACTTGAGAGCGAACTTGACCCCCCAAACTCAAATCTAACTTGGCTATAAAATTTTTATGTTGGACTGCAAGCTTAAGAATATAAGTTATTTTTTTCTAACAATTGAAGTTGAATCAAGTTAGGTTGGGCCAGTTCAGTGCTATTCAAGCCATTTTTAATTTATGTTGGATTGATATCATAAGTATAGAAAATTTCCTATGGGTGACTTTTGGATTTTGTTGGTTTGGAGGCAACATAGGAAATATATGCTTAGGTTCAACTTCAATTTGGTTAAATGATAGAAATATAGAATTCAGTTTGCTATCAAGTTAGGAAAGGAATTACCTAAGCTCACTTTGCATTAAATGGTCAAAACTTGATTTTATTTAAATTATCTAATTTTTGACAATTGATACAAAGATTAGGTAACTTTTAATCATATAATATTTTATACATAAGTCGTTTAAATATAATAGATTACATCTAAAAGCTTGGATCACTTATGTTAATCTAGAGCTGATCAAATTCTAGACTAAGCCGGTCTTAAGCCAAGCTACACACCAATAGCAAGGCCAAATGCTCTTGCCTAGTCCTAGTCTACCTCGACCATAACCATGTATATTTGACCAAGTCCAGTCTAATCTTGGAGCAAAAAAATTTGAGCTAACCTAGTAAGCCTAAATTTTCTTTTATCCCCCACCCTCCCCCAAACCCCCCCCCCCCCCCCATCTAACACACATATACATACACAGTTTAGAATTTAATAAGGATATTTTAGTGCTTAAACACCTACAAAATTTTAGGTTGGATTGGGTGGACTTACTCTTGATCAGCTCTATTATGTATGTGTGTATTCCTAGTTAGGCTAAATTGAGTGGTTTTTTAAAATTTTCTAAGATTCAACTTGATTTTTAGATTAGGCCCGTCTTTGTATTTTGCCCAAACTAGTCCTATTAGCTTATTTTTAGAGCACAATCCCACAAAATTTTAAGTTGAACTAGAATTGGTTTTTTCTTAATTTTCTAAGGTTCAACCTGATGTTTAGCTTAGGCCCTTTTTTTTTTTTGCCCAAACTAGTCCCATTGGCTTATTTTTAGCGCGCAATCCCATCAAAACTTTAAGTTGGATAAGCATGTTACTTGTCCCGTGATCAACTCTAGTGAAACCACATAATTCAACTCAAAAGAAATATAATTGATTTTGATCATGTGTGTGTTGTGCGTATGTGTCTGTATGTGCAATGAAATTTCTATGAGACAACAAAAAGTCCACTGCAATGAAATTTCTATGAGACAACAAGGGGTCCACTTGTGGACTTCTGTTGTTCAACAAAATTTGTGATGTTAATCAACTCCATTTGTGGGTTATAAATTAAAGAATATATAAATTTTTAGGGGGTCCAAGATATATTTTCCTTTCCTCCTCTTAGTCTTTTTAATAAATTTTTTTTAGACATTTTGTGTCCAACTTTTTCTCAAAAAACAAAGAGGATTCAATATGGAGGGCTCCTAACCTTTTTTTTTTTTTTTTTTTTTTTGAGCATTGAACAACATAGGACTTGGTGATAGTAAAATAATTCAAGTATGTATTCACCTAAATAATATCAATCTCCATGAAAGAACTAGGAAAGCAGAGAAGTGATAGGCATGACAAGCAATACAAGGATCAAAATGATGGAAGAGTGGTAATATTTAGATTGAACTAATTCAAAGATAAATAAGTTTAAGTGAGGGTTCTTAATAATTGGATTAAACTCAAGCTAGTCACCCTTTGCTTAGTGTCATGAAGGCAACAATTAATAGTTAAGAAAAAAATAAAATATACAGGGCTAAACATCAAATAATGAATTTTGATAAAATTGACATTCAAAACTTAATTGCTGCTATGTTTTTAATCAATATTGTCATCATTGCTGTTATGGCCATTGTTATTGTCACTATTTTTTAAGTTGCTTAAATTTTGTGAACTTAGCATTCCATTAACATGGCATCAAAAGTAAAGCCCTTGCATTCAAATCGCTTTAAGTGATTTTTAAATTCTTTAATTTATTTTCTTCTTCAAGAAATAGTAAAGAGAATGAGGTATCCTCTCACTTTAGAATTTATTCAAGTAGGATCATACGTAGAGATTGAAGAAAAGGAAATAAAAAGAAGATAGAAATTAGATAGAAAGAAACAAAACAAGAGAAACATGTAGGGCTTAATTACTTGGAGTCATTATATATGTTGACTCATTTATATATTTAGAGGCTTGATTTGGACCATATGATGCGGGAGTAGGGGTGCTAGTACTTCATATATATTGTTGATCTCATCTATGTTAGCTTGATATACAATTATTATAAGGATTCTAACCGTCCATTATGCCCTTATTTGATATACAAATAAGAGCCATTAATATAAGTTTGCCTCTAAAAATTCAACATAGTTTCAAGCTTTCCTTTCTTTTACAAAAAAAAATCATTTTGTGACTACTAACATTGTCACATCATGCAATCATTGTCATCACATCTATCGCCACCAAGGTGCCATTATAATTATAGTCATTATTGCCACCACTAATGCAATCATCACTATGACCACGATCATCATTGTCATCGTTATGACATAACCACAATTAAAACTATCACTACATACTAGTATCACCATTTTCACTAAATCACTATAACCACAAAATTTATTTTAATATTTTTAAAAAATAACTATACCAAACATATTAAATTTTTTAAAAATTAAAATACAATAGAGAAATTTTATATATTATTTAAGAATTAAAAAATTCTAAGTGATAGCAAACACAACATTGATCAATTTCTTTATTTTTTCTCCTTTTAATCTATCTGTATCAAGGAAGAAGTTAATCACTCATGGAACAATATATATGCACTTTATTACTCACATAAATAGAAAAATGATGATATATCATTTTGTCATAATCTCCATCCATTGGTACATTCAATGCAATGAAATGGTACATCCATTAATAATAATGTGCATCCCATGAATTAAATAATAGTCATGTTGATCTCTGTAACATTGTTCACACATCATCCTATGAATGCACTTATTTCGTTGTCACAGGTATCATTCCTACAACCATCGGGATGCTTCAGAAACTTGAAATCTTATACTTGTATGAGAACAGATTTATAGGAGATCTTCCATCCTCACTCGGTAACCTATCGCAGTTAAATAATCTTCGTTTAAGCCACAACAATCTACAATGAGGAATACCCTCAAGTTTTGGGAATCTGCAAAAGTTGGTATCATTGGATCTCTCATACAACAAGCTGGATGGTTGCTTTCTTAAGTCATTGGCCTCGCTTTTTTGACACACTTGAACTTATCACATAACTCATTGATTGGTACCCTACCATCTGAAGTTGGTAGATTGAAGAATCTCGAAACATTTAATGTTTCTGAGAACAAATTGTCAGGAGAGCTTCCTAGAATTCTCTCAGAATGTCAGGTCTTGCAGTACCTCTACATGCAAGGAAACTATTTTGAAGGGG
>UESW01004728.1:0-34792 GCA_900491605.1 Calamus simplicifolius
GCCAGGAGCTAGGGTATCATCATGCTAAAATCTTCGGTGTCCATTCGCGAGTACTAGGATGTCTCGTAGGTTTCCGCCTTTCGGGTGTCGCCACGCAAGAGCTAGGAAGTCATTAGCTAAGAGCTGGGGTGTCGTCGCGCTAAAATCTTCGGTATCCGTTCGCGAGTACTGGGATGTCTCGTAGGTTTCCGCCTTTCGGGTGTCGCCGCGCATGAGCTAGGGAGTCGTTAGCCAAGAGCTGGGTGTCGTCGCGCTAAAATCTTCGGTGTCCGTTCGCGAGTACTGGGATGTCTCGTAGGTTTCTGTCTTTCGAGTGTCGCGCGTAAGAGCTAGGGAGTCGTTAGCCAAGAGCTGGGTGTCGTCGCGCTAAAATCTTCGGTGTCTGTTTGTGAGTACTGGGATGTCTCGTAGGTTTCTGCCTTTCGGGTGTCGCCGCGCAAGAGCTAGGGAGTCGTTAGCCAAGAGCTGGGGTGTTGTCGCACTAAATCTTCGGTGTCCGTTCGCAGTACTGGGATGTCTCGTAGGTTTCCGCCTTTCGGGTGTCGCAGCGCAAGAGCTAGGGAGTCATTAGCCAAGAGCTAGGGTGTCGCGAGTACTGGGATGTCTCGTAGGTTTCCGCCTTTCGGGTGTCGCAGCGCAAGAGCTAGGGAGTCGTTAGCCAAGATCTGGGGTATCGCGAGTACTGGGATGTCTCGTAGGTTTTTGCCTTTCGGGTGTCGCCGTGCAAGAGCTAGGGAGTCGCTAGCCAGGAGCTGGGGTGTCATCGTGCTAAAATATTCGGTGTTCGTTCGCGAGTACTGGGATGTGTCATAGGTTTCCGCCTTTCGAGTGTCGCCGCGCAAGAGCTAGGGAGTCGTTAGCCAAGAGCTGGGGTGTCGTCGCGCTAAAATCTTCGGTGTCTGTTCATGAGTACTGGGATGTCGTAGGTTTCCACCGTTCGGGTGTCGCCGCGCAAGAGCTAGGGAGTCGTTAGCCAAGAGCTGGGGTGTCGTCGCGCTAAAAGCATTCATTTTACTGAAATAGACACCATATTTTGAAAGAACTTCATTTGCGACCAAGACACCCTAGTTCAAAAGTTACGACACCCGTGTTTTATATATGCTCCTGTGTAAGTTGACTCAATACATAAGCATCAAATTCGTCCATCAAAGCTTCGAAAGGCGGTACACTTCTTTCCAGGTCCTCTTCGGTATTAATTGACTGCAAACAAGTCTACCTGATGCTTGAAGCAGCTCTTTCCTTGACCTGATTTTTCCTTGATCTTTTTGACTTCTTCTCGACTCCACTCTTTAATCTGTTCTCCCTCGGGCGACCTTTCGTCCTAATTTGTTCAGGATCTTGAATTACAAGCTCTGTACGTGGTTGAGCTGCGCAGTTGGCATCCACGACAATTTTGAATATAGGTGTTAGACCATCCATCACTACATTAAATGCATCTTCAGACATGGAGGCTATCTCTGCGAGCTTCATCATCCGATGACTCAGCAAACTATATCTACAATCATTAACATAATATTAACGAAACAAATATTAAGACATTTCAATTAAAAAATTATCACTGCGTACCGTGATTTTCATGTGCTTTTATCATAACCTTCAGTATTGCAGTTGAATTCGTCGAATTGGTATTTCATGTCCTTGCACCATCTCTTCAAGAAGTATTTATCTGGTAAATGAAATACGTCACTTTGATGAAGAACCAACAAGGCATGCCTACACAGGTACCCCTTGAACTGAAAGGATCGGCACTGGCATTGGACATCCTCAATATTTCTATCGTATGACATGATATAATCTTTGATCATCTCCTTGCCGATTCATCGACTTCAATCCTTTCATACGACTTAACAGAATATACACAACAGTTGCCAGCTTCCTTGATCAATTTTGTATTTGATTCAGCCATTTCAGGATCTCATTCTGAAATTTTTTGAAAATGCACCTTGTATACCTTTCTGCAACTTGTCTCTCAAAAGGTGATGATATCTTTAGAAAAGCAATCGTTTGCAACGTCCTATTATCCTCCTCATTTTCGGCCTCGTATCTTTTTCCAAGGCATCTTCGTACTTACTTATGAACTCCGTTAGTGTTGTCTTCGAATTTATAAACCCATCGAAGAAGTGATTAATGCCCTCGCTCCTTTGTGAAGATGACATCCCCGTTCAAAATTTTGTCAACATAAAAAAAAAGGGTTTAACGCGAACATGAACCAAAGACAATAACATACAAACCTGCGAAGAATGTATCCTTTAGGTAAACTGGGACCTATTTATCCCGATATTTGTAAAGGACATTGAACCAATCTATAGACTTGCATTCTTTATATTTCTCCATAACATGTGCCCACCTTTTCTCGAATGACTGTATGGTCAATGAATCATATATCGCCTCATCAAAATCAACCATAAACTTCGGATTTGCCGTGCAAATGTGGCCAATCTTTTCAGGTATCTTTTCAATATATGCCAAAGACAAAATCGATGTCGTATGTTAAGAAAAACTTCTTTGACAGTAGCCTCGATTGCCTTGTCTTGGTCAGTTATTATGGCAATAGGTGCTTGACTACCATTTGCATCCAGCCATGCCTAAAAAACTCATTTATATGTCTCAGTACTCTCATCAGACAACAATGCGCATCCAAGCAAGGTGGACTGTCCATGATGGTTGACCCCAACGAATGGACAAAAAGGCATTTGATATCTGTTTGTCAAGTACATTGAGTCAAAGCTTAGAACATCACCGAAGTATGTGCATGCCAATCTTGACCTTAGATGAATCCAGAAGACAGACCTCATATGACCATTATCATTGAGGTCTAAGGTATAGAAAAAATTGGATTTCTGAGTTGCATTTCGGCGAAATGAATTACCATCGACTGAGCATCTCCTTCTTTCAGCTTAGACTGACGTTCGCGACAAATGAAGTTACGAGCATCCTTCTCGGTGAAATCCAATTGTCTTCTACCCCCTTTTCTCCTTGCTATGGCAGAGTATATCTGAGTCGTCGAAACATTCACAGCATGTAAATTGCTAATCTCTGCCTTCTCTGGTGTGCTGATCCTCCTATGCGACCGTAGATAACCAGTTGATGTTATGGACATCCCATGGTTATGTTCTAGAGAAACCTCATCCAATTTCCACTTACCACTTGTAGCATTCATTCTTGCTTTTATGGATGCCATACAATCAATTTTCCCAGTATCCCTATGATTCATACTCTTCTCTGTTTTTCTAGATTTTCCTTGCCTCCAACACGCCAGGTGCTTGAAGCAAAGTTATTTTTTGTTGTTGGCCCTGCTACACACTGTTGTGATTCCAAAACCAACTCATCTCGCGTATCCATTGTAGAACGTGTATACATCATCTGCTGAATTGAATTCCATTCCAGTTTGAGGAACTACAGTATCATCCACTGCATTTGGAGCGACGGGTGAAGGTGCACAGCCGGGAGTGTTATCGATTTCTTTCCGATCTACAATTTCAGCATCAACTATGAAAATATAGGCACACAGTCATGAATAATGATATCCATAGATTTAGTTGTCAATATATGCTGACAAAGGATTAGAATTTAGGACACGAAGGTTTAAACAATATGACAACCCAGTTATCATCTGACGACACCCTAGCTTTATGGCGACGACACCCGTGGGTTCACTGTTAATGCACATGTGTCATAGCATTGGTGCTAGGGTATCGTGAGATTTCAACTGGGGTGTCGCGAAGGAGTTTCGGCCGAATTCGACAAGGGGTGTCGCAGGGGTTCTCTCCGTGATCAGTTCTAAGCACGGGTGTCGTCGCCTTAAAGCTAGGGTGTCGTGAGCTTTCAACTGGGGTATCTCGAAGGAGTTTCGGCCGAAATCCAATTATCCTGGGGTATCGCGGGGATTCTCTGCGCGGTCAGTTCTAAGCACGGGTGTCATGGCATTGGTGCTAGGGTGTCGTGAGATTTGAACTGGGGTGTCGCAAAGGAGTTTCGGCCGAATTCGACAACGGGTGTCGCGGGGGATCTCTCTGTGATCAGTTCTAAGCACGAGTGTCGTCGCCTTAAAGCTAGGGTGTCCTGAGCTTTCAACTGGGGTGTCTCGAAGGAGTTTCGGCCAAAATCCAATTCTCCTGGGGTATCGCGGGGATTCTCTGCGCGGTCAGTTCTAAGCACGGGTGTCGTGACATTGGTGCTAGGGTGTCGTGAGCTTTCAACTGGGGTCGTGAAGGAGTTTCGACCGAAATCCAATTCTCCTGGGTGTCGTGGGGATTCTCTGCGCGGTCAGTTCTAAGCACGGGTGTCGTGGCATTAAAGCTACGGTGTTGTGAGGTTTCAAGTGAGGTGTCGCGAAGGATTTTCGGTCGAATTTGACAAGGGGTGTCGCGGGGGTTCTCTCCGTGATCAGTTCTAAGCACGGGTGTCGTCGCCTTAAAGCTAGGGTATCGTGAGCTTTCAACTAGGGTGTCTCGAAGGAGTTTCGGCCAAAATCCAATTCTCCTGGGGTGTCGCGGGGATTCTCTGCGTGGTCAGTTCTAAGCACGGGTGTCGTGGCATTGGTGCTAGGGTATCGTGAGCTTTCAACTGGGGTGTCACGAAGGAGTTTCGGCCGAAATCCAATTCTTCTGGGGTGTCGCGGGGATTCTCTGCGCGATCAGTCCTAAGCACGGGTGTCGTGGCATTAAAGCTACGGTGTCGTGAGGTTTCAAGTGGGGTGTCGCAAAGGATTTTTGGTCGAAATCCAAATCATCCTTGGGTGTCATGAGGTTTCCTCTTGGGACGTCGTAAAACTTACTACGGTAACGGGTATTTGGCTTTCCGAAACTCTCTTCTGTTCCCCATCCCCTGAAACTCATCGGGGGGGGGGGGGCGACGCTTCGATTCCTTCGAACTGCCCACTGAGATGGTGGCACGTGGCAATCGAAACACCCGCCAGGAGTACCTTAAATATGGATGGGGGAATGCCATCGTTCATCACATTTTCAGCTGATCTTCCAAAATGTTTGTATAATGATATGGCTTCTAGAGGCGAGGGGCGATCGACTGGCCCCCCTGGGAGCCGCCGCAGAACAGTAAGCATCGATTTGGAGGTCTTTGCAGAGTCATTCGCAAACAGCGAGCGACTCCACAGGACGGCCGAGCAATACATGGCCGTTTCAACGAGACAGATCGAGGTCCTGTGTCGAGCTAACAGCTGGCTGGACGGGCAAGTAGAGTCCCTCCAGCGCCAGATTGCCGAGTTAGCCCCGCAGCGTGGGGGGAGCTCGGCAGCGACCGAAGCAGATGACAAGCCCCAGTGAGGGCTCATGTACTTTTTTCTTTTCTTTCCGTCTTCTCTTTATTTTGTGATGAATAAAAATAAATTTTCATAACTTGGGTGTCGCGGGCCTTCTCGCCATGGTCAGTTATAACCACGGATGTCGTCAGATGAGAGCTAGGGTGTCGTGAAGTTTCAACTGGGGTATCGCGAACGACGACAACACTGACTCAGGCTATTAACGACACCCCAGTTCTCATCTGATGACACCCTAGCTTTAAGGCGACAACACCGATGATGTGACTGTTAAAGCGGGGTGTCGCGGGGATTGTTCTCCATACGGGTGTCGCGGGCATTCTCGTCGTGGTCAGTTATAACCACGGGTATCGTCAGATGAGAGCTAGGGTATCGTGAAGTTTCAACGGGGTGTCACGAACGACGACAGCACCGACTCAGGCTATTAACGACACATCAGGGGTGTCGTAGCTTTAACGACGACACTAGAGCTATATGGATAGGAAATAACGGGGAATATAGGCCGAACCACTCTGACGACACCCCAGTTCATGAGGTATAACATCCTAGTTAAAACAGTTATGACATTCGTGCTTACAAAACAGTAAACTCTAAATAGTTATGACTCCCATAATGTCAACTGTTTTGTTCTAAGGAAGTTACCCGCGCATTAAACGGTTTGGTGACGCATTAACTAACTCTAACCAGAAAAAACAGTTGGTGTAATAAAGGAGCTTTAGAAAGAAGTGGGAAGAAGGACTTTTTACTTCATGCTGCGGACGACATTTCCTCCAGAAGTTTTTGTACAAAGACTCCAGTAGCCAGGTATTCCAGCCTCGAAGCTGAAATATTTTCTTTCGACCGGAGTCTTAAAGCGAGGGCGACGGTTCGTGCTCAACTGATTCCGGTGATGCTTCCGAAATCCAGAGCGAGGGGGAAGAAAGAGTTCTTCTTGCACAGATGAAATCCAACATAAAATGGCGCTAGGATGGAGGGAAATGGCATTTTCGTCTGCACGTTAATTTAAAAAAAAAAGGCGAACTGCTTTAAATGCCCGTCACGTTCAGAACGTTACATCGTAGCAGGGCCATACCGCCCGGCACCGTCATCCACGTAGGCTCCACATGGACCAATCAGAAGAGGCGGTGCAGCCCAGGTAGGCCTTGCTGCAACGGGGACGGTGTACAAAGACTTTTCCTTGAAATATACTCCTTTCTAAGTGGTGCGACAGAAACATGTCCACTTAAAAGAAAAATCTTTATGCATCATGCATAATAATTAATTATATCATGCATACATTAAGACTATTTTTATTCTTTACATCTTGTATGCATTATCACATGTATGCGATCAATCATCACACATTATGTATGATGCGCAAAAAGTTGTTCACCAACATGTTATGCTAAATTACTTTTTTTTTTTTTTTTGGGCTTTGCTCGATGAGTGTGGATTGTGATTTGGACCTCCGACTTTTCTAATGTAAAAAAGCACGGCCGATGCCTTGGTCTAGGCTTTGAACGTTTCCTCATTTCTCGGTTGATGGAACTAGAATTTTAATTTTGTGAAACCTCAACTAATGACGATATCTTGAGCTAAAGTCGAGCAACCGTTTCGGCCTGAACGTGATCCAGGCCTAGTGACGTCGAACTGGCCGAACGGAACACAACACAGGCCAGCTCGACATGAAGCGGGCCGTGCATGTTAGGGTAGCCCGCTAACTCGGCTTGTTAGGCACGCGCCTGGCTTGCCAGCCGTGCATAGCCGAAGACTAAACGCCACCGCGCCACACCACCCCCGCCCCCCTTCTAACAATATAAACTGTCTTTAGTTTGGATAGCATTTTCATCTATTTCTTAAATAATTTTTTTTATCTTTTTAAAATGAAAAATAATTAATTTTTAAAAATATTCTTATTATTTACTAAAATAATTCTAATCTATTCAACTCAACTTATCTAAGCCTTTTTTTTTTTTTTTTCAACTATATGTGGTAAGCTACATAAATCTGCTTTCTTCACTCTACTCTATTTAGGACTAAATCGATACTCAAATTATAAATAGTTATATATATTTAATTTTCTATTTTAGGTATCATGAACTGTTAAAAAATTACTTTTTCTATTTGGAGCATATAAAGGTTTTCGCTATATATGTCCAAACCATCGTAATCAGTTTTCTCTTATTTTATCTTCAATTAGGGCTAATCATATCATTTCTTGTATAAATTTATTTTTAATTATATCTTTTTAAAATTTTAATATTATAAAATTTTGAAACATTTTTATGAAATTACTAATATTTTATATGGTTATTATCCCATATTTTTTCTAGTTTTATGATAAATCTATAATACTACTTGTAGTTTTTTATATTATAGGAACAAAGAAGGTTTTGAAAATATAATTACACCAATAGAACTAAAATTTAATTAATATTAGAAAAAAAATTATATTTTCATTATTTAGCTTTGTTGTAAATTGAAAAATTACATTAGATGGCTTATTTATAATATTAAAAAAATACGATAATATCATGCATAAAATTAATAAAAATAGCTTTAAAGATGAAAATTTTAATGTATTAAATAAAATATTTATAATATATAATAAAATATATAATAAAGGTAAAAGGTTGTTTACTTCATGATTGGTTCAGATAATAGTAGTGGAAATGATAGCATCGATCAAATATAGAATATTCTAAATAAGAAAAAAAATCAAGAACTATAACTCCATCATCTAACGAGTTAAATTTTTATTTAAATAATAATTTTATAAAATTTTTAACTCATGAAGAAATAAATACTTTTGATATTTTAGTCTAGTGATGAGCACATTAAAATACTTATGAGCTTGCCCCTATACCTTATGATATACTAATGCCTTCGTGTTTACAATAACATTAAAATCTTCTTTTAGTATAGGAGGACGAGTATTTGATTAAATGAGAAATTGATTGAAGCGTAAGATGATGGAGATGTTGCTTTATTTTATTTTATTTTATTTTTTTTGGTACAAAAGCGAGCGATCACACTAACCTAGTGCGAGTCAGTCCAGAAAGGTCCGAATACAAAAATTGCTGTAAAATAGATGGACAGGGATCGCTCGGCTTCCAATACCACGATCCATCATGCTGGGCCACAAAGGACGCTACCCAGTCCGCCGCCGAATTGGCTTCTCAGTAAATGTGGTGAATCCGGGTACAGACGACCTTGGAAAGGATGGAACGAATGTCTGTCAGTATCGGATTAGTAGGATCAGAATGGCAGTTCTCCTTCTGCAACCAGGAAATAACCGCCATTGAATCACCCTCAATGACAATCCTATGGGCCTGTAGAGTCCTGACAGCATAAGAAATGCCCGCCCAGGCCGTATACAGCTCAGACATCAAGACGGAGGAGTCAATAGATCCAAAACCTCCCGCTCCCAGAAGCTCTCCCTGAGGGTTACGGACAAGGAAACCAGAACCAGCCGCTCTGCCACGAACACTGCCATCAAAATTGATTTTGACGAACCCTGGAGGAGGGGGATCCCAAGAGATAAGCACCGAATGACGGTTCGCTGCCGAAGCAGCAGGGGATCCCCAGAGGCCAGAGACATCAGAACCAACCCGAGCACAGTCCATGACCAATAAACTGATTTTCCTCATAATTCTGAAAGAAGACACAGGGTCATCCGTAAAAAGAACCTGGTTTCTCGATAACCATATATGATAAGCCGTGGCAATCCAACAACTGCACCTCTGCAAAGAAGCTCTACGAATATCCAGGAAGAAAGAAGAACGAGGAGAACCCTGATCGTCCCTCCTTACAGAATAACCTACCCTCTGCCATAACCAACTCACTCTGGGGCAGGTAAAGATAGCATGATCTGAGGATTCATCCTCCTCCCTACAAAATGGACAGCACGGATGAATCGCCAGACCTCTTCTAGAAAGAAGAAGACAAGTGGGAAGGCAATCCTACATAAGCTTCCACAAAAATAGCTGCACTCTGGGGAGGGTGGGAAGCTTCCAAATCCAATCAGCATCAATCGTGCGCTGGGACCCCGGCCTGAAAATCATCATCAAATCCTTGATTGGAGCCCTAGAGAGACATGATTTCTGCCACAATCTGGAGTCAGAAGAGCAACCTGGGATAATGGGCATCAGCAGAATACGTCTGGAAAGCTCCGACCCAAAGAAACGGGTCACAGAGGGGATATGCCAGGCAGGGGGATCAGAAGAAATCAGATCCTTAACCCGAAGGTTATAAGGGATGTCAATACTTATAAAAGAGGGCCATCGTGAGAGAGGAATATCCGAAAACCAAATATCCTGAATAACATCAATAGATGATCCATCTCCCATCATACACGTAACATTACCCCTGATAGCCTGACCAAATCTGCAAACTTCCTTCCAAAAGGAGGAGCAACCACGTGGAGGCCTGATATAAGAATCCGACACCCAGCCACCATACCTAGCACGCATAATAGTACTCCATAGACAATGCGGCTCCAGAAGGAATCTAGAAGCATGTCTGGCAAGGAGGGCATCCCTTCTAACAATCAGAGACTGGATCCCAAGACCGCCATCTTGGATAGGCATGCAAACAGTTTCCCAAGATAAAAGATGCATACCATGACCTTCTTGCGTAGAAGCCCACAGAAAATCACGGAAACTTCTCTCAATCCTCTTAAGACAAGTAATGGGAATAATAGAATTAGACAGAAGATACATGGGAAGGGAGGAGAGGACCGAGCGTATGATAATAATCCTGGCCATCATCGAAAGACCAGTAACCTGCCACCCCTCCATACGCTGATGAATCCTCCTCTCAAGCTCCATGAAATCAGAACAACGGGGACGTCTTCCAGTGATAGGAATCCCCAAATACATCAATCTGTCTGCCTGAGTAGAAATTCCTGATAAAGAAATATGGCTTCCCTGATAGTTCTTGGAGTCTTCGGGCTGAAACATAAAGTGGATTTTAGAAAATTAACCTTCTGGCCTGAAGCCTGACAATATCTCTGGATAATAGAATAGAAAGACGCCGCATTAACACTAGAAGCCTGGCCCAGAAGAATGCAATCGTCCGCAAACAGGAGATGAGATACCAAGGGGCCCTCCGCTCCAGCCATATAAGGGACAATACTCCGATCTCTCTGCGCCTGATGGAAAGCCCGAGACAAATCATCCACAGCTAGAATAAACAGCACAGGGGACAAAGGGCAACCCTGTCGGATCCCCACAGTAGAGTGAAAGAATCTGGTCGAACTACCATTAATAATTATAGAGAAGGACGGCGTCTGAATGCATGCCATAATCCACTCAATAAACAAGTCATCAACTCCAAACTCTGTAAGAGAGCGACGCAAAAAGGCCCAATTCAGTCTGTCATAGGCTCTCTCCATATCAAGTTTAACAGCCATTAGACTTCTCCTGACCGAAGCTCTCTGTAAATCAAACATAAATTCCTGGGCAATGAGAATATTATCAGAAATAGAATGCCCTCTAATAAACGCCCCTTGTTCTGCAGAAATTAGGCGAGGGATCACCAGAGCGAGCCGACGAGCCAAAAGCCTAGCACAGACCTTATAGAGCGTAGTGCATAGACTGATGGGGCGAAAATGCTGAGGAAGGGAGGCATCAGGACGCTTAGGCACCAGAGAAATAAAGGTCTGATTCCATTCCACTGGAATTTGTTTAGCCAGGAAAACAGACTGAATTGCCAAAACCACCTCCTGGCCCACAATGTCCCAATACTGACGATAAAAGAAAGGCGGAAACCCATCAGGCCCAGGGGCCTTATCGGGGCCAAGGTCCCAAAGGGCCGCCCTAATCTCATCCGCAGAAATTGATCTGGCCAACATACTGTTATCTACTGAAGAGACTTTCACAGAATCAGAAACCGGAGTAACAGGCCCTCCCGCACCAGAAGAATCAGTCCATTTTGACTGGAAAAAGTGAAGAATCATCTCCCTAATAGATTGGGAATCCTCCTGAGTATTGCCCTCTTCATCAACTAATCTCCGAATCCTATTGGCAGCACGCCGCTTCAGGGTTGCCTGATGGAAAAATCTAGTATTACGATCACCATCACAAATCCACTGAGCCTGGATCGCTGCCACCAATAAACCTCCTGCTGACGAAGAAGAGAATGATGCTGAGCAAGCTTATCCCGAAGAGAAGAGAGGTCCGAGGCCTGCAAACATCCGTCCTGATCTTCCTTAGCCTGAAGAGCGCTAATATCGCTTTCAGTCTGTTCAATATGTCTGACCAAATCCCCCAACTCCACTCTACTCCATCTGGATAATCTATGCCTGGTCATCTTCAGACGGCGAGATAAACGATAAACTGCATTACCCCTGACCGGGAGATGCCAGATGTGATGAATAATAGCACGAGCAGCTGAATGGGCAGACCAAAACTGCTCAAATCTGAACTGCTTGCGCTGATGCTGAACAATCTCCGTAGAAATCAAAATAGGGCAGTGATCAGAAGCAATTCGAGGAAGATGAGAGACAGTAACCGCAGGGAACAAATGAAGCCACTGAGCTGAAGCCATTGCTCTATCCAGCCTCTCCCAAACACGAGCTGAACCCTGCCGATTATTACACCAGGTGAATTGGGGACCAGAGTATCCCAAATCCATCAATCCAGCAGAATCAATGAAAGATCTGAATTCAGTTATGTCAGCAGAGCCAGTAACTCGTCTACCCCCTCGTTTCTCACTAGGCTCCGTAATGCAATTGAAATCCCCAGCAATAACAGAAGGAATACCTTGGTCAAGAAGGGATCGAAGTTCAGACCAGAGATACCTTCTCTCCCTATAGTCCGTACTGGCGTAGACTGCCGATAATAGCCAAGGCTCAGAAGCACCTTCAGAGACAATCATACTTATCTGCTGATTACACTGATGGAAAGCATCAATCGTAACCGCAGTGGAACGCCAAAGAGCCAGCATACCTCCAGACAACCCTTCAGCCTCCACGGCATACGAGGACCATGATCGGGCCATTTGCTTACGAAACCGAGCCAAGCTCTCACCCGATAGTCTCGTTTCCAAAAGGACACATATATCAAACTTATGCAGCTGCAACAATCTTCCAAAAGAGGAACGAAAGGATGGCTTTCGAGCACCTCTGACATTCCACAGAAGGATCTTCATTTACAGACTAGGAGAAGTTAGGACCCCTCCATGGTCCTCCGACATAATGCTGTCAGCAATACCCCTGCCAACGGAGGGGAAACATCAGACTGAGGATCTGAACACCCAGAGGCCCATCCATCTCCACAGAGAACCATAATACGGAGCTAGGATCCTGGCCTACAGGACTTCCGTCAATCACATTAGCTATAGGCCCAGAATCCTGGATAGCTGCCCCCTTGACCGATCAAAATCACCGTTCTGGCCGGATAGGGGTAGTTCAAGTCCGATTCGAGAAGGAGCAGCGACCCCCCTTTTTTAATCACTGAGGCCTTTCCTTTTTCCTTCCGGAGCACCGATTTAGGAAACGACCTAGGAGACATTGACACCTCCGGTCGGGCCCGCTTCAAGGAACCCGGGAACCCATCCCTACAGTCCATGCAACCTTCATCTCCCACCTCCAATCAAGAGAGGAGAATGGATTAGAAGTCAAAACACATTGTTCAGAGGAGGCTCCTGGCACAGTCGTTCTCACTGGCTGCTGCTTCAGTGCCTTAAGTTTCAATACGGCACTAGCAGGCACAGCCCCTCTTCAAAGGAACAGGGGAGGACTTCTTCCCCGACTGTCTCAAGCAACTCCAGAGCCTCCAGCGGACGAATTGAAAAGATGCCTGCCTTCGAGCCATCTTCACCGGAGACTTCCAGCCTTCACCACTACCCTCAGCCCTTATGCGAAGCCCGTCCACAGAAGAAGGGGAAGCAGAAGCGAAGGCTGCGGAAGACTCCGACACATTCGGGCGAGAGCTTCTCCTTCCTTCAGACTGAGAACCCGGAGCACCTCTCCTCTGTCTCAAAGCTGCAAGCCATGGTCCAAAAACAGCATCCGAAGCCTGAACCTCCTGAGCCGACGAGAGCGAGCAGGGACCTCCCAGATGGATCGAACCGCAGCTCCAACACAGCCCATGAAGGTTCTCGTAAGAGAACTGTTGCCAAAACCTCAGGTTGAGGCCTTGCACTCGAGCTCCAGGACGAAGAGGGCGAGATAGATCAATCCTCATACAAACCCGTGCAAACCCTCCTCCTCTGTTTCTCGCCAAGGTAGCAGCATCGGGACAAACGAATTCCCCCGCCAAAGCCAGAATTGGTTTGAGGAATTCATCTTTCCAGAACTCCAGGGGGAGGTTCGGCAGCCGAACCCAGACCAACGCCACCGGGACTGAATCCACTGCCGGAACAAAATCCGGCCGCCAACCCTCGATGCCAATGACCTGGCCATTGATAACCCACGGCCTTTGCAACACTAGCTCCCGAGCTTCGGGAGATTCAAAACGGAACACATGACACCGGAATGCCATGCTGGTCGGAGCGATCTCTCCTGGAACTCCGGCGCGTCGGAATTCTCTGAGAAAAGCTTCCGCCGGAACCCAACGATTGTATGAGCGAGCAATAACAGCAGTATTCATCCATCCAGCACCTCCTCAGCAAGCTCCGCAGCTGGGAGAGACACAACCTCAGGGAAGGCAGTCTCTAATCTAGCCACAGCGGCCGGCGACGGGGACGATGCCACCCATACAAACCCTCCTTCCGCCGCTGCCCTGCCGGACGCCCGGCCAGCTTCCGCCGAATCCGAAGCCATAGGAGGAGCGGAGAGGACAAAAGGATCTGCTTGACCACGGGGAAGAGTCGACGACGACGATCGCCGGAAGATCGGGGACGAAGCAAAAGGAGCGCGAATCTTAAAGCAGCAAANATTATGTATAAATATTATACTATTGAATTATATTATATTAATTTAAAAATATTATTAATTATTTTTTATATGAATGAAAGGTATTTTGATGCTTTAATCTAAGTTAAGGTCATTATTTAGGGATGACTTGAATGATCAATCTCATGGTATAAGATTATTGGATTGAATAATAATTTTAAAAGCAAAAACGATTTGGGATCACCATTGCTTGGGATCATCGAGGTGCAACTGCATATGATGATTCTATCATATTCTTTCAGATATCGATGATTCTGAATGGACTATTGATAAGTTCACATCCTTTCCTTGATAATATAAAGTTTTTGATTTAATAAGTATGATTTCAGACTCAAGCTTGATAGAGGGCTCTTTTCATGTCGAAACATTTCAATCTGTCAATATAATCCTTTTTCGTTTAATATAATTGTATTTTTATTGCTTCATATTTAATTTAAAGTAACAAAAATAAGGGAAGGTTTTTTTTTTGGTACAGATGGATGTTCACACCAATCTAGATAAGTCAAACTCAATATATCAGAATACAAGATTTGGGTAAGAACAAGAGGGCACGAGTCACCCTGCTTCCAGCTCCAAGATCCGAAGTGATGGGCCACTCAGGCAACGATCCAGTTTGCCACTGAGTTGGCTTCTCGGTAGATGTGCCAAATCTTGGCGCTGTAAGCATGCTGAAGCGTCGACCAAATATCGCGGATCAAGTGGTTGTTTGGCAGATGATCGCCAGAATCCTATCGAAGTCAGTGAATAACAGTAATAGAATCCACCTCAATAATAAGCCTTTGAACACTCAGACTACGGATGACATAGAAGATACCAGCCCAAGCACATACAGCTCAGCTAGTGGAACAATGAAGTCAAGAAGGTCGAATCCTTCAGCCGCCAACATCGTTCCATTCGACCCTCGATTCACAAAAGCTGATCTGGCAAGTCTTCCTCAAACATTTTCATCAAAGTTTATTTTAACAAACCCTAGAGATAGGGGCTTATAAGAGATAAAGATCGTATGTCGGTATGCTACCAAGGTAGCAGGGGAGCCCCAGAGGCCAGGGCTATCAGAATCAAGAGCTATGTAATGGAAAGTGTACTCAGCAGATAAGAAAAAAGTTGTCCTAAGAATTCTGTGGGGGGAAGCATTCTGATCAACGAACACAAGCCGGTTCCGAGATAACTAGAACCGATGAGCTATGTAAGCACTCGTAGCATCCAGCTGATGGATACCCCTCCGCACATCCCACCAAATCAAGCCCACAAAGGAGATGCAACAATGATCAGTACTATCGTTCCAAGAGCGGTAATCTGAGATCTGTCGTATCTGTCTTGCTCTAATGCAAGTGAAGATAGCATGGTCGATAGTCTTCTCCTCTAAACCACATAAAGGGCACATAGGCTGGATGGATAAGCCCCTCCTAGAGAGCAGGGAGCAAGTAGGAACTCAGTCCCACGTCAGTTTCCAAATGAAGAGCCAAACTCTAGGGTGAATGGGAAGCTTCCAGATCCATGATGTATCCATCGTATGCCAGGGTTGTGGCATATAAATCTTCATTAGATCCCTATAGAAGCACGAGATGTATGTCTGAGGTATGACCTAAAATAAGAGGAATAGAGAGTATGCGACGGTGGAGCTCCTCACAAAAAAAGACTGGACACCAAGGAGTTTTGCCAGGCATAGTGATTCTGAGCAATCAAATCAATGACTCTCATTCTGCTAGGAATGTCAGTGCTGACAAAGGTAGGCCACCGAGCTAGGGGTAGGTTTGCAATCCATGTATCCCGAACAATATCCACAGAGGCTCCATTACTAATCATCCAAGAGACGTTGTTCAGAATGGCCGAAGCGTGTTGGCAGACCACTTTCCAGAAGAAGGAGTATCCACAAGTAGGCTGAGAGTATGCGGAATGAGTTTAGTCTCCGAATTTGGCACACATGAAAGAGCTCCATAAGTAGTGCAGATCAAGCAAGAATCACGAAGCATGCCTAGCGGTCAAAGCCTCCCTCCTAACAGTGAGGGACTGGATCCTAAGCCCCCCTCTATGATTGAAATACAAACAATGTCCCAAGCCAGAAGATGGATACCATGTCCGTCCTGCATCGATGCTCAGAGAAAATCTAGAAAGCATCTCTCAATCCTCCTCAAATAAGTCACCGGTATAGTAGTGTTAAATAAAATATAGAGAGAAAGAGAAGTAAGCATCGAGCGTATAAGGGTAATCCTGGCCATCATAGATAACCCTATGACCTGTCACCCATCCAGACGATCGTGGACACGCCGCTCAAGGTCACTGAAATCAGTACTCCATGGCTGTCACCCCGTAATAGATATCCCTAGATAGGATAGTTGGTTAGCCTGTACTGAGATATCCAAAATTTGCATGATCATCCCCCTTATGGTAGGATTCATCTTTGGACTGAAGCAGATCATAGATTTACTTAAATTAACTTTTATCTAGAGGCCCAACAATAAGATTAAATTAATGTAGCAAAAGCATTGGCATTATGGATAGTAGCCCTACTTAGAAGGATGCAATCATCAGCAAATAAAAGGTAAGAAAGCGAGGGCCCATGGGGGCCTGCACTATAGGGGACAAGAGAAGAGTCCTGCTAAGCCTAAGATAGAGCTCGAGATAAAGCATTAGCAGAGAGAATGAATAGGAAAGGGGAAAGAGGACATCCCTGCCTCAGCCCAACAACGGAATAAAAATAATCAGTTTGACCACCATTAATAATAATAGAGAAGGACGACCGATGAACACATGCCTTAATCTAGGCCACAAAGAGGTTGTCAAACCCAAACTCATGAAGAGTTCAGTAGAGAAAATCCCAGCTCAATTTGTCATAAGCTCTCTCAATTTCTAGCTTAACGACCATAAGACACTAATGGATAGAGTTTCTGAAGATCATGCATGAACTCCTAAGCTAATAGGGCATTATCAAAGATACAACGCTCTCTAAGGAAAGCCCCCTGCTCAGGAGAAATAAGGCGAGGAACCACCAAACTCAGATGAGAGACCAACGGCGTGCACAGACCTTATATAAGGCAGTGCAGAGACTGATTGGCCGGTAGTGCTATGGAGTGGAAGCATCAGGTCATTTAGGCACCAGGATAATACAAGTCTAATTCTAATCAGAGAGAATAGTTTTAGTTTGAAAGACTAGCTGGATGGCTTGAACAATATCCTGTCCCACAATACCCCAATAATGGCGAAAGAATAAGAGTGAAAACCCATTGGGCCCAGAGGCCTGATCAGATCCAAGGTTCCATAATGCCAGCTGAATTTCCTTCGAAATAATCGGCATGATAAAAAGGTCGTTCTCCGATTTAGAGACCCTATTGGGTGTCAAAACAGGAAGGATAGGGAACCCATCACCAGTTTGCTCAATCTATCTAGACTAAAAAGAGTGAAGAAGTTGATCCCTTATAACCTGGATATCTTCTGAAAGTTTTCCTTATCATCAGCTAAATGTTGGATCTAGTTCGTCGCATGGCATTTTAAAGTGGCCTGATGAAAAAAATTTAGTATTCTGATCACCTTTCTTAATCCATTGAATCTGAGACCTTTGCCTCCAAAAAGTCTTCTGTTGCAGAAGAAGAGAGTGATGGAGAGCCAGACCGGAACAGAAGGAAGTAAGATCAAAATCATGAAGGCAACCATTCTGATCTTCTTTAGTCTAGAGTGTGGCCATAACAATCTCAACTTGCCTAGCAATGTCACCAACCTTCATTCTATTCCATCTGGAAAGTCAGCGTCTCGCAAGCTTTAGATGTCTAGATAATCTGTAGGTAGCATTCCCTCTAATAGGAATACACCACACCTGAGAAATTAAGGTCCTAGCAGATGAGTAAGATATCCAAACTTCTCAAATTTAAACTGCTTTTTCTACTGAACAACCACATCAATGGAAATTAGAATGGGACAGTAATCAGAGGCAATCCTGGACAAATGAGTTATTATGGCATAAGGGTAACATTGAAGCCAGTTAGTAGTGGCCATGGCCCTATCCAATCTTTTCCAAACTCTGGCAGATCCCTAGCGATTATTGCACCACATGAATTGGGATCCCTGGAACTCGAGATCTAGAAGGTTAACAAAACATATGAAGGTCCTGAACTCAGACATGCCCATGGAATCAATAAACTGCCTACCCCCTTTCTTTCTATTGGCCCCCATAATACAGTTGAAGTCTCTTGCAATCAGGGAGGGAAAACCATGAGCAAGCAAAGACAGAATCTCATCCCAAAGCACTCGGTGCTTCCAAAAGTCTATGCTGGCACACACACTCAAGAGAAGCCAAGGAGCATACGTCTCCTTATAAATGACAAGAGCAACCTACTGACTGCAACAGTGAAAGACATCCACTCTAATATTGGCGCTTCTCCATAAAACCAAAATACCTCCAGATAAGCCTACAGACTCAACTGCGTAAGAAAACAAGATTGGAAATATGCCTTCTTAAGCAAGCCAAATTAGCCCCAGACAAGCAGGTTTCCAGCAGAACATAAATGTCAAAACTATGAAGCTGCATAAGTCTCCCAAAAAAGGAGCAAAACGGAGGTTTCTGGGCTTCTCTCACATTCCAAATAAGAATCTTCATTCAGTGGGGAGGCCCAACCTGATCCCCTATCATCTCAATATTGGAAGGATAGCTGGTTGGAGGTATACCCTTCGCGGGCCCCTGACCAATGCTGTCCACTGACTGTGAATAATCTATAAACCCAACAGTCTCATTCAGCTGAATGGCTATCTTGAGCAGAGTGACAGTAGAGTCATGGTTATGTCTCTCCATATAAGCCAGCTAGGTGACCCCAGTGTCATCTTCGGGGGCAGACACATCCTTGCCTTGGGTCTGCTTAGACCTCAATCCAGACTGAGTATCATGCGCCTTAGAAGCATCTAAGGATTTTGAAAAAGCAAAGGTTGATTGCTCTCCACCTTTGCTGAAGAAGGGGCTTTTTCACTTTCCTTTTGTGGTCTTGGAGACCACCCTTTGAGCCATAGTCTCCACAGGCCGAGCCCTCTTAGATGGGCCAGAATTAACATCCTTGTGGACCTTGGGCCACCTGGCCCATTTGTCAGAACCCAAGAGAGCAAATGGGTTGGTGTTAATGTTCAGAGAGGACCATGGCAATTTGCTCTCAGCCTGGGCAATACCCGCAAACTCAACCGGCACGGCACAAGCGGACCGGCATGCTGCCCTGACCAGCTCCGGCCTCTGACCCAAGCGCTGCAGTAGGCATCGGGTCCCGGCTAGCATAGGGGTTCTTTCTAGATTGCCGATGAGCCATCTTACTTGGTGTTTGCCACCTATTCGACAAAGCAGAGGAGGCCTCAGCTCCACCATGAACCAACTTCCTAGGAGCCGAATCTTGATCTTGCGGGGTCCTCCATCGCCGGAGAGCAGCCATCCAAGTTTCAAACTTTTATGGCCATATTTACATGGTAATGGTTGTTATTAATTTGGTTTTAATTGTTACTTCCAAAATCGAGTCCTATGCATGGCGATCTAACTTTTATTGGGGTCATCCAAGTGAAAATAGCTCCTTTAAAGTAAATTTCTATACCAAAACATGTCAAAATAAAATAAATTTTATTGGATGGAAATTATAATTATCTATATAATTTAATTAATCAATTGATTTTGAAAATTTAAGCAATTAAGAAATAGGTTAGCAATTTATTTAATGCCCTGGTATCCTTGTCACCCTTGCCACTTATATATATATATATATATATTGGAAGTACAAAACTTGTGGAGTCTTTCCCTTCACGGGCGATATATTTATAATTTCATGCTTTTTATTGATACTTCAATTTTATTAAAAAATAATAACAAATATGTATCACTAATTAAGTATAAAAATAAATATAATGATGATGCACATATTATTTATTAAATATATAATTTAATAAATAATACCTAATAAACTTCACCTAAGTTTTAATTTTTTGGAGTAGCCTTAACGCCACTTAAACTAACCCTTTTATAGATGATGTTGTAGTAGCCAAATCACCCTTCTTGACTTCAGGCAAAGATAAGGATCCAAAGGACGGTAGTTACGGATATGAGAATCTTCAAACGCCTCCTTCTTGGGCAAAAATCCTGCAAGAAAGTCTCCGGAGATCGATTGTTTCGATGGAAACTCTTTGATGCTCAAGTGAGTAACTGAAGAAAACAGTAGTTAGTAGATTGAAAGACTTAGCCAAAAACTTAAAGTTTCGATCTCCTTCTCATCATGAGCAAAGGTTCTTATACCTGTTCAGGAGCCCCTTATCACCTCTTTTGAAAGGTTGTTGATTCCGAGATGGCATCACTTAACAAAGGGTAGGCGGCAAGGCCGATAGGGATATATCGCAACTACCCCTGAGCCTGTCCGGGGTAGACTGCCATCCCTTCATCTGGCGCAACATCATAGGTGGTAATAGGTCTGGTCTTGTTGGGCGTGTACTATAACTGGCAGTGGCCGTGGGAGCCACATGCAATTGCATGTGGTAGGTGGACCGCATGGCAGCTACAGGTGTCAGACGGGTCACGTAGGGGCCACTATAGGCTGACTTTGGCATCGGTCTTGGCGGCCGACTCTGGCGTTGGTCTTAGAGGCCAACTTTAGAGTCGATGCTGGAGACTAACTCCGGAGTCGGGGTTGGAGGCCGACTCTAGTCGGTCGTGGCCGACTCTATAGTCGGTCTTGGGGCCGACTCTGGCATCGGTCTTGGGGGCCGACTCTGGCATCGGTCTTGGAGCCGACTCTGGAGTTTGTTTGGGGGCCAACTCTAGCATCCATCATGGAGTCATCTACATTAGATGGGAGCCTTGGGGTCCCTGCTAAATGGCTTTGCTCGTCTAACCCTCACCTCCATCGGTTATCTTGTCCGTTAGTCCTAATGTGGCTTGATCAGCCACAGATGCCCCCCTGCCCTTGAGATGGCGTGGTTACATTTTTTGATCGTCGAAAGGGGCGTACAATCACTCGGTGGCCGATCCCCATGCGCCATTAATTGCGAAGAGGGGCATGTGTCCTCGAGGAGCGATACCTCTTCAATGCGGAAGATATGGGGCACTGCAACGCTGCCATTCTTCACCGTTGGATTCGGTGGGATCCTCTTCAAAACCAAGGAAACCCTTTGGACTCCACGAAAAGGTGATCGTCATCATGAGACTAGTGTCATCAATGTCCCGTCATTGGCTGTAGATCATGCTCCCAGTGCGCCGATGTTATTGAGGCATCTCACTCAATGGCAGGCGTCCATGTGGTAGGCCGAATCAAGCGGGATAATTTGAAAAATGGGTATAAAAGGGAATTTCCGTCCTGACCCTGGTCTTTCATGCCTCCAAGAATTTTCTCCTTCTTTCCTCAAGCTCAAACATCCTCCGAGCTCTTCTCCTACCCTATGCTAGCTGTCCTTCCCTTTCATCCAGGTCAGTCCTCCGACCCTTCATCTAGGTTAGTCCTTCCGACCCTTCATCTAGGTCAGTCCTCCCGACCCTTCTTTGCTTTCTTTCTCATGGCTTCTTCGTCCTCATCCTCCTCCGAGGATCAGGTTACTTTAGAATAGCTGCGGGCTACCGGTGGGGTCCCGACCAGGAGCCGCCCAACGGTTGCAGTTCCACCATCGTTCCTAGCCTGACCACCTAGGGTTAGTAGGGAAAGCCTGGAAGGGATCGCCTCCAGCATTACCCCCTCCGATCTAGAGTCCCTTAGGATAGCCTATAGGATACCCGAGGACGTCCGACTAACCGCACCTGGACGCAACGACAGGGTGACCTCCTCTTCTGAGAGAGTTGCCTTGTATAAGGAGTTCCTTAGGGTAGGTCTCTAGCTTTCTCTCCACCCTTTCATTGTTAACCTCCTCCGTAGGTATGCCCTAGCGCCCGCACAGTTGGTCTTGAACTCCTTTCGGACCATCTGTGCGTTTATTGTGCTATGCGGCCTCCAGGGCATAGAGGCCCAAGTGCCTATATTCCTTAGCTTCTACACCCTCCGCCGCTAGGCCAGTTCTGGTTGGTGGGTGTTTACACCCTGGCTTGGCCGAACCATTAGGTTGAGCCTTCCATGTCCATTAAAAGGTGGAAGATCTGTTTCTTCTTTGCAAACCTCGAGGGATTAAGGTGGGACTGGGGGAACCCAAACCTAGAGCCGAACAAGAACTTAGTGGTAGTCCCAAGGGACTGAGAGGCACATGAGTAGTTGCTATCCTTCGAGGTCCCCCCCACTGAAAGCTCCTATTGAAGGAGAAGCATTCTCTTGAGTGATGGTGAGCGGTTGTAACTCTTTATTTTTTTCTCTTTTTCCTTTTTTTTGTTGATCGATTTTTGGTAGATGCAGACATGAGGATACCATCCAATGCTGTGAGGAAGGCGATGGCCAAGAGGAAAAGGGCCATTGGTGACGCTGAGGGGTCGGGGAAGAGGACTCGCTCTCGGTATCTGATCCCTCCCTCCAGCGAGCCAGGGGGCCGCTCCACTAATCGACCTCACAGCCGAGTCGCCCCTAGAGGAGCCAAGGGTTGAGGTGGTCCTCCCACCCACAGAGCCGGTCATCTCGAGTGCAGAGCCGATCGGTCCACTAGACGGAGGCTCACCAGTGGGAGAGGAGATGAGCGAGGGGTGCCAAATGGCCGCAGAGCTGTTGGCAGAGGAGATGCCGTCGGCCTCCAACGTGACACCCATGACCTTGGAGTTGTCCGGGACCGTAGAGGGAGGGGGGATCAGGGCGATCCCCTCTCGGCCGTCACTCATGAACCACAGCCGCATGGCGGAGTGGCTGATGGCCCAAGTTTGTCAACTGGAGTTCCAAGGAGAGCTTCACTGCCAAGGAGCCTTCGCCTTCTTCCATGATGCCTTCACCACCTTGCTTTGGGTAAGCATCTTTCCTTCCTCGTGAAATTTTATCTGCTTTGCTTTATGCTGACAGAGGTTTCCCCATACAGATGATAAACTCCATGGCCACCGCGAGGGATGTCACCATTCAAGGTGACGTGGTTCTTCTCCATACCCGACAGGAGGCCACCGATGCTCGAGCCTAGGCCGAGAGGGCGGAGAGGGCACTAGAGATGGCCCAGGCTGAGCAGGCAGAGGAGCTCAAGGAGGCCAAGCATCAGGAGGCGGCCGAGCTCGAGCGCGCCCGCACCGCTGAGGCGAGGCAGAGGGAGATGGAGGCAGAGCTGACTTTACACCAGCTTTGGCTTCACACTGTCATCCTGCTGGTGAGGGGGGTAGAGGAGTGGGCTAAGAATGCCAAGGAGATCGCCCAAATGGTCGATGCCAGGGTAGCCAATGCCATGGCGGACAAGCGTGAGGCCCTCAAAAGGGTGTCAGAGATGGAGGCAGCGGTACGAGCCACCGAGACGGCAACACGAGCCACCAAGAAGAAGGCCGCAACAGCCGAAAAGATGGTGGCTGAGGCCATAGAGCGCTATCAGGGCTTCGAGCCTTCCTGGATGAGTTGGCGAAGGCCTCGATCGACGTTTATCTCCAAGGCTTCCGGGAGTGCGAGGAGAAGGTGGTGAGGGTCTTTGGCATCGCAGGCCTCAAGGACCTCGAGCCAGACGGCGAGGAGCCAAAGGGATCACCTAGGGTGCAGAGATTGGCCGATGATGGGCCAGCATCAATCGATGCTTGAGGACCTTTTCTCTTTGTACTCCTTTATCCATTTCTTATCCTTGTATAGAAGTCCGACTCGAGTCGGCACATTTGTAGAATTTTTTGATAAGTAATGAAAATTAAATTTTCTTTTAAATGCTGAAGTCTTCGGATTTTTTGAATACTTAGCTTTCATAGCATGTACTTATAAGGATTTGTGATGGGGTTGCCTCATTTCCGTCGAGGTCAAAGTACTTGTTTTCCATGTTAAGCAAGCTTGGAATGGTGGCCCATTCCAAAGCTGGAGTGAATCCCAGAGTCAGTGCCGAGGCCGACTCTAGGGTTGGGCTTAGTGCTGGTGCCGGTGTCGACCTTAGAATCCAACCTCGGGGTTGGCCTTATATGTGGACTTTGTGGTAGGTCCATCTTCTGCCGACTCTAGCATTGGTCTTAGATGCTGACAAGGCATTGGACTTAGGTGTTGATGAGGACATCAGTTCAGACCAGAGTTCGGGTCAGTCGAACCAGTCCTTGGATGTTCCTGTACCAGCAACCCAGAGTCAGCAGGCCACTTTAGGGAAGCCCACGCCAGGTAGTCCATGAAGGTCCAAGAGGTTGCAGAACAAACGGGCTTGAAATTCCATGTTTGGGCCGAGTGTACGAAATTGACCCGACTTCGTTTTGACACTTTGGGTCAATCGAATCCGGTTAGCTACTATGTCAGACTGGGCCCAAACTTGGCTGGTCACATGGAAACGGACTGCTGATTCAAAGTCATTGCCTTTGGCAATGAGCTGCTATAGATTTGGCCATCCGGGCTCGTCTGATAGGAATTTTGGGCCTGTTTTCGTTTTTAATGGCATAGTTGTAATTTTTAACTAAACTTATGATGTTAGGGTTTTATCTCTTTTATTTAGGTTGGTTTTGGGCGGCCGTCATAGGCAGAGAAAAAGACGCTATTTTAGATTTCCTTTTTTTTCTCTTGAAGGGAGATGAATGTTTTCTTTTTTTTTTTCTGATTCAAAACAATTGAATTGAAAATTCAATTGCTCTCCTTTAAATTTCGGATTGTGAGTATCAAAATTCAAAATTTCCCCCTTTTCTTGTCAAGATTCGAACCAAACCTGGATGAATTCTTTTCTCGTAGATTAGATCGTTCTTGAGTTGCAGGCGTTTTGAATATCGCCCTGCATCAGGTGTCAACCTGGAGTCAGTCTTTGATGTTGACTTATCGTTGGTCATTGGTGCCGACCTGGAGTCATCCTTTGGTGCCGACCTGGAATCGATCCTTGGTGCCGACCTGTTGTCGGTCTTCGGTGCCAACCTATCGTTGGTCTTTGATGCCGATCTGGGGTTGGTCTTGGTACCGATCTATTGTCGTTCTTTGGTGCTGACCTATCATCGGTCTTTGGTACTGACCTGTCGTCGGTCTTTAGTGCTGACCTGCCATTGATCTTTGGTGTCGAGAGGATATATACTCAAACATATCTTCATTAGCCGAAAGAATGAGATGCTCAAATTTATGATCAATTAGTTGTGTACCGAGGAGGATGCTAGGACCGTTCCAACCCCTGATTCTTAAGGGTCACTTGTGTATATTTTGCTTTCAGATTTGTAACCTGGTTGAAATTTTCGATGAACGGGTCTTTCGCCTCCACTTGTTTGCCTTTTTTGGCTGATCTTTTTATCTCAAGTTTTCTTTCGACCGTGAGCAAATTACAACTCATTCGCGCTCTTAGGTCGGTTTGGTTCGGACTTAAGTAAATGTCTCGGTTGAGGCCGAGGTATAAGGATAGCATGGTTTGTCCGAAGTAAAAAAAATTGGCATGCTTCGGCCGAGGCATATAGTTCCGGTCCCGCTCGAAGCGGGTAAGGGAATTGTCCTGCTGAAGTATAGGATAGTTCGACTTGAACTGGCCAAGAATTGTAGGGGTATTCTGGTTAGAGCCGAGGTTAGATAGTTCGGCCTACTCAAAGTGAAGAAATGGGCACGCTTTCAGCCGAGGTACATGAAGCAGCTTTGTTGAAGAGCATTTCGCCCTTGTCAGGAGCATTTACTTCATTGGCCTTTTCCAATGCAGGTCCTTTTAACGTACGCGACAAGCATTTGATCGCCATTGGATGACATCATTTTCGGAAAGGGATTTCCCAGACCTGCCCATATCTCAAGGACCTGCAGCCGATCTAATGCATTTAAGGCTCTCGATTTGAGATCAGAGGGAGATCCCTTGCCTTTCGTCACGGCTTGGGAAACGCATTTGGCGCGCTTCGGAAAGTGATTATTTTCTTTTGCCCTTCCACATAGTAATGGGGTGGGTGTTCAAATTTCGGGGCTTTCCTTTTTAATGACCATCCCGGACTTGTTGCCTATAAATGGGGAGAGCAGGCCGTGTTAGGCTATCTCCCTAGACTTTGTTCTCCTGTGAAAGTTTTCATGATGTCTGTATTCCTAAGGTTGAGAGTGGAGAGACTGAGCTTTCGTTTTGCAAGTCGATTTCTCCCGGATAGTTGGGGTGATGAAGAAGCCGCTGAAGAGCAGACCATCCTCAAAGAGAAATTTCGGAGATCATATGGAGAGCGCACGGGAGGTCCGCAGAGACCATATGGGGAGCGCACGTATGCGCTCCCTGTGTGTCCTTCGTCACTTGCCATGGGACCGTCGGAAATGCAAAGCATGCATATCCCCATGGTAAGGATGGACTTTTCCTTCTCCCTCGGGCTGGATTCCTTAGCTCATCCGAGCGGGGAATCTTTCGCCACATGAAGAGGGAGGAGAGTAGTATGGGCTTGCTGGTTCTATGCCTTTTACGATCGGGCAGCAACCAGCAGCCCAGTATTCTACCCAGGGGAAATGTCCCCCCAACATCGGCATCCACAGGTCTTCCTCCATTTTTGGATCTCTTAATTCATCCAGGGGACCTGTGGGTGGCCAGTTTGTTCTTTGGCATCGGCTCAACAGAGCTTGTCTGATTCTCCTAATTTCTTGGGTCTGATGTGGAAGCATCGTCGTCGACCGAAGTTGTTCAGTGAGTTTTTATCTTATTTGTATTTCCTATGCTATGATGCCCTTGTAATGCCTCTCAGGAGGTTGTAACTCTTTTCATTGATGAAGAAATAAAGAAAGTTTTATTCTTTCTTCTTTTAGCACCTGCTTCTTTTTTGATGTGATTGTGTTGAGAGTTGCTACTCCCATATCATGCTTTTATGCCATAGCATATTTCGGTGGCGCTCTTGCTACTTTGTTTTTGTTAAGACAATGTTCGGTCCTCAGTGGAGGAAACATTTATCCCTATTTAGGTCAGAGGTAGACCTGGGCGGTCCTGTGGACCATGTGGTAAGCATGATCTCGTTTGCAGAACGAAGCAGTTATTCCTTCGGAAAGAAATAGCTTGTACGACCTTACTTGAGTAGAAAGAGGTTGCTTACTTCTGCCGAAGTATCATAGGGCGCCCGAGTGACGTCAAGGTATTTAGGAGATTGCCCAATCACCGAAGTTTCAGGGTTGTGTCCCCTGGCTCGGCTGAGACCTCGGGATTTATTAGGAATTATCACATGGCTCGACTGAGGCTTCGAATAATATGCCACTCGGTATAGATGAGGCATCAGGGAATATATCGCTCGGCTTAGCCAAGGCATCCGATAATATATCGCTCGATTTGGCCGAGGCTTCATAAGGAACATATTTTACTTGGCCTCGCCAAGGTACGGAGATCGCTCGGCGTTGCCGAGGATTTTTGATATTTTACTTGGCCCCACCAAGGTACGAAGATCGCTCGGTGTTGTCGAGGATTTATGAACCTGCCTCTTATGCAGCTGTAAATTCGGGCGTGGATGGTCGAAAAGGGTGGAGAGCTATCCGAGCGGTGCAGGGGGGCGCCTGAGGCTTGTAAATCGGCCATTCTTGAAGTGGGCCGCTGATTCACCTTTTTCCTCTCTCTGCGTTTTTCTTTCGAGGCATTTAATTCGAAGGAATCGGCAGATTTCTAGGATATCTGATTCGAAGGGGTCTGGCAGACTTTCAGGATATTTAATTCGAAGGGGTTTGGTAGGTCGGAGGGAGTCTGGTCCCAAGAAAGGGGAGCCTCTTGAGTGCCTCACTGATATTTATTGATCTTCTTCGGTGAGGGGGTGCAACTCTTCGTTTCCCGCGAGCGCCCACTGAGGTGGTGACGCGTGGCGAGTTTCTGCAAGTTGAAATTAATGGCCCGGGCGATCGAAATACTCGCCAGAAGTAGTTTAAATATGGATGGGGAATGCCATTGTTAATCACATCTCCTGTTCGCCTCCCTAAGTTTGGGATAGCAGGATGGCTTCTGAGGATGAGGGTGTTCTACTGGAGTGCCAGGTAACGGCGGTAATGGCCACGGGGGACAGGCCCCTCCGCGAGGGGGCCCCGATAGGAGCTGTACTGATAACCAGCGACAGGGAGGACCTGTTGTTGATGTTGGAGGGCTGCGACCAACTTCGGAGGATGGCGAAGAATACTTGGCCATCTCCACGAGGGAGCACAAGCTTCTTCGTAGATCAACAGTCGGCTGGAAGGACAAGTGACGACTCTCTAGCAACAGATTGTCATTCTCACCGCCGAGCTGAGCTTGCAGCGTGGGGAGAGCCCAGCAGTGCCCGATGGAGACAATAAGCCCTAATGAGGGCTCGTGTATCTTTTCTTTCCTTTTTGTTGTTCTTTTTTATGATGAATGAAAAGAAGAATTTTTGCAACTTTTGTGTTCGCTACTATCTTCAAAATGTTTATTCTCATCACTCGGTCTTGGCCGAGGCTTCTAATATCAAGAGACGCACTTCGGCTCTGGCCGAGGCTTTTAATAAGAGATGCACTTCGGCTCTAGCCGAGACTTTTGATAACGAGAGACACACTTAGGCTCTGGCCAAGGCTTCCAATTATAAAGATGCACTTCGGCACTGGCCGAGGATTACGCACTTCGACTCTGGCCGGGCTTATACACTTCGGCGCCAACCGAGGCTTGTAAGCTGCCCGAATCCGACCGAAGTTTCTTCTCCCTTTGGTCAGCCGTAGCTTGTAAGCTGCCCGAATCCGGCCAAGTTTCTTCGCCCTTTGGTTCGGCCGGGGCTTGTAAGCTGCCCAAATCTGGCCGAAGTTTCTTCGCCCTTTGGTCCGGCCGGGGCTTGTAAGCTGCCGAATCCGGCCGAAGTTTCTTCGCCCTTTGGTCCGACCGAAGCTTGTAAGCTGCCCGAATCCAGCCAAAGTTCTTCACCCTTTGATCCGGCCGGGGCTTGTAAGCTGCCCGAATCCGAAGGCTTGCAGATCACTCGGCTCCCAGCCATAGTGGGAGCGCTCGGCCATACCGAGGCTTCATGGAATCGGACTCGGCCTGGCCGAGGTATGGAGATTTCCTGCTCAAGGGGATAGCTCAGTTGTGCCGAGAATGGGTAAGCAGCATCTATTTTTCATTACGACTTTTGGAAAAATGATTATAGCGATCATGCCGTGGATAATAGAAACAAGATGCCAAAGCTATAAATGGGGCAAGTCTATAGAAAGCGTACCCTACTGATGGTATATACGGAATTGTCTGAATTCCATGTCCGAGGAATAGATTTTCGTTCAGATCCTGGAGCTTGTAGGTGCCGGGTCCGATGACTTCCGCACTTGATAGGGGCCTTCCCAGTTCGGAGACAACTTCCCTTGTTCCAGTGGTTTGGAGACGGACGCTTTCCGGAGGACAAGATCGCGGGTGAGAAAGATTTCCCTTTGACTCTGGAGGCATGATAGCGAGACTCTTTGCTGATATGCAGCTACTATAATTCGAGCTTTCTCTCTGATCTCTTCCACCAGTCAAGATTGGTGCGAAGCTGCTCATCGTTAGCCTCCTCCGAGTAGCTCTCACCCGCGGAGAAGGGAGTCCTATCTCCATGGGGATGACGGCTTCCATGCCGAAGGCCATCCGAAATGGGGTCTCGCCAGTGGGGATTCTCTGGGTGGTGCGGTAGGCCCATAGGACGTGGTGGAGTTTGTCCGCCCATCTGCCTCGGGCTCTGGCAAGCCAAGCCTTGATCCCCTGAAGTAGGGTCCGGTTAGTTACTTCGGCTTCTCCATTGGCTTGCGGATGCCCTACCGATGTGAGGCGGTGACAGATCCCATGCTCCTCGCAGAAACCTCGGAACTTTGGGTTATCAAACTGCTTGCCATTGTCAGTGATGATGGTATGCGGGAGGCCGAAGCGATAAATAATGGATCTCCATACGAAGTCCCTGGCCCGAGCTTCAGTTATCTGGGCAACTGCCTCGGCCTCGACCCACTTGGTGAAGTAGTCAATGGTGACAAACAAGAACTTTCTCTGTCTAGTGGCGAGGGGAAAAGGGCCAAGGATGTCCATCCCCACTTAGCAAAGGGCCAAGCGGAGGAAATGGTACCAAACTGGTGGAGGGGAGCCTCTGGATACTAGAATGTCTCTGACAGGGGTCGCAAGCTCGGACGAGATCGTCAGCATCCTTTTGCATGGTGGGCCAATAATACCCCTGGTGCAGCACCTTGTGGCATAAGGATGGCTCCCCAGATGGTTGCCGCAAATTCCCTCATGTACCTCGAAGAGCATAATCAGCCTCAGATGGGCGAAGGCACTTGAGTAGCGGCATGGAAAAGGATCGCTTATACAGCTGGTCGTCGATCAGCACATAGTGGGTGGCTTGCAATTTCAGCTTTCTTGCTTCCTTTCGGTCGGCTGGGAGCGATCCTTCTTTAAGATACTTTAATATGGGGTCGAACCAGGATGGTTCGGCCTCGACCTGCATCACTCGGTCATCTCGCGATGCTAGGCTTTTCCAGAATCTCCAGGGGAAACTTCCGCTCGGAATCCATGATTCCGTAGTTGCCAGCCGAGACAATAGATCGGCGCATGCATTCTCGGATCTGGGATCTGAAAGACTTCAAATTCAGAGAAGTGGGAAAGTAAGTCCCGCACCTCTTGGAGATACCGAATCATGTTGCTCTCGGGCCTCGAACTCGCCCCGCACGTGACCGGCTACCAATTGAGAGTCGGTAAAGGCATTCAACTTCTTCACTTTAAGGTCATGGCGATTCGGAGTCCAGCGAGCAGAGCTTCATACTCGGCTTCATTATTGGAGGCTGGAAGGAGAAGCGAATGCCATACTCAAAGGTCGTCCCCTCTGGGCTGGTGAGGATTAAGCCACGTCGGAGCCATTGGCATTGGACGATCCATCAATGTGGAGCAGCCACAGGGCGTCAGATCTCGGGTGCTCAGAGGAGTCCGAGTGGAGCCATCCTTCGGGATGGTACATTCGAGGAGGAAATCAGCCAGAACCTGAGCTTTGATGGCCGGGCGAGGTTGGTATCGGATGTCATGCTCGCTTAGCTCGACGGCCCATTTAGCCATTCTCCTGATGTCTCCGGATGATGGACCATCGATTTGATGGGTTGGTCGGTAAGGACCGTCACAGAATGTGCCTGGAAATATGGTCGCAGCCTCCGAACCGACGTTACCAGGGCCAAAACCAACTTTCGATCCGGGTGTACCTTGTCTCAGCGTCTCGGAGCAGTTTGCTGACATAATAGATCGGCTTTTGGTCTTGTCTCTTCTCTGACCAACACTGAGCCAATTGCGCCTTCTGAAATAGCTAAGTACAGAACAACATTTCCCCCGGATTCGGACTGCTGAGGAGGGGTGGAGAGCCGAGATACCTCTTGAGGTCCTCGAACGATTTCTGACACTCGGGAGACCATTGGAAATTCTTGGCTGATCGAAGAGCTTTAAAGAAAGGAAGGCATCTCTCGGCCGACCGAGCCACGAAGCGGTTGAGGGCCGCGATCCTACCAGTCAGGCGCTGGACCTCTTTGATGGACGCTGGGGGCGCCATTTGCCAAAGGGCCTGAATCTTCTGGATTGGCCTCAATGCCCCGCTGAGAAACCATGAAGCCCATAAACTTTCCAGAATTGACGCGAAGGCGCACTTAGTTGGGTTGAGCTTCATCCGATATTTTCGGAGCGTCGCAAAGCTCTCAGAGAGGTCCTCAATGTGCTGGATGCTTCTTTGCTTTTGACCAGCATGTCGTCAATATACCTCATGTTTTGGCCGATTTGCTCCTTGAAAACCTTGTTAACTAGTCTTTGGTAAGTAGCCTGCATTTTTTAGACCAAAAGGCATGACACGGTAACAATAAGTACCTCGATCAGTTATGAAGGCGGTCTTCTCTTCATCCTCGGGCACCATTCGGATTTGGTTGTAGCCGAATAGGCATCCATGAAGGTCAGCATGATGACCTGAGGTAGCATCTACAAGCTGGTCGATCCGAGGGAGAGGGAAGCTGTCCTTCGGGCATGCTTTGTTGAGGTCGGTGAAGTCGATGCAGATCCGCCACTTACCGTTCGACTTCTTCACCATGACAACATTCGCCAGTTAGGATAGTTTACCTTCCGAATGAAATTTGCCTTGATAAGTTTTCGACTTCTTCCTCAATTGCCTTCTGTCGCTCGGGGGAAGCTCCTTTTCTTCTATTTTACGGCTGGGACATCTCGTCACATTAAGACGTGGACGAGAACATCTGGGCTGATTCCCGGCATATCAGAAGTGGACCAGGAGAAGACATCAGCATTCCTTCGGAGAAAGTCGATCAGCTCCAGCCGAGGTTTCCCTTTCAGTTACGACCCGATCTTTATGGTTTGGTCAAGCCGAGCTTCATTCAGTGGTACCTCCTCAGCTCTTCGGCTGGTTCTCCCCGTTGCTCGGCAAAATCCTTCCGAGCGTCCAGCTCATCAACCTCGGGTAGTTTGGATTGAAGGCTGGTGACGAAGCACTGCCGAGCTATAGCTTGGCTTCCTCGAACTACTCCCACTCCCCATCGGTAGGGAACTTCATAGCTAGATGCGGGATGGAGACAGCAGCTCCAAGGGACATCAGGCCAGTCTCCCAAAGATTGCATTGTAGGGCGACCGAAGCTTGGTCACAGAAAATCTGCGTGAATAGTGGCAACATGAGGCCAAGTTCTCGCACGGACCGTCAAGGTCACCCCTTCCGGGTAATAACATTGCGGTGAACCCCATTAGGGTGGAGTCCATGGCTCTAAGATTCTCCATGAGCAGTTTCATCTTCGCAAACACATCGAGATACAAAACATTGACAGAGCTCTCACTATCAATAAGGATCCGGCTTACATCGTAATTGTTTAGATTTAGAGATACAACCAACGCATCGTCATGCGGGAACTGTATCTTGGAGGTCATCGTCGGAGAAGAGAGCTCATTAGTCCATGCTTTCTTTGGCGCTGAACCTTCTTCATCGTCCCGCCAGCTCGACGGATTATCGACTGTCTCGATCACATTGATGTGGCCAGCGACTGAGGATTCGGAGAAGGAGGTTGCTGGGGCTCGGGCTGGCGGTCACCCCATTTCTTGGCTCGGGCGCTCTCCTGAATTGGTCCAGTCTACCCCACTGAATGAGCCTCTCGATTTCATTCTTCAGCTGCCAGCACTCCTCGGTGTCGTGGCCATGGTCCCGGTGGTAGCGGCAGTATTTGGTGGGGTCTCTCCGGGCCGCATTCCCTTGGAGAGGAGGTGGTCGAGGGAGTTGACGCTCTATCTCCATGAGGATCTCCGCTCTCGGGGCAATGAGCGGGGTGAACTGGTTGAACCTCCTAGGTAGGCTCCGGGTGCGGTTCCTCGGTGGCGGCGGAGGAACCCTTTGGCGGCGAGGTAGGCTCGGCTGGCGGGCAGATTAGTGCCTGTCTGAGCCCTTGGACTCCTTCTTCCTTGCCAGTTCGGCACGGGAAGCCCTACGTGATTCCTTGACTTTGGCGTACTTGTCCGCCAAGGCCATCATATCAGAGAGGTTCAGAGGGTAGCTTACCACCAACGCTAGGTAAAAGTCACTCTCCTTTAACACTTCGCCTGCTAGGGCGGACATGGCTACCTCATGGTTAAGATGTTCCACTTCCAGCATGGTTGTATTGAAACGGCCGAGATAGTTCTTCAAGGACTCCCCCTCTCTCTGCTTAACCTCAGAGAGGGAGTCAGATCTCCGTCGGTGATAACAGCTGCTAACGAACTGGCTGATGAAGAGTGTCTCAGCTCGTCAAATGAACCAACGGAACCTGGTTTTAAGGCATTAAACTAGGTTCGAGCGGACCCCCTGAGGGTGGAAGGGAAGACGCGACAGAGGATCGCATCTAATGCCCCATGGAACATCATGATCGATCGGAAGCTAATGAGGTAGTCGTCGGGATCGGAGGATCCATGATAAGGCTCGATGGCGGGTAGCTTGACATGGGAGGGAATCACTTCCTCCATGATCTTCTTGGAAAAGGATGCCCTGCTCCGCCTTATGCTAAAGCGGATGGGCCTGCTTGGCGGCATCCAACTCCTGACGCATCTTCTAGAGTTATCGGCGGATCTCCTCCTCAGGTATAGGAGGGGTTGGGCGAGGAGAATACTGAGACGGTGTCGAGTCGTGATGAGAGAACACCGGAGAGAGGGATCGTGCCCGCTAAGATCTAGGAAGATCCTTGCCGCAGACCCATTGTGGGACTGGCTCGGCTCCCTTAGGACGAGAGGGGTCCGCAACCCCATGCTGACCGAAAGAAGAGATTGCTGGGTGAATGGGGCTGCGTTCTCCTCAGGAAGGTGCGGAATAGGAGCGGCTGGATGGGGAGCTTCAAAGTGCCCTTGAATCAGATGGGCCAAAGGTTGGACCTACTGGACCAGTGAGGCAAACTGGTCCTGGGTCACTGGGGCTGCCGGTGGCGATGGAGTCTCAACTGGTGGTGGTGGTGGCGCTACACTGCTCACTGGATCAGGTCTTTGGGAGGCGACCTGGTCCCGGGCTTTAGAAGTAGCCTTTCTTCGATTTGCCATGGAAGGGGTTCCTTCAAAATCGGGACCCTTATCTCCTGGATCACAAGTTTATGGGACTTGAGGACCCTTCCTCTAGCGCCAATTTGTTGCTGCCGAAATCTGTCCTCTGACTCGGGTGCGCTCGAGCTTCAGCGTGGGCTTCCTCCTGGGCGGACCTGCAAAACAGTCCTCACGTGAGAGGCGTTGGGGGTGGCCCTCTGCGGAAGACCCTCCGACGC